>CM055404.1:131893508-131935763 GCA_029228625.1 Pseudolycoriella hygida
CCCCCTAAACCCCCGCGCCTGCGGCAAGCATATAACGCCCTGCAGGCTGCCTTCCGTGTATGGGGCTCTCCCACAGACCCCGCTAGGGGCTTTGCCCCTTAAAACCCGCAAGGGGGATATTCCTCCCTTGACTCCACTACGCGGGGGCTGGCGCCCCTCGACACCGCTTTTTTATTTTTCAGGATTTATCATGGCCTGCGGCGCATTCTCTCAAAAATTACTTTCTTCCTTTGCCTGATTCCTAATTTTAATTCTTTCCTAATTTTAGTTTTTCCTGATTTTTGTTTTTCCTGATTTTTGTTTTTCCTAATTTTTGGCAAATAATTATTTTTCCTAATTTTCGGTTTCCTAATTTTTTTTCCTAATTTTTGTTATTCTTAATTTTTGTTTTCCTAATTTGTGTGGATTAACAGTTATTAGTGTCTGCGGTGCCAGCGTTCTCAGAAAATCACACAATGTGGTTTGCAGTGTAATCACAATCACAATCAAATGTTCGTAAATAATGTCATGTTAGAGGAAAAGAGAGGGACTGAGACTTCCGTGGCAGATTGTGACGAGGGAAGAACCAATGTTACGTCACATCAGGCAAAGTTTAGAGAATAAAATTTTAAAGAACACGTGTTTCGGCGTTTTAGGGAAAAATGACCCAATCCTGGAATATGACCATTTCTAGAATTGGGCGGGATGACTCATATCTCTAGAATTATGGCAGTTAGAAAATTACTTCCAAAGGCGAAGTTGTCGAGAATAAAATTTTAGAGAACATGTGTTTCAGGGTTTTAGGGAATAATTATTAAATCTCGGGATAAAGCAACTTCTAGAATTGGGAGGGATGACGCATATCTATAAAATTACGGCAGTTTGAAATTTGCTTCTTAAGGCAAAATTGGTGAGAATGGACCATGGCTATTTCGACAAAAGTGACGTAAAATATTATTTTAAACGAAAAGTTGTTTTACGACATACCGGAAAATTGCACCGATTTCTTTATATAATTAATTAAAGTAATAAATGAAAGGAGCAGTTCAGTTAGTACAGCCGCCGAAATCGAAAAAAATGAGCGATGGCGGACACTTAAATTGAATTTCAAATCACAATGTAACTCTTTATAACCCCAAAAAATTGTATAGTTTTTGATTTCCAACGTAAAAGACGCTCATAACATAGTATAAACTATTCGGCCTCCGTCAGTTCGTTTGCGGCTGTCAAATGGGGCTAAAATTTTGTAATTTTTTTTCAAGAAAAACAACAAAATAAAAAAAACTGTACATTTTGAAGGTATGCCGCAGAATAATTTATTGCTTGCAATTACGTTTTACGTCTGTTAAAATTAACTTGTCAAAATAGCCATGGACCATTACATTACATTACATTACAGAGAAAACAGTTTCAAGATTTCTTGAAGAAACTACATTGGTCCTCTTTTCGATATGGTGCAGGGGAGAACATTCAAGCCATCAAAATCAATGGTATCAGACGTACTTCGGTAGGTCCTTTGACATTACCTTGGGTAATTCCTATGGATCTTTGAAATTCTTTTAGCTATAAAGAGCACAAAACATTAGATTGTTTGCTCATTTCTATATTTCGATACGTTCGAGTCTTTTTGCCACATCTATTCTGATACGTACGCGTCAAGATAAATAGCAGTTTATGGAAATATTAGAGTTAGAAACGTTTGCAAAAAATGGAAACTTAAGCAAAAATTAAGATGCCGCTCCATTCTGATGTTCAATGTTTTTATAACGTTCAATAATTCGCAAGAGCAGCAAGCTACTTTCGAGGTGATGGTATGACACGTACAATGAGATGTCAGATGTTAATTACACATCTCTCACCGCATTTTAGTGGAGAAAATTAGGTTATTCACTCCGCATTCCTCAGCGATTCCTCACTTTCCTTTCGCACCTGCGAATACCATGGTATAATAGACTGTTGACACACGAATTAGGCTTTCATTTTCACAAATATGTCTTTGACACTTACGAAAAATACTTCATATTGCATCTATATAGATTTCATTCACCCCCAAATTACCTGACTGAGCTGAGTTTTTTATTCAATAAAAACAGGTAGAAGTGAATTCGCACAGCAGAAATTTACCAACCACGCCAGGTAAATCCTTTTAAACTTTTTTCTCAGCGCTCTTGATAATAATTTTCTTATTCCATTTTTTAATGAACGATTTTGGGTCTCGGAGATCAAATATACCGAAAAATCTCGATGTGAGGCTTACCTTTCAGATTTATTTCGTCATTTTCTTTATTATATTTTTATCCTCTTTGTTAATCCAAGGACTTTTCTTGTTGTTTCATTAATTATTCACGACTATGAATTCATTGTGTTTCTCATGAATCCCAGAAAGTTTTTATTCTTCCAAAATAAATTCAATTTCTCGTCACACTTAACCGTTTTTTTACAATGAAAAATTCAAAAATAATTGGCAAGTTACACTCTACCTAATTTCATTCATTCGTCACTTTTCCATAGAACCGTTGAGCTTTCCACTTAGCATTTAACTCTGTCGACAAATTAAATTTGTAACGAAAAACTTAATTTATTCCACAACTAATAACTAAATTACAGTAAACTTTTATTTGAACGCAACCACCCCTTTAGCTTGTTCCATCGAGAACTGAACAAAAAAAGCGAATCGTCCAAAGATATTCTTCAACTTTTCGCATTAGTTCTTCAAGTTATTATAATAAACCAGTTGGGTGTCTTGCTTCTGCCAAAAGCAAAAAGGAGTTTGTATTAGCAATTGTTCTGTGGTTAACAGTTATTCGCAAGTGTTTCCGATTATAGTGGACGCAAAATACTTTTTAATTTGATCTTCCGAAACCCCGATCGGGGGTGGGCTCGGGTTTTGAAAAATGATAAAAACAGACTTGTTATCAGGTTCCGGTGTAACAAAAACAAATTGTAATCGTTAATGAATTATTCGATATCATACAATTTTTCATGTATTTCATTTCGAAATTGTAGAAAATACAACTTTTTCGAAAGTCAAACGCTATTCGAATTTTCGAAAAAAAAATCTTGATTTATAGAAAACAAGGTTACACTCCCCGGTGAAATTAACTTCCAGGGCGGCAATTCTCATGCACTTACGAATTTGCAAAGGGCATATGTTTAACTGATCAACAAGAAATTCATTTTTGATCACCAGAAAAATAAAACACTCTCTATTAGGGCCAGGGGTGTGTCCGACCGTTTCGTAAAAGGAGGAATGTATCTTTAAAGCGGCTAACTCAGCGTAGGTGTAACTAATTTTGCCCCTAATTAAGTTTTATTTTGTATTGGTGATCAAAATTGTATTTTCAGGTAATCAAAAATTATTTTTGGGTGATCGATTATAATACTACCCTTTGCAAAGTCACGAAAGTCATGCACAACTCTTCGCTGGTTATGAATTCGTAAGTGGTGTCAGAAAATAACACCGGGCGAAACTGATCACTTGCTCAATATCGCCCGTTCAACAACGACTGGACAATTTCTGATAGGAATTAACGCCCAGCTCAATATCGCCCAGGGCGGTATTGTACCGGGCGAAATTGAGCACATGCGTAGTTTCGCCAGCTCAATATCGCCCGCAACAAATATTTTCCCTTATAAAAAATCATTTTTCCTTTTACAAATGGTCTTAAGCAGAGATGGGAAATTACCGGTAATTTATTTTCCTCGGTAATATTACGTAATATTACGGTAATATTACGTAATATTGGGTAATATTACCAAAATTTTAAATTACCAATATTACCGTGCTTTTGGTAATATTACGTAAATTACCGGCTATTTTTTATTTGTATTTTGCAGAAATCTTAGAAACATGATTTAAAGTAAGGTATGAAGCCCAGAAATTGTATTACCGTAACACCTGTATTGATAGAAAAGAAATTATCAAAATAAATGAGTTAAAATTTCGATTTATTCTGACTTGACTTGGCGAGTTGTTGCCTTTGCATTGAAAAAAGTACAGCGTCAGCTCGAGTATTTCGTTGTTGCAATGCAATGTGAGTATATCACGACGAGATACCCCCTTTTGCTCGTCAAGTCCACAATTATATTGTCATTGTCTACTGACAGAGCACAATCATTGTAGACGGTGCTGGTTTGCCATTCAGTTTGTGGGTTTCTTCAAATCACAACAACCGAGGTTGCTCGAGTAAGGGTTAGAGTAGCTACTTTCATATTTTCTTTAAAAATCTCGATTTATTTTTACTCAGACAAAAACTTCTTCATCATCTTTAGAAACACCTTTACCTGTCAATGAATTTTCATCACTTAATACATTATCTTCCTTGTAACAGAATCATCAGAATCGTTCGTTTCAGATTGAAGTTGAAACTGATGAACGAAATTCTACCAGCCCTTTCCTTAGTGAGTAGAACATATCATAAAAATGTTTACATTTACAGACTCGAAATTTTCACTCCGTTTACCCCGTTTACCCTTGTTTTTTATTTTGTTTAGTCTCCGTTTAACTTCCATTTTTATGACAGAGTGCGCGAGATATAATGCTAAACGTTCGGAGCTTAGTATCAACTTAGTGGAGGTTCTAGGATGAACCAAACATGTGGGTGTTCATGGCGCAGAGAAATTTATGTACACAATTTGTAAGTAAATCATTGACATTGACCAATCTACACTAGCGGAATTATAAGATTGTGCAACTTTTTATTTCATTAGAAAATTTCGGTAGAGAAATAAAAAGTTGCACAATCTTATGATACCGCGAGTGTAGGTCATCCTAGAATGTTCACTAAGTTGACACAAATGGATTGTGTTTTTTTTTCATTAATATCTAAAAAAACGAAAATTAGACTATGTGAATCAGCCTTATGGAATGGCTAGAAGTTATGATAAGTTAGGTTATAGTATACCGTATTTTAGTTGCAGTTTGCAAAGTATTTTGCTTGACATTTTAATTTGTATACGAACTGTTAAGGTTCTAAACAATTTTGTGATTTCTCGAATATTCTTCGTTCGAAGAATGAAAAATGGAATTCTCGTACATTTAATCAAAGTTTCTCAGATAATTATGTTGAATGTATAACATACTGACCTAAGATTTAGCGAAATTGAAGAGATCACGTCAAAAAATCTCCGACATGTCTAAAAATAATGAAAAATGGTGATGACCTAAAATTTTTTTGGTAATGTTACGTAATTTAAGCAATATAAAGAAAACTTTAAATTACCAATATTACCAAGGTTCGGGTAATATTACGTAATTTTACGTAATATTACCGGGTAATATTACATGGTAATATTACCGGCCCATCTCTGGTCTTAAGCAAAACATTACCGCTTCAAAATAAATTTGACGGGCGAGCTGAGCGTCAATACATGTCAAATTGCCCAATATTGAAAAACTCGTCCTAAGAAATTTTCCGGGTGTTAATGAGCGGGCGAAACTACGCATATTGTCAATATCGCCCGCTCAATGACGCCCGCAGAAATGTGCTCAGTTTTGCCGGTGTTAATTCATGCCACCTTCGTAAGTTACGAACTGCATGAGCGACGCTCCGTGCTTTAAATAATCGTAGAAAAGGTTCGTTCTAGGCGTTAATAACACACAGAGGACGTTGGTAACACATGAAACTGATAAAAGGTTTACAAGGCGTTTATTAACAAACGGAATTTTAAGATGTACAGGGTGTTGTTTAGGGTATAGTTGACGTTAGGTTTTTCATCGTGGTAAACGTCGGGTGTTATTACCCCTTGGGCTTTATTAAAGGCTTGGGCAATGTCGTTTTTCGTTGCGTAATAACATCAGGGGTTCAATAGCGGACGGATTCGGTTGGACTGTCAGTTTCTGCAAAAAGGCGAATTTTGTTGGTTGTCGTAATAGGAAGAATTTAATGAATTTGCAAAAAGAAAATTCTATTCTGTTAGTCTGTCAGTTCCTGTAAAATGAATGAAAAATCCGTTTTTCGCTGTGAAATGCTGGAATATTTTAGATTGAAAGTGAGTATGCAAGAAATTAGTACATTTGAACATAGCACGAACAAGATGTGTACGTATTACTTTATGAGCTATTTGAAAGATATTTTTCTGTATTTGCGAGAGTGTGTTGGTGCACATCACCAAAAATCAGCTTTCCCCACCCTAGTAATAGAAATACACACACCAATACAGAAACATTATATTCCGATACACAAGATGTGTACGTTGGCGCGTGCCAAGCACATGTGAAAGTACTCGGCCCGTTCACAAGCCCGCCCGCCCTATACCGAGCATCATTATTTCGAAAACGGGCGGACATGGGCTGCCCGTTTTCAAAATCGAACGAACACGGGTGGGCTCGGGGATCTTAATTTAGAAAAGTGGTGTGTACGGGCTTCCCGTTTTCAAAATCGAACGGGAACGGGTATCTTTATTTCGAAAACGGGCGGGCACGTGCTGCCCGTTTTTAAAATCGAACCCAATTAAGCAAATTCTTCCTCGGAAATTCGTTCGGACAAAGAACAATGAAGGCTTTCAAAAGCTTCTTAAAGCTTCTTTTGTTCAATGTCCGAGCGACTTTACGCGGAAGAATTTGGTTGATTGGGGAACGGGCACGGGTCACCTCGGGCATCTTTATTTCGAAAACGGGCGGGCAGGCGAAAACTGATGCCCGCACACCTCTAGAAAGTCCACACCAAGTGTGTAACGGGATGTCATTGAAAAACACTTTTCTGTATATAAATTACACACATACACTCTCCTCTCACATCCAAAAAAATAATAATCGGCGGAGCTTAGAGTAAAAAAATGCATTCCTACGATTTGAATAATTTTCGTTTATTTTGAAACTGCCACCAGATGGCACTTTTCAGTGTACAGCGGCCCGCTAATAATATCTAATTGTGATGGCACATGATAGTTGGTATACCGACAAAACCTTCACACATTCCATTTCATTTTCAAAGGGTGATTATTAATTAGTAAAGGATAGCAAAACTTTTTCTTTTGTTACCCATGCCGCGCTATTCTTTCATTATTTTTTTTTTCATTTCTTGTTGAATAGTGTGTTAGGCTATCAAATAATCCGATGTAATGGACTAATATTCATCGTACATTGATATAGTAACACAAAAACAGGTTGTAGATTTCAGAATAAAAACTTTTTCAGTCTGTTTTCAGCGAGAATTTGTGTTAGTGATTTGATTATTGTGTAATAAAAATTCGGCTTTTCCTTTCAATCAACTCGTTCGTTTCTCATGTGAGTCTGTCAATTGGATATATTAGCCCTAAAGGCACTACAGACGGGAAAGTATTATCGAAAAGACGTTCATTTCCACCGGCAAACCAGCACCCTGTTCAATCGAATTATGATTAGATTTCCTATTCAGATAATTCAAAGTGTATGAAGTGAAACATTGAAGAAGTCACGAAGCTATTTAGAAAGCACCTATGGTGTCGAACAAAATACTTTCCATATCCTTTTCCTTCCCAAAGTTTTCGTATTTAATGTTTTACACACATTTTTTTCGCAAGGAACTAACAATAAATTGTTTGCTCATTTCGTCGACCATCGCGTTTAGAGCCATTATACTTGTTACTGCGTTTGAGGTGTGAGAAGAGATGGAACAAATAAAACTTATTAAGTGGTTGTAGTACAGCAAGCAGTGAAACATTTAATGAATGATTGTAATACACACAATACGATTTTATATCATTGAGGGTTGGGATCAAGCTGTTAGTTGGATGTGGTGTTACATTCGCAATTGATTGCGACGTTTCTTATTCTCTTCATTAACTTTTAGCTGGTGCTTTGTGAAGTGAATCAGGTCAGAAAATAGATTCGGAATAGATTAATGGATTTGTTCGTTTTGTTAAAATATTTTTGCGGCGATAAAACTCGTGTTTTGTCCTCGCAAACGTGGTGAGATCATGGTGAGAAGATAATTATTTTTAACCCGTTCTCTTACAACATATCATAGGAACCTCGGAGAGAAAAGGAAAAATTTCCACTCCCTTTTGAGAACAAACAACTATTTTTTCACTGATGATATTGCTTCAAGGAGTTACAGTTAGGTAGGTAGAGTTTACGAACTCAATTACAATCACAACAAAAACCCTTTTTAAAAGGGAAACGTGACGCAAGTCCTCGTCCCTTCTTTCAAAACAACTGATATCAATTTGGGTGACGCTTGCAGCTTTGAAACGCAAAAATTCTTTTGGAATGTTTTCATTTTTGATTAAAAAAATGCGTCACAAATGCCGGACCCACCAATGTAATAATTTTTCTACGCTCTCAGCTTTCATACGGAAAAATTTGATTTCCTGTACAAAAATACGTTATACATCCCATAAAGTCAAATTTTTGTTTTGAAAGCTGAAAGAACAGAAAAACTATAACACTGGGGGTCCAGCATTTGTGACGCATTTTTTAATCAAAAGTGAAAATATTTCAAAAGAATTTTGTGCGTTCCGAAGCTGCAGGCGTCACCCAAATTGATATCAGTTGTACTTCATGATATATTGGTGTTAATAAACAAATTGAATTGTTTTGGAAGAAGGGACGAGGACTTGCGTCACGTTTCCCTTTTAAAAAGGGGTTTTGTTGTGATTGTAATGTTTTGCGTTATTTTGAGCCGCCGCTGCCGCCAAACCGATCGAAATGATCCCCTCAACTTTCTGTACAACATACCAAAAGTTTTTTTTGAGCCGCCAAACCCTGATACACTACACACCCAACCCAACAACTTTCCCTTTGACACCAAACCTCTATCTCGAACACACAACCAAAGCCTCATACAAAATGTGCTATCATACACACTACACACACAAACACATACATATGGGCTTTATATGGCGCCTTCTAAGAGCCCTGACGCCCAAACGAGGCCGGTACCCCCCCTTTTTTAAAATCTCATATGGCGTAAAATGCCCGAAGGTCTCAGCAAAATTTCAAGAAAAGTTATCTAGCCGTTTTCGAGCACGACCCAAAAAAGTGGTTTTCACGGTTTTTCATACAAATCTGGTCCTGGAACTAACCCACTAACTAACTAACTAACGTAGGTTTGCATTAACTTTGGCTTCTATGAAACAGCACTTTTTGTACAGGAAATGATCATTTTCTAAAGGTCGTATCTTCAGATCCACCCAACCGATTTTAATGAGTGAAAAGACACTTCGCCTTAGAATTTTTCGTAGAATCCAGGAAAAATTTTTTCCGGGGGATACGTCGCAAGGGTGGGATGTCAAAACTTAGCTGTATATATGGTTCCGAAGTCTACGAAAAAATTTTTTCCGAATTTTTTGTTCGTATGGGGACTTGCGTCACGGGCGCATCGCTACCGCGCCCATGATTTTTATGTTTGGCGTAATCAAAAATGTCTTTGAATCCTTGAGCGCGTTTCGATTTTCAATTTTTTTTTTTCGAACAAGTTTAATTTTTTAAGAGAACGCCGCAGAAACTGTGTAATTTACGATGTTTTTTAGAATGGAATCCTGCGTAGGGAATCCAAAACCGGACCGATATTTTGAAACCGGTTTTCAGTGATATATTTATTATCATAACAAAAACCTCTAAAAAGGTAAGTCCGCTTCCGAAATTAATGATATCATTTGAGGTGACGCCTACGCTGAAAATACGCAAAAAATGACGCGTACATATGGCTCCTTGTCTCAAAGGTTTTTGTATGAAGTTTTTTGGGTTTGTGGACGTTTTTTTGGGGTGTGGGGACTGCGTCACGCTCTCCGCTACCGCTCCGAGCATGATCTCTATCTATGTTCTATCTATCTATTAATAATTTTCGATCTCGAGAACTAGCCAGCCGATCTTCCTGAAATTTTCAGGGAACGTCAGTCTCGGCCCCAAATGAAAAATTTCATATGCTGCTTTTCTGGGAAAATTCTGGAAAAGCCGTGGCATGTGAAAAGGTAGTCAACTTGGAGGGCTTTTTAGGTAATTTTCGGAGTTTTCGAATTTTAGCTCCGGAGTGACAATAGCTAGAGAGTTGGTTTCTTCGGGAAAGCTATAGAGTTTCATCAGGAGAATTTTTTAGTATCATAAGAAAATGGCTGCCAACTGTCAAAGTGACGCCATCTTGAATTTTTTGCTAAATTCTGTATAAGAATATCTAGACAGTTGGTTTCTTCAGGAAAGTTATATGAATCAGTGTGAAGAAATGGTGACATGAAGTGTTCCGAAGGTAGTCGAAGGTGTTGGAGAACAGTTTTTTTCGGAGAAAAATTTTTTTGAAGAAAAACTTTTTTGGAGAAAAACTTTTTTGGAGAAATATTTTTTTCGGAGAAAATTTTTTTAGAAGAAAATTTTCTTTTCTGAGAAAACTTTTTTCAAAAAATAGAAATTTTTTCAACTACTGAAAACTTCCAAAACGACTGATATCACAACAAAAACCTCTTTAAAGGTAGAGTGTGACGTAGTCCGTAAGTCCGCTTCCAAAATGAATGATATCGATTGTGGTGACGCTATCGCTGATAATACGCAGAAGTTTGTTTGAATGAAACCTTAGACTGTTTAATAGGGTCTTGTTCAATAAGCCTTTGCCATTCTATTCTTATGCTTGATAGCAACACATTCAGTGATCACGGCGATGTTATGTACAAAAGATGATGATTCGTCATCTAAGGACCATGATCGATTGTAGGAACGTAAAAAGAGTGTCCGTTTCTCATAGTGCCACTTTCTTGGTTATTAGTTTCAACTTATTGTTCATAAACAGGTGCGGCATCAAAGCACACATTTTTTACATCAGTTCGTTGGAATAGCGTTTCCATTTTTAAATTACTCTTATTATTCATTGATGTTATTCCAGGTTCACGTGCACAGCCACAGACCTCTCTACCAATGAATTATTAACTGAATTGTTTATTTAATTCTTGAGTGTAGGATTAATACGGCGTAGAGTCGCATGTATATCATGTAAACGGGAATTCATTTACATATTTCAATGATGACACTCCTTATATGACGTAAACAATTAATGCCACGATACCAGTGATATACGTACACTGATACAAAGTTTGTACTTTGTGAAGAGTATCTACTAGCCATTTATCAAACCATTACGAAAGTTTGATTTTTGGTGAACATATGCATGTACTCGCATGACAAATTTGGGTTGGGTGGCGACATAAAGGCAACGATTGCCGTGTCAGTCATATTTACTCTCTCAGTATCCTCATTAACATGTCTTTTCGGACTCATTAGCTTGAGCAGAGTGTCAAATAAACCGTCCAAAAAGAACGTACGTCTTCAGTCGTTTAGAAAATCTTAATTTTCGGCTCTGGCACGAGTAAAATCTATAATTTTTTCTTATAGCCGCACAGGAATCGATTCAAACTTCGAACACCTTACAAATTTCAATTCAAATCTAACTTCACTCTCTCAAAATTCATAACGAAAGTCACATTATGTGGAGGATCGGCAAATGTCGTTCCCTTCAACTCATGCACTTCATCATGAAATTTCGTATACTTTGACATAAGCCGACGACGCATTAAACTCGTGGATTCAAATAGTGCGCACGCTAAAAAACGGATCTTAGAAATCCCCTCTCTCCCCTTTGCACGAAAATGTCTACGCGCAAACCCCCACTAACCACAAAAAAGCGTGCGCACTAATCGAATGGCCCCTAATTATTGCTGTGGAATCAGGGGCGTGACAGTCTTTGGTTTTGATCTTTACAAATAATACTCTACTTGAAGCTAACTTCATTGCAAAAAAATCAACTGATTCCATTGAAAGGTTAAAATATCAGATCAAAACAAAAGACTACATGAAATAAACGAACAAGAAATCGACTTTCGAAGACCAATATATTCAAATAATATTCGAAAACATTCGAAATTCTTCAAAAATTTGCGTCAGCTCACACTCACATGAGCGGCTATATGCAATAATCTGGTGACAGTCACTTATTGTGTCAGATCTGCACGCACGATAAGTGGCTGTCACAATTGAAACTTTGCCTATGAAGCCGACCTTCTAGCTCTCGTATTTGACGTTTTTACTAATTCAAGTGCGCCTCTCTTTCATGAGAGGACGATATTTTTGGATGAAATGGCATTTGAGGAAACAAAATCTATCACTTCAAAGGTTTCTACAGTAAAAGGGAAAGTCTGCCTGAAAATAAAATATTTCTTGTTCAATGGGATCATTTTTTCCTCATTGCCTGTGGTCTGTAGTGTAGATTCTACTACGTAAAAAGTGAAACACATTTGCTTCTGACACGTACAAAGCTAACAAGCGGAATAGATACAAATAGATCAACCCTAAAGACGATGAGATGGTTGAAATTCAACGATATGACAAAAATTTTGTTTTATGCTCTTTGTCGGTTGTTGGGCTCATTAAGTACGTAATTTAATTTCACTTTTATTTGCGAGTTTTCGCTTTTTTATATTTTTCTTTGGGAATAATTTGATTCGAAAGCGTTGTGTCCGTATGGGACATTTTTATGCTCGATGTTTTTTTTGTTACCTTCGCTGGTATCATTAGCATATTTAATTAAGCATTTTAGTTCGCGTGTGTGTATCATTAAACGCGGTACACGATCCAAGAGAGTATACATTACCATATTCACATTGAAGCAGAGATTTAAAATAAATCAAAGCTTTTACATTTGCACATGAGTTGGGCCGTAGAGGGAAATTAATTGAATTTGCGCTGAAAGCTCGTTAAGTGCTGATTTGAAATTGAGTTATTTTTTTATGGAAAAAGGAAAGAGTGAAGAAAATTTATTTTCAAAAATAAAGCGTAATTTGAACTCTTTAAGCCTCTTAAGGCATTTGCTTGAACAGATGAAAAAATAAACAAATTTGGGTCATTCAATGAAAAGTTCCTGTTTTTGTGGGTAAAAGAAAAATTGAATTCAATTAAAGCTTTAACAAATGAATGATTGTGAACTCCCGAGGGCAGTATTTAGTTAAAATTATGTGTATTGTGTTTCAGAAGTGGGTAAATATTTATCACTTGACGCCCAGGTGCAATTAATCATAGCAACCAAATTTTGTTCATAAAATTATTTTCACTCTTTTTTGTCTAATGAGTTACAATGGGAAAAATAATTGTCTTCGGGGAACTTTTGTAATACTTTACTTCCCGCCAGACCCGTACGATCATATTATAAAAGGATAGATTTGACAGAATATGAAGGAATTAAATTCTAACCCAACATTTTTGAATATGATTCGGCACTCGGTTACCTCTTAAATAGAAAAAGAGTTATTTATGTGCAAAAAACATGTTGGGCCCTGGTAAAGATTCGTTTTTAGCGCCGTAGCTAAGTCCAAGGGCTCAATCTCAAAAAAGGTTCTTCTACAAATTGTTTTTTAAACCTGTCGATTAAAAAAATAATTATGAAAATCGGAAAAGATTTAGTCGAGCTATGTACAAAAAACACATAGGACCCTAGCAGAGACTCGTTTTTAGTGCCCTAGCTAGTCTAAGGGCGCAAAATAAAAATCCATAAATTGTCGGCCATGCCCAGACCTTTCAAACACAAAAAAATAATAAAAATTGGAAAAGATCAAAAGACCAAAAACCACTTAAACGGCCCTAGCTCGGCGGTAGAGGTGTGCGGGCACGCCCGATTTCTCGGCCCATTCACTGACAGACGAGAAGTGTTGCCCGCAGACCTCTACTCGGCGGCCCTTGGCCTATAAAGGACTTTTCGATAACCTTTCGGGGAAAAAACTTTTTGAAAATTGGTTGAACTTTATTCAAGTTATCGTGTTAACGGACGGACGGACAGACAGACAAGATTCGTTTTGCAGATTCGGCATCTAAGGGTTATGATCGATGCTCCCCCTACTGCCCCATCAAATCGACTGGTCACAAACGGAATAGTCCCATTTTCGAAGAACTTCGTTTTTCGTACGGATCTAAATATAATTATTGGATCCGTACGAAGTACGAAGGTCCTACACGTTTACTACAAACAATTTTTATGTAACATGAGCTAGATCGAGGTGGCAGTTGGGGGGATGCATTAATTATCGTCTAAACATGACGAATCAACAATAAAAAATGTCCGTCCGTCCGTTTCCACTTTTTTTTTCCAAACGGCTAAACCGATCATCCTAAACCTTTTTTATCTGAAAGATACAAGCCTCCCATGATTCAAGTTTGAAGATAAGCAAAATCGATCAAGTAGTTCCTGAGATGTGGACGAGGAAGTGACCAAAAACATGGTTTTTCGAGGGTCGGTGAAACTTTTTCGCAAAAATCTCAGCAAGTGTAGCACGGAAATTGCTTATGTTGGTGTCAAATGAAAGGATTTGGTGTCAGAAAATTGGGAACAAATTTTTTGTAGGAATCGGGTCAGGGGTCGGGCCACCGGAACCAATGGAATCGACGAAATTGAGTATCTTGGCCATATACGAAAACAGTTTTTCGTGTTTATTTCCTTAACTATGCAATGAAATTTTAGGGTACACGTGTTTCAGGGTTTTGGGTAAAAATGCCTCAATCCTGGGATATGACCACTTCTAGAATTGGGAGGGATAATCCATATCTCTAGAACTATAAGAGTTAGAAAGTTGCCTCCACAGGCAAAGTTGTAGAAAATAAAATTTTAGAGAACACATGTCTCAGGATTTTGGGTAAAAATGCCACAATCCTGGGATATGACCACTTCTAGAATTGGGAGGGGTGATTCATATCTCTAGAACTATAAGAGGTAGAAAGTTGCTTCCAAAAGCAAAGTTGTAGAGAACAAAATTTTAGCAAACACGCGTCTCAGGGTTTTGGGTGAAAATGCCTCATTTCTGGGATATGACCACTTCTGGAACTGGGAGGGATGATCCATACCTCTAGAACTAAAAGAGGTAGAAAGTTGCTTCCAAAGGCAAAGCTGTAGATCATAACATTTTAGCGAACACGTGTCTCAGGGCTTTGGGTAAAAATGCCACAATCCCGGGATATGACCACTTCAAGAATTAGGAGGGATGACCCATATCTCTAGAACTGTAAGAGGTAGAAGGTTGCTTCCAAAGGCAAAGTTGCATAGAACAAAATTTTAGAGAACACGTGTTCCAGGGTTTTAGGGAAAAATGGCACAATCCTTGGATATAACCATTTCTAGATTTTAATGGTCTGAGATGTACTTCGGTAGGGCCTTTGACATTACCTTGGGTAATTTCTATGGATCTTTGAAATTCTTGTAGTTATAACAGAACATAAAACGTTGGATTGTTTGCTTATTACTATATTAAGATACGTTCGAGTCTTCTTGCAAGATTTTTTCTATTTGCCACATCTATTCTGATACCTACGGGTCTTTGGTTATGTTTTCAAATAAGTTTGCCTTGGAAGAGATTTATTTAGACCCTTTATCATCCAAGTAGGAAAATGATTCAGCCAACAAAGACGCTATTTGAGGTGAAATGGAAAATGGGGTTGCAGATGCAAAACTACTAAGGTTCTATGAAGTAAACTAATTACAGGCACCTCTCAAATATTATGCTGCCGTGTTACACGAAAAGAACGTATCGCATTTGTGTCTCTGCTAATGAAAAACTTTCGAAAGCTTTGAGTTTCTTTTGTAATCCAGTTAAATATTCCACTTTTCCAATGGAATTTCAAAGAATCTCAAAGCGCAGATCTGATGCGATTAGGTTGTTTTGGCTTAACACGGCAATGTTCCTTTAATTCTGTAAATATTCTGTCTGGTAAAGTCAAAAGCAACGTATCAAATCTGTGCTTTAAAGTTCTTCGGTGGGCCTTGAGCTTCTTTTGAATTTCGGAAAAGTGAAATATTTCGAGGCAAATTTAATGTTGATATCTGTCGATATATATATGGTGCTTCGCTGTGTGCGCTTACAAAAAAAGATGGAGGAATTCGTCCGATTGCGGTTGGCCTCGCCGTTACACGTTTGGTTTCAAAAGTTTCTTGCCCACATGTCATGTCAACGAGGAAACTGGTAAATATTCTGCAACTAAAAAAGGATGTGAAGCAGACGTTCATGCTACCAGAAGCTAACAGTCAACATTGGAAAACGTAAGACATTTTTTAAAATAGATTTTAAAAATGAGTTCAATTCTATCGAAAGAGATGCCATGCTGAATTCCATCATTATATCCATACCTTTACCAATGTTAGAGAATTCTTCATTTTGATTCTTTGGTGAAGAAGCAATTTTATCACAAATAGGAGCACAACAAGGCGATCCGTTGGGTCCATTGTTGTTTTCGTTGACAATTCATCAATTGCTTCTTAAATTAAAGAGTGAACTTAACTTATGGTACCTAGATGGAACTGTTTGTGACGATACTGATATAGTTTTAGTTTAAAAAATTTTTTTGCTATTCCAAAATTAATTTATTTAATTAGAACGTCACCAGCATGGAAATTCGATAGTTTCATATCAGCATTTAACGATGAAATTAAAGATCTCTTGGAAACAATCTTGAATGTTGATTTAAATCACCAGCAATGGAAAGTTTTTAATTTTACATTGCCATCTTTACAATCTTCACAAAAAAGTTGGGACTTAATCCACGTTCAACGAATAATACAGGAGAATTTAAACTTCACATCTAAACATGACTTGGCTTGTTTCCTTGCATTGTAATGCTACGAATCAAATGCTTGGTTACATTCAATTCCTTCCCAGAATATTAGTACCATAGTGGACAATAACTCCATCAGGATCTGTATCGGTTTGCGTTTGGGTTGTAATATTTGTTCGAGACATACTTGCTTATGTGGATCTATTGTGTCATCTAAAGGTCTACATGGACTAAGCTGTCAAAAAAGTGCTGGAAGATATCAAAGACATACTGAATTAAATGATATTATCAGTCGAACGCTTGCTTCCTTACATGTCCCTACAAAATTAGAACCAACAGGTCTTTCGAGGAACGATCGAAAGAAACCAGATGGTGTAACTTTGACGCCATGGTTTAAAGGAAAACCGTTAATTTGGGACGCAACTTGCGTTGACACGTTTGCTGATTCATATTTGTCAAAAACATCAGTAAATGCTCGGAAGCTCGCGGATTCAGGAGGATTTGAGAAGCACAAACATTATTCCAATATTCTTTCTACAAATAATTATACTCTTCTCGCTTTCGCAGTTGAAACAATAGGACCAGTCAATTAAATTTGTTGAAAAAGCCGGCAAAAGATTGCAAGATTTAAGTGGTGATCCGCGATCAAAATTCTACCCCAAACAAAGGATTTCGATGGCAATACAACGGTACAATGTCGCTTGCATTGCATATTGGGCACAATTCCACCAACGCAACCATTGGAAGAGATATTTTACCTTTAATATTTGTAATGTTTTGAGAGTTTTAGAGCGGGACGAGGACGCTTTGTCTCTAGAAAAGAATAAACCGTTGTGTGTCACAATCAAAAAAAAAATTTCGCTGGAATACAAGAAAAGATCAAAGCTCTTGAAAGTTTTTTATAAGCAAGGACACAAATTTCATACTTTGTTTTGGCTTAACATGGCAGTATTTAGGTTTGCTCGAAATAGCGAAATTGTATAAACACCACCCAATATATATTTACTCTAATTGTTTCAAAAAAAAATCCCTAAGAAATTCCTTCAAATTGATCAAAAATATTTCAAATTTCCTAAAAAACTCGTAAGAAGAGTTTTTTTCCACTTACAAAATTCCTTAATTTATAAAAATTCCTCCAAAATTTTTTTCGTTATTTCGGCTTAAAGTAGGTCCTGGTAAGGGGCGAGAAAAGAAAAAAGTTTCGTTTTCTTTTAATCGACGGCATACTTCATGATGTGAAAATAATTAAGTACTGAAAATGAGTAGGAAGGACTTTAGCACGAAACTTTTTTGGGAAAAATTATGAAAAAATTAAAAAATGCTGAGGATCGGATGCGGAGAAATGATAACAGATGGCATATAGCGCTACCTATAACCATTTTTCTGACAAGATCGCAATTTTTAACCACATCCACCTACCTCTCGTTGCAATTCCGGTTGATTACGAAACTCTACTGAACCACCCGAAGATCTTCTCGGTTTATCCTTATGAATGTCGAGCCGCAATATTCCTGGCTTTGGTGTGTCCTTTGACGAACTTGGTTCACTCATTTTAGCTAAAACCACGAATCTACAAATTTATTTGAAAAAAATCCGAATTTCGCTCTTAATGTCAACGCGAATAAAAGTACACTAAAATTGTAAGGTAACTAATGAAGTGTATCTAGTTACATTCATTCAATTTAACGTGTGCTATATAATATTTTGTATAAAGTGGCGGTAAAGAAAAAAAAACAATTTTTTTACAATATAATTTTCCACTGAAATACACATACCACGTAAGTACATACCGTAAAGTTAAATGATATCCTCAGTTAACATAAAACATCCCTACCTTGTAAACCACTTTCCATTTAAAACGTGCGAGAAAATTTTTGTAGCCTCTACCGACTAACATGTCGTCACAACACAAAAACGCTATGAGTAATTATTCATTGGATTTCGAAGAAAGCTTGCAAAAGGATTCAAGCTCACTTACGCTATCCTGCACTTGCATTCAGGCTGGGAGAATATGCCAAAACCTGCGTTGCCTATTTTGTCAATAGAGTGAGGATTCAGTTCTGTGTCGAATCCTATTCAGCTACGAAAAAAATGGATGGTGCCACCGACTTTACATTGCTTTACATTGCTTTAGTTTTACATTGATCCGTATTCAGCTATGAAATTAGGCAGATGACGCCACCTACAGGCGGCTAGTATTGCCTGATGAAAAGCGATGCAAACCATGCTCTATTTTGTTCCAATGATCTGATCATAATTTGCTGAGTGAAAGAAAGTTTGATACAAAACACTCATAAAACGAAGAATTTTCTGCTTCTCTAGAAGTGTTAATCAATCAAGCTTTTCACAAGTGTGGTTTGCATCACTTTTCATCAGGCAATACTAGCTGCCTGTAGGTGGCACCATCCGCTTATTTTCATAGCTGAATCTGAATCTGCCGCCATCTATTTTTTTCGTAACTGAATAGGATTCCACACACAACTGAATTCTCACTCAATTGAGATTCGAAAATACGCTACAAAAATAACAATTACAAATCTATACAAATTACAAATCGTGGGTTTCTTGGGAATATGAGAGTATGTCTTTTTGTTACATATTCTACTGCCACCATATTAAGTTAATTGATTAAATAGAGTGGCGATTCAGCCGTGTCGAATCCTATTCAGCTACGAAAAAAATGAATTGCGCCACTGTCAGGGGTACTTTAGTTTTATATTGATCCGTATTCAGCCATGAAATTAGGCGGAAGACGCCACCTGCAGGCGGCTAGTATTGCCTGATGAAAAGCGATGCAGACTATTAGCTAAAGATCCGCCGCAAATTTTTGCACTATTTTTGCATTAAGCGCGTTATGTTTGTAGTTATGATGTTAAGTTTTCTACAAATATAAGGACTCTGTTTCAGATAAGTTCAAAAACGCTTTGTTTCACATGTGAAAGTTACGACCTTTCATTTACTCCACCCAAGGCTTTGTACATCAGACTATAAAACAAGTTTTCAAGCAGGTAATTTTATTTGCTTGCTTTACGAACCGTGTCATTTATCTTGATTTTACGCTTGAGGGCCGTGAATCATACTTTTTATTATTCAATCTTCTATCGGTAGCTTCAACTTATGGTACATCTGCTCAATTAATAGCAATTACTTATTTAAGTGTATCTTTTGGACGGTTGACTTTAGGCATTTTGACTAGGGACGGTTACCTAAGAGATGCTACACATACAAAGTAATGAATTCGCAAGAAAGATTCTCGTTGGGCGCAAGGATTAAATTCATTCAATAATTTTGAGGACGACATAGATAGATGAACCTTCACGAGTATCGGCTGATGTTTAGGTCGACCTAATTTAGTTCAGGCTTATGTAAACCTGTTCTTGACTTGGAGACTTTAGATCAAGCCTGAATGAACATGGGCCCGAATTTATTATTTAAGACTCGGTGTGCCTGAAATTTATAGATTAGGGGTGAATCTGGACGCTTATTACAGAGTCTGAAGTGATAAATTCAACTTCAGGTTTAGATTCTACCTATTCCGAGCTGTGATTCTGAGATAGCAGGAAACTTATTTATCAAATTTCATCGATTCTTCGCCAAAGAACATTATTCATGGTTGCTCTTAAACAAATACACTAACTCTTGCAGAAGTGGTAGCGTCTTGTGAAGAAAGTAATAATCGTCTAATAATGAAGTTATTGTGAATGAGTTATGGTGAATGAAGTTATTGTGAATGAAGTTATTGTGAATGAAGTTATTGTGAATGAAGTTATTGTGAATGAAGTTATTGTGAATGAAATTATTGTGATATACACGGAAAGCATAATAGAATCTATAGTGAATCGTAAGTTTTCTGAGAACCTAGAGTTTCATAAAAAGAAAGATGTTCATTGAGAGAGAGGAAAAGAATGCAGACATCTAAAGGAGTTCAGAGACGGACACAATAAGTACACAATGAGGCATGTCCTATGTATCAGATTGCGTAGGTTATATACAAAGTTACAGTCTCAGTGACGTGATAACACATGAGTTATTTTGTAGAAAGGAAAACGTAATCTAGAAATTATCAACTTTTACCTTGACCAACAATTGTCCTCCTTATCCCAGCTCTTACACTTGTCACAGACAGTAAATAAAAATTAAATTTCCTTTGAAATGTGAACTTAAAAGCTAACTTTAACAAGAATTTATGAACATTTTGTACGATTCATAATTTTTAGTTTCACATACACATAGCCGCAATAAAAATAAGGACAAGAACATGACACTGCTTTCCTGGATGTATAATATTCGCCCAGAATAACGAGTGGCGAAATTGTACCTAAACTGTTTGTAACGTTCGCATGATCGGAGTGTTTTTTAACCAACCCATTTTCTAGAGCTATTAACTTTTAAACACTTCAAATGTGGAATTATACGATGTTCCTATATTTTGTTGTGAAGATAAATGTGGAGGTGTATCTCATGTGTATGGAAATGCGGAGTTGAGTGGAGGTTCTTTTGCGATAGTTTAAAGTTTAGCCATGTGAATGGATGATAACGTACCATAGCATATAAAAGTATAATATTATACTGAATGTTGTGTGTAATGTAAGGAATTTGACTGTGCCGACAAATTCATAATTTCTCATAAACTTTGTGTTATGAAACAAGGAAATTCCTCCTTTTAAGTGTTTGGAATATTCATAAGCAGTAGAGTTGCTCAGTTACTCAACAATTCAGTGTAAGAAGTCGTTATGAGTATTTGGTTCGAAATAGTTCATTACGTGCTTGGTCAAGTAAGTGAGTCATTATATCACGAGTTTGAATGTGTGCGTGAGTTTTATGATTTTGAAACGACGATATTATGAGAGTTGCCGGGAAAGGGGTCTGCAAGCAAACCAAGATAAGACGGACATAATGCTGTTCAGCCGAAGGCTCAGATCTTGTTGGGAAAGTGAGGATCTTCGGGAAGGACGTTGAAATTAGCCCCCAGGTGAAATATCTGGGAGTTACGCTCAACCGTAAGCTAAACTGGATCGCCCATGTATAGGACAAGGCTCAAAAAGCTCTGACGGCCATTTGGATTTGCAGAAGTGCGCTGGGGCTGGGGCCTATCCTCAAAACCAATACTGTGGATGTACGAAGCGGAAGTAAGGCCCGCGATAAATCATGGCTGCGTACTGCGTAGTATGCTGGCCAAGGCTCAACGTGCAGAGGGCGAGGGAAAGGTTGAAAAAAGCTCACAGGTAGGTGTGTGTGTGCCACGGGTGCCATGAAGACGACGGCAACGGCGGCCCTGGAAGTGCTACTAGCAGTGCCACCTATCGATATAGTAGTGAAGGCGAAAGCTTTCGCAACAGCAGACAGGCTGACACAAAATGGCTGATGGTCTCCAGATTTCAAGACCGGTTATGGGAAGATCAAAAATATGATCTCTAATCATATTTTTGACATGCCGCGGGACTCTATGACACAGAAACTGAGTTTCGAAAGAAACTTTTAAGTACTACCCGAAAATGAATGGGTCAGATTCACAGACGGGTCGAAGACAGGCGAAGAGAATGGAGCCGGAGTATATGACCCGAGGACGGATACCGGCACCTGGATCTACCTGGGAAGTCTATTCAGCATCTTCCAGGCGGAAACTTCAGCAGCTTTTTTGGGAGCTCAAGAAATTCTGCCAGAAGGACTGAATGGTGAAGACGTGATCGTGTGCACTGATAGTGAATCAGCAATAAAAGCGCTGATATCACCCACTGTGACTTCTAAATTGGTAGAAGAATGTAAAGGGCTGAGCAATCTCGTCAAACTAGTATGGGTGCCTGGGCACTCCGGAGTGAACGGTAATGAGAAGGCTGGTGAGCTGGCAAAAACCGGCTTAACGGCAATCTCATACGGACCCAAACCTCACATCCCCATCCCGAATTCGCTTTGTGCGAAAGCGGTGAAGGACTGGGTGAGGGCGGAGCATAGAAAAAGCTGAACAGCACACGAAGGAGGAGTGCATACCAAGCACTTCTTGCCCTCCTCGAACGAGAAATGGACTAGGGAGCTCCTGACGATGGGCCGGGATCGCATTAGAAGGGTGGTTATTGCGACAACCGAAAATTGCGGTTTCAACAAGCACCTGACGGAGATGAGAATTTCAGGTGACTCAGACTGTTCCTGTGGCTTGGAAGAGGAAACGGGCACAGGATACTAGGCGACTACGTCGTGCACCCCTCGAAAATGGCCGAGCTAGGGCCTATCATATTAGGCAGGTTCCTGGTCGGCACGCAAAGGTTTTCATGATTTATTTAAATGATGAGCGGGAAAAAAAGGAACAAAGGGTCACAAGATCTGTGTTCCAGACCACGAAAGGGATCGTCCCAAACTGATAAAAATCTGAAAGTAATAAGCCTCGGGCACTACCAATTCGAATTTCGAAAAAATGGCATACCCACTTTAAAGTTTGACATTTTTGATGGTAAGTGTCAGTGGAACGTTTTGACATCGCGCCGTTTTTTTTATTGTTTACAGTCATCAGAAAGTTACTTGTCAGTGAAGAAATGGAATTAACTCATGAAAATTTTCGTGCCATCATTTTTCATAATTTTCGTTGAGGATTATCTCGTCAGGAGTGCTTAGATGAGTTCAACTCACTATATGGCGAGTAAGCACCACAATAAAGCGCTGGTACAACGAATTTGATAGGGGCCGTAAGTCGCTGGTTGACGAATTTCGTGAAGGTCGTCCAAAATCGGTCGTTCTACCTGAAACCATCGATGCTGTTAGTGAAATGATATTGGTTGATCGTCATACAACCTATCGTGAGATTCAGACAACTTTGTTCATTGGCATGAAAAGTATACAAGCAATATTGCACCTACACTTGGCCGTAAAAAAACTTTGTTCTCGCTGGATCCCACATAACTTGACTATCGCTCGAAAGAAGACGCGTGTCGATTGGTGCAAAGAAACATTGAAAAAATACAACAGAGGTGCTTCAAATTTGGTGTACGACATATATACAGGTGACGAATCGTGGATCTACGCATATGAACCAGAAACGAAACAACAATCTACTGTTTGGTTGTCTTAAGATGAGCCGAATCCAACAAAAGTTATCCGTTCTCGCAGCACTTCGAAGAAAATGGTCGCCTGTTTCTTCGGTATTCGTGGTCATGTAGCAACTGTGACACTTGAGGATCGTAGGACCGTCAATTCTGATTGGTACACTACGATTTGTTTGCCTGACGAAATAACGAAAAAGAACTCAAAACGGTCGATCATCCTGTACCACGACAATGCGAGCTCTCACGCGTCGGCCCAAACAACGGCATTTTTAGCCACTCAAAACTTTCGATTGATCCGCCGTATAGTCCCTAATTGGCACCTAATGATTTCTTTTTGTTCCCGTTCGTGAAGAAAAAACTCCGTGAAATACGATTTACAACGCCAAAAGATGCGGTTGAGGCTATGAAAATGCGTGTTTCTGAGTTGTCCGAAAGGCAGTGGAAAAAATGCTACGACGACTGGTTCAAACGAATGAAAAAGTGTATTGATCTTCATGGCGAATATTTTGAAAAACAATAAAGTCGATTTCAAATTGAAATGTTTTGCTTTCTTACTTAGGCTCATTACTTACAATGCAACCCTCGTATACGATCGCACACATTCAAATAAATGCATTTGACTCACTTATTTGGCGAATTATGTAGTAGATTTTATCACATTAGCATTCGGTTAGATGACTGACAATAAATTTTTCATTCAGATAAAAAATATGGTCATCATATTTATTTTTGAAGAAAGGCAGAAGCTGTTCGGAGTTCTTAGCACGTACGGGATCAATAGGGGTTTAGTGCGTGCTATTAAGAGTATTTACTCAGGGAGCAGGGCCGCGGTAGGAGTAGATGGTGATACTAGCGAGTCTTTCGAGGCTAATGAGGGTGTTCGACAGGGTTGTTGTCTCTCCCTGCTTCTGTTCATAATTTTCACGTCAAGATAGGTGAGGTAATAATGAAAATTCTATGCAGATGACTTGATTCTGTTGGCAGATAATAACAGTGACTTAAAGGGTGGGATTGACTGCTTGAATGCTGCATGTGAGGAGTACGGGATGAAGATAAGTGTAGGGAAAACTAAGGCTATGTATGTCGGCAGGAGATAGCTTGCAGTTTAAATGGGAAGGAGCTGGAGCAGGTTTCTGAATTCATGTACTTAGGAACAATGTTTTCAAAGGATGGCAAGTTAGTTAGGGAATTTGAGGAGGGGAGGAATATGGGAAACGCAGTGGCCAGCCAGTTGAGGTCGCACGTGTTCAACAGGAAGGAATTAAGTAGCGAAACAAAGTTAGCTATCCACGGGTCAATTTTCAGGCCGACGATTTTGCATGGTAGTGAGAGTTGGGTGGACTGCGGATATCTCGTACATGACCTGGAGGTTAATGATATGAGGGTTCTTAGGAACATATCGAGGGTTAATCGGAGGGAGCAGTCGGATGATCATATTAAGAACGACGACATTAGGGAAAACTTAGGGATTTCTAAAAATTAAAATTAAATTGCAAGCCTCACTTATTTGCCAATGATAACTTTCTATATTATATTGATGAAGACCAAAAATTGTAAATGAAAGAAATGCACAAGAAGATCTATATAAATTAAACGAATATTTTAGACTGAATAAATTAACATTAAATGCAAAAAAACTAAATTTATGAACATGCATTCAAGGAGAAAATTCTCTCAAGCTTTGACCGTAAATTATAATGGTAGGTACTCCTCTTGAAGAAGTTGATTCCTTTAAATATCTGGGTATAATTCTTGACAAACATGTTACTTGGCGAAATCATATAAATTATCTTTGTTCAAAATTATCAGCTAATTAAAACCTCTCTCATTTTTTGCAAAAAAAAATATTATTGTTATTGTATTATTCATTGATTCATTGTCACCTCATTTATCTATGTATATCGTGGGGCTCAGCGGCGATTTCACACCTGAAACCTCCACAAGTGTCAGAATAGAGTCCTTAAATCAATAGGTGAGTTCCCTTCAGAGTTTAACGAGTTGGTTAAATTTAATTTTTCGATAAACTGCTAAATCGCATCAAACGTACTCAGAATCAAATTTAACCGGATAAATGCTGATAAATTTATTGTAGCCTCGGAGCTAGTTTTTTGGTAAGTTTATCGAGATGAGCGATTCCATTGGTAGGTTGCGAGGGAACCATGTGTTCTTGCTAAACCGTGCACATACGAGATTTGTGTTGTATGAAGAAAATTCCTCTATAGGTTCAATGTACAACTTCTTCATGCGAAAGAAGTCCAACCTGTGCATTCTTAGCCAGAAGACGGTTCCCTCGTGACACATTTTCCAACTTTTCAATGGAATATCCCGATAAACAACGCACGAAGTTTGAAATTTGCTTCTCAATGTGATTTTAGGAAGTTTGTGATATGATAATTTGATGTTTTTTTTGTTTTGGTTTTTTTGATTCTATGACTAAAATTTCACGTTTCGCTTTTGTGTAAGTTCGAATATACTGAAGTTAGTTCGGTTTTTCTCCCGTCAAATAAGAAAATTAAATTTAATTTTGCAGTCAAATTTAGCTAGACGTCAAGTTTATCGACGAGTTAAATTTATCAGCATCGATAAACTCTGAAAGGAACTCACCTAATATATGGCTTACCGATGATGTACCCAACACATGAGCTGTATGATTTGACAGGTATTCTCCCTATCAGAGGTCTATATTGTTACCCAGTTTGCTTGTTTGTGAAATCTTGTATTTTGGGTAGGATTTAGGATTTCTGGTTTAACGAAAATATACACGACACACGTTCAAACAATACTTTATATTATAAAACTACGAAGACGAATATTGGGAAAGCGGGAATTAGTTTTATTGGTCCT
This sequence comes from Pseudolycoriella hygida, assembly GCA_029228625.1. Lineage (NCBI taxonomy): Eukaryota > Metazoa > Arthropoda > Insecta > Diptera > Sciaridae > Pseudolycoriella > Pseudolycoriella hygida. The sequence goes on from CM055404.1 coordinate 131,919,858, forward strand.
CACATGTTAAATAAGAAGAGGCTTAATTATGGCTTCTGGAAAAAGAGCAACTTACTAAATTATCTTTTTTTGATTGGACCCGTACGAAGTACAAAGGTCCTATACGTTTACTACAAACAATTTTATTGTAACATGGGGTAGATCAAGGTATGTAGGTAGGTAGGTAGTTTATTGTCATAACATGAGTAAGGCCTTTTGGCCTTTTCAATTACATATTGTATTCGTGGGTGACATCGTATATAAAATAAAATAGGCTAGTACAAATCAGTCTTTACAGTAAGAAAACGAAATACGTTGAAAACATGAATAAGTAGGTTGACTTACCAAATCAGCTCAAACTTCAATGAAATAAGACAAACAACTCAGGCCAATGAGAACGATGAAAGCCAGTTATCGATTAGATTTATTACACAAATTGGTGGCAATAAGTTGAATTCGAGATTCCGTGGAAGAGAATGAGAACGATACGAACACCAAATCGACATCATGATAAAGGTGGCGTTAATGTATTTCTGATAAAAGTCATCCGTTAGTGGAGGTTCTTTAGCTATGAAGGCGCCATTTCATAATCCAAGGTCCGACACCGCGTCACTAACAGTTTAAAACCAAATCGAGCGTCGAGGTACAAGATACGATCAATTGATCTAACGCTAAAAATACGGTCCTCCACGCCACCAATTAAATTGATTCATAGCAAAAACTATTCAAAAATGGCATCTTTTTGTCAGGAACAAAGAACGCTTGCGTTGTCGTGACGAAACACAAATGAAAGAGCACATAAACGGCTAAACAGCGTAGAATTTTCAAATCGTAACCACCAATGCAGCACCACAAGACTTCGTTTAAAAAATTAACATGTTAAAGATGTAGTTTTGCCCAACGTTAACCAGAATGAACGACAAACTGAACAGAAACAATAGCAGTTGTGTTAAAAACACAAAAGCACGCGTCTGCACCGAGGGGTGACGCACTTCTGCGGTTTATGGAATAAATGGAATAAATGGGAATAAATGGGAATAAATGGAATAAATGGGAATAAATGGAATAAATATTGGAATAAATGGAATAAATAATAATTTTTTCAAATTCGTCAAAACCTCAAATAGACTTGATGGCAACGCACACAACAAACCATACTAATGTGTCAAAAAGTGAAAAAACCCTCTTTTAAAAACTTAAAAGAATTTTTGTTGAAAAATGAAATAAATGGAATAAATAAATTTATTCCATTAATTCCAAAAAAAAAAAAAATAAAATTTATCCTCAAGATGGTTTAAATGCTTTATAATTTGTGCAAACCTTCTTTTGAACTTATTTGTCTAACTTGTGATGTGTTGAATCTAAATTTCGCAAAAACATCAAAAAATATTTTGGGAATAAATGGAATAAAAGAATAAATGGAATAAATGGAATAAATGAAGTGCGCCACCCCTCGGTCTGCACCGTACGAAAGACTGAACTGAGCTGAACTACTGAATCAGAAATAAAAAAAATGTCCGTCTCCACTTTTTTTCCAAACGGCTCAACCGATCAGCCTAAACTTTTTTTTTCTGAAAGGTACATGCCTCCCATGATTCAAGTTCGAAGATGAGCAAAATCGGCCAAGTAGTTCCGGAGATATGGTTGAAGAAGTGGAGGCCGGACATGAAATTTTCGAGGGTCGATGAAATTTTTTCGCAAATATCTCAGCAAGTATAGCATGGAAATTCCTCATTTTGGTGTCAAATGAAAGCATTTGATGTCACAAAATTGGGAAATCGGGTCAGGGGTCTGGGGTCAACGGAATGGATGAAATTGAGATTCTTGGCCATATACGAAAACAGTTTTATTACATGGCCACTTCCATAATTGGGCAGGATGAACTATGAGAGTTATAAAGTTGGTTCCAAAGGCGAAGTTGTAGAGAATTTAAAAAAAAAAATTCTCCAAAAAATTTGTCCTTAAAAAAAATTTTCTCAGAAAAGAAAATTTTCTTAAAAAAAATTTCTCCGAAAAAATTTTCTCAAGAAAATTTTTCTTCAAAAAATTTTTTCTCTCCAAAAAAAAATTTTTCTCCAAAAATTTTTTTCCTTAAACAAATTTTCTCGAAAAATTTTCTCCAAAAAAAATTTTCTCCAAAAAAATTTTTCTCCAAAAAAATATTTCTCCGAAAAAAATTTTCTTTCCGAAAAATTGTTCTCCAACACCTTCGCCTACTATCGGAACATTTCGTATCTCCTTCGGCTACCTTCGGAATATTTTGTGTCACCTTCGCCTGCCTTCGAAACACTTCGTGTCACCTTCGGCTTCCTTCGCAACACTTCGTGTCGCCAATTCTTCATATAACTTTCCTGAAGAAACCAACTGTCTAGTTATTCTTATTCAGAATTTAGCAAAAAATCCAAGATGGTGCACTTCGACGACAGTTGGCAGCCATTTTCTTAAAATGCTAAAAAAGTCTCCTGACCAAACTCTATAACTTTCTAGAAGAAACCATCTCTCTAAGTGTTATCATTCCGGAGCTACAAATCGAAAACCCAAAGAAGCATACTTTATACCTAACAAACATCCAAGATGGCGTCACTTTGCCAGATTTCTGAAAATCCAAAAAAATTCTCCTAACCAAACAAAGTATTGTCATTCCGAAGCTAAAATTCGAAAACCAAAAAATTTTTTTGAAGAAAAACGATTACTTCGACAAAAAGATCATGAGGGAGGTGCGTTACTGTTACTGAAGCCGAAAAATTATTTACGAAAAAGTGTTGACTTTTGTTCTTAAAATAGACCCTGCATTAAGATGACTTGTAGAAGAATAGCTGTATAGTGTAGGCAAAAAGTTATTAATTTGGGTCTTCCCATAACAATGAATATAACATACGAATAACATAAATGATACTATATGACTAATAGAACTCAACAATGTTTGAATATTTCCGCCAATTTATTGAGGCCATGCTGGTCTTGTAGCGCCATCCATTTCTGTGGCCACAGCATTATCGCTTCTTAATCGGTGACTTTGTCCACCAATTGTTGCTTTACATTCTGGACATGTGCTTGTCTGCATGGCTCCACCACAGTCGCCAATAGCATATACATGGCCATTTGGACACTTGTACCAATGACCACTACTCAGGCCCATTGCTTGCAAAACCATCCGCTTTTCTTCCATCGATATTCCGAGACCTGACGAATGTCTACTGGCTTCATTCACTTTGGCCTTGAATGCATTTCGAACAGTCTCCGTTGCACCGCCATAATTATTGGCCAATACAAATGCTTCATTCAACAGTTTCTTGCCGGTATCGTTGGATGGCTGTCTACTTGCTTTAACAACCACGTCACACATCAATTCAAGAATTGTTACTTCGTCTGTAATGTCCTTGCGTTGCTGATCGCTATTTTTGAAATCTCTAATGAACGATGCAGCCATTCGAAGGCGTCTGTCAAATTGATCTAGCACTTCGATGGAAATAGTGTGTTGTGTCATTTGTCTTTCTTGAAATGACGTCCAAATCTTTCGAAGTTTTTCGACCAATTCAAATTTGTTGCTGAGTTGATTCAGAATTTGTTTTGGTTTTGGTAATTCGGCTTTTTTTAATTTAATTTTGAACAGTATGTCTTTGTAAATAGAACGAGTGTGTAGCATGTCGCTGATGAACGATTCTGTAGCCAAGATATTATCAACTTTTTCGAACAATTTGTCTTGAGTTTTACGATTTTCTTTTGGATCGCCACGCGTTATTAGCTTGACTTTCTCAATGTCTCTTAAACTCTCTTGAATGAAAGTGTTTAATGATTTCGTATGACGAATGATGGTTTTGCATTTTGGACATTTCTTGAATTGAATGCTGTTTTGACTGTTGCCACCTGAATTGGTTTCGTTGGATTCGGACTCTGATTTCAGCCAATGAATGAGTCCACCAACCTCAATTATGTGCTTGCAATCTTTTAATTCAATAAATCGAGCATCTTCTTCATCTTCTTCGCCAAAAAATATGTCCTGAACGTCATCTTTGTTGCAAATTCGACACAATCGTGGCATTTCCTCACCACAAACACCAATCGAAGGATGTCCACACTTTTTGATTAAGTTTGTATTTGGATGTTCACAAAGTTCACGATCACATGGTTCGCAGCAGAGCTTGGAACATTCCAAATGTTCACAACACCAAGTGCACTTTTCCATGCACTGAAAATGATAACGAATATAATAGAATGTTAGGTTATGTTCACTTGATTACTAATTATAAAAGTCAAAAGTTTGTCTGTTTGTCTGTCTGTTTGTTTGTAAATTGTCTGTCACAAATTTTCAGCGTGTACCAACATACGTCCTACCTTCTTGAAGAGTTCCGAAGAACTGAAGCAAAATGTCGTTTTACACTGCCTTTTATAAGCCGAAAGCCAAAAGAAGGCAACACCAATTGGAGTACGGGGAAAAGTGTTGTACGGTGGAAACGGTAGTACGGGTAAAACGGTAGCACGGGGAAAACGGTAGTACAGACGTAATGATAGTATATAGCAAACGTTAGTTCGGCAAAACGGTTTTGCGGGAAAATGGTAGTATGGGGGAAAACCAGATTTGCGTAACCTTATGGTAACTACTAAAATACTACTAAATCCATTTCTTATTCATCTACATCTAACTTTGCACACTCTTGCATACATTTTAGTATTAAAGTCGCAAATCTCCGACCTAGCGGACAAGAATGCTTAATGTCCGTGTAACCCTTAGGGGCGGGGGTATTTACTAGTCGTTTACATAAAATTCATTTACCGGTGGGCATGGATCTCCACACCGAAACGAGCATGCAGAGTGTACACAACTATTCGTACATTTCTTTTTACACGGTGGACATTCGATAGAGCAATTTTCCGTACAGGGATGACCACAAACCAAAGTTTTGGTACATTTTTCGTTGCAACTGAAATGAAATTAAAAATTAATATTCCGAAAGAGATTTTGTGCATTCAAATCTCTCTACCTAACATGTAATCTGCCTAATTTGCATCGACCACATGATCCTTTGCATAGATGACCACATTCCAGTTCCACCCCGCATGGTTCAGTGCATGCGTCCAATAATTTGGAATTAATTTTTGCATCAGAGCAGTTGACGGTGACTATGTGACCGCATGGTGACCTCACTACCACCTTTTCATTGCATGGTGCCGCCTCACAGATCACGACACAAATATTCTTGCATTTGTGTCCACAGATACGATACTTTTCACATGGATTAAGACAACGAGCTTCAGATGGATTACCAGAACATGAAACTTTAACCATATGCTGGCATTCAGTTCGCAATTTTTCAACGGTTTTGTTGCATTTGCCACATTCCTCTCCAAGATGACATTTTTTCGGACATCGATGTTCCCGTTCACAAATGATTTGGTCGCACGTTTTGTGGCATGTCTTGTATGTATCAACATGTTCCACGTCAATAATATGGCAAACACTTGCGCAAGCATGACCACAGGGCAACCGATAACCGCACGCCCGAGAACAACCACCTTCGGGTGCTACATTGAAGCCATCTTTTGAATTCACAAGACTCTTGTAGTCGGTATGATTTTGGCAGTAGATTTCCAATGCATTACCAATCGCCTTTTGTGATTTTAAATCAGAGAACAAATTCTGCCACAGTGTGCTCTTCTCAGACAAACAATCAAAATTTCCGATACAATAAAGGCCTTTTCGTGCCCGTGAGAGCGCAACATTCACTCGATGTGAGTCCTTCAGAAATCCAATATTACCTTCCTCGTTACTTCGTACAAATGACAACAGAATGATGTCACATTCTTCGCCTTGGTAGTTGTCCACTACAGTGGCTCGTACACCATTCAATATTTGCTTAGTACGCATCAGTTTTCGAATCTGGTATAACTGACCAGAATAAGTGGTCAGTATGGTGACTTGCGATGTCTCATACCCTTGCAAAACAATGTATCGACACAGTTCAACAATAAACTCGGCTTCAAATTGATTCAGATGACTTTTCGTATCCTGCACGGACGCTTCGTTTTCGCAATGGTTTAGGAAAAACATGTTCTTGGAAATACCTGTTGCAATGAAAAATCAATTTGTGACCAAAAAACATAACCAAAGACCGGTACGTATCATAATAGATGTGGCAGAGCCTCGAACGTATCTATATAACTGTAAGAATTTCAAAGAAATAATGTCAAAGGCCCTACCGAAGTACGTCTCAGGCCATTCAAATCTAGCAATGGTTATGTCCAAGGATTCGGCCATTATTCCCTTTAACCCTGAAACACGTGTTTTCTAAAATTTTATTCTCTACAACTTTGCTTTTGGAAGCAACTTTCTATATTTTCTAGTTCCAGAGATATGGATCATCCCTCCCACTTCTAGAAGTGGTCATATCCCAGGATTGCGGCATTTTCACCCAAAATCCTGAGACACGTGTTCTCTAAAATTTTATTCTCCACAACTTTGCCTTTGGAAGCAACTTTCTATCTCTCATAGTTCTGGAGATTCGGGTCATCCTGCCCAATTATGGAAGTGGCCATATACCAGGATTGGGTCATATTTCCTAAAAACCCTGAGACACGCGTTCGCTTAAATTGAATTCTCTACAACTTTGCCTGTGACAGTAAATCCCCATATTGCATAGTTAAGGAAATAAACACGAAAAACTGTTTTCGTATGTGGCCAAGAATCTCAACTTCGTCCATTCCATTGGTCCCAGTGCCCAGACTCCTGACCCGATTCCCACAAAAAATTTTCCCAGTTTTGTGACATCAAGTGCTTTCATTTGACATCAAAATGAGGAATTTCCGTGCTGTACTTGCTGATATATTTGCGAAAAAGTTTCATCGACCCTTGAAAATTTCATGTCCGGCCTCCACTTCTTCGACCATATCTCCGGAACGACTTGGCCGATTTTGCTCATCTTCAAACTTGAATCATGGGAGGCATGAACCTTTTAGAGAAAAAAAGATGACGCTGATCGGTAGAGCCGTTTGGAAAAAAAAGTGGAGACGGACAGACGAACAGACTGACGGACATATTTTTTATTGCTGATTCGTCATCTCTAGACGATGAGAGATGCATCCCCCACTCCTTCTGTCGGAAGGCTTTTGGAAGGGACTGGGGAATACCGCCTAGAGCCATATTGTGGATCTATGAGACGGTGGTCAGACCTATGTTGAGGCATGGATGCTTAGTTTGGTGGTCAAGGCTCAACGTGGAGTGTGCGAGGAGGGAGATTTAAATGAAGTTCAGAGGCTCGTGCGCATTTGTGTCACTGGAGCTATTAAAACTACGGCCACAGCAGCCATGGAAGCGCTCATTGCGCTATCACCCATCGAGACGATCGTTAAAGCAAAAGCCTTCGCCTCGGCAGATAGGCTGAATATAAAATGGCCTCTGGATGAGGAATTTCGAGTCTGGCCATGGGAAGATCCTGAAATTGATTAACGACAGGGTCTTCCATATGCCCAGGGATCGCGTAGTTCCACAGATTGACTTCTTGAGGCGATATCAGATCGTTATACCGGAGAGGGTGGATTGGCTAGGAAACTGGCCGACCTGCATTCCGGCTGATGGACTGGTGAGCTTCACTGATGGGTCGAAAACTGAGGAAGGAGCGGGAGCCGGGATCTATTCACAAGATCCGGCGAACTGTGACAGATTCCATTTAGGAAAATTGGCAAACGTCTTCCAAGCTGAGACGTTTGCGATGTTGATGGAAGTGACAAAGTTAGTCCCAGAGGGAATGACGGGTAGCAGAGCAACCGTCTACTCAGACAGTGAGTTAATGATTAAGGCGCTCGCTTCGCCCGTGACGACGTCAAGACTGTTTGGAGAACTCAAAGAGACCCTAAACCGATTGGGACTGGGAAATCAGATCACGATTGCCTGGGTCCCTGTTCACACCATTGTAGACTAGTTATTCTTATTCAGAATTTAGCAAAAAATCCAAGATGGTGCACTTCGACGACAGTTGGCAGCCATTTTCTTAAAATGCTAAAAAAGTCTCCTGACCAAACTCTATAACTTTCTAGAAGAAACCATCTCTCTAAGTGTTATCATTCCGGAGCTACAAATCGAAAACCCAAAGAAGCATACTTTATACCTAACAAACATCCAAGATGGCGTCACTTTGCCAGATTTCTGAAAATCCAAAAAAATTCTCCTAACCAAACAAAGTATTGTCATTCCGAAGCTAAAATTCGAAAACCAAAAAATTTTTTTGAAGAAAAACGATTACTTCGACAAAAAGATCATGAGGGAGGTGCGTTACTGTTACTGAAGCCGAAAAATTATTTACGAAAAAGTGTTGACTTTTGTTCTTAAAATAGACCCTGCATTAAGATGACTTGTAGAAGAATAGCTGTATAGTGTAGGCAAAAAGTTATTAATTTGGGTCTTCCCATAACAATGAATATAACATACGAATAACATAAATGATACTATATGACTAATAGAACTCAACAATGTTTGAATATTTCCGCCAATTTATTGAGGCCATGCTGGTCTTGTAGCGCCATCCATTTCTGTGGCCACAGCATTATCGCTTCTTAATCGGTGACTTTGTCCACCAATTGTTGCTTTACATTCTGGACATGTGCTTGTCTGCATGGCTCCACCACAGTCGCCAATAGCATATACATGGCCATTTGGACACTTGTACCAATGACCACTACTCAGGCCCATTGCTTGCAAAACCATCCGCTTTTCTTCCATCGATATTCCGAGACCTGACGAATGTCTACTGGCTTCATTCACTTTGGCCTTGAATGCATTTCGAACAGTCTCCGTTGCACCGCCATAATTATTGGCCAATACAAATGCTTCATTCAACAGTTTCTTGCCGGTATCGTTGGATGGCTGTCTACTTGCTTTAACAACCACGTCACACATCAATTCAAGAATTGTTACTTCGTCTGTAATGTCCTTGCGTTGCTGATCGCTATTTTTGAAATCTCTAATGAACGATGCAGCCATTCGAAGGCGTCTGTCAAATTGATCTAGCACTTCGATGGAAATAGTGTGTTGTGTCATTTGTCTTTCTTGAAATGACGTCCAAATCTTTCGAAGTTTTTCGACCAATTCAAATTTGTTGCTGAGTTGATTCAGAATTTGTTTTGGTTTTGGTAATTCGGCTTTTTTTAATTTAATTTTGAACAGTATGTCTTTGTAAATAGAACGAGTGTGTAGCATGTCGCTGATGAACGATTCTGTAGCCAAGATATTATCAACTTTTTCGAACAATTTGTCTTGAGTTTTACGATTTTCTTTTGGATCGCCACGCGTTATTAGCTTGACTTTCTCAATGTCTCTTAAACTCTCTTGAATGAAAGTGTTTAATGATTTCGTATGACGAATGATGGTTTTGCATTTTGGACATTTCTTGAATTGAATGCTGTTTTGACTGTTGCCACCTGAATTGGTTTCGTTGGATTCGGACTCTGATTTCAGCCAATGAATGAGTCCACCAACCTCAATTATGTGCTTGCAATCTTTTAATTCAATAAATCGAGCATCTTCTTCATCTTCTTCGCCAAAAAATATGTCCTGAACGTCATCTTTGTTGCAAATTCGACACAATCGTGGCATTTCCTCACCACAAACACCAATCGAAGGATGTCCACACTTTTTGATTAAGTTTGTATTTGGATGTTCACAAAGTTCACGATCACATGGTTCGCAGCAGAGCTTGGAACATTCCAAATGTTCACAACACCAAGTGCACTTTTCCATGCACTGAAAATGATAACGAATATAATAGAATGTTAGGTTATGTTCACTTGATTACTAATTATAAAAGTCAAAAGTTTGTCTGTTTGTCTGTCTGTTTGTTTGTAAATTGTCTGTCACAAATTTTCAGCGTGTACCAACATACGTCCTACCTTCTTGAAGAGTTCCGAAGAACTGAAGCAAAATGTCGTTTTACACTGCCTTTTATAAGCCGAAAGCCAAAAGAAGGCAACACCAATTGGAGTACGGGGAAAAGTGTTGTACGGTGGAAACGGTAGTACGGGTAAAACGGTAGCACGGGGAAAACGGTAGTACAGACGTAATGATAGTATATAGCAAACGTTAGTTCGGCAAAACGGTTTTGCGGGAAAATGGTAGTATGGGGGAAAACCAGATTTGCGTAACCTTATGGTAACTACTAAAATACTACTAAATCCATTTCTTATTCATCTACATCTAACTTTGCACACTCTTGCATACATTTTAGTATTAAAGTCGCAAATCTCCGACCTAGCGGACAAGAATGCTTAATGTCCGTGTAACCCTTAGGGGCGGGGGTATTTACTAGTCGTTTACATAAAATTCATTTACCGGTGGGCATGGATCTCCACACCGAAACGAGCATGCAGAGTGTACACAACTATTCGTACATTTCTTTTTACACGGTGGACATTCGATAGAGCAATTTTCCGTACAGGGATGACCACAAACCAAAGTTTTGGTACATTTTTCGTTGCAACTGAAATGAAATTAAAAATTAATATTCCGAAAGAGATTTTGTGCATTCAAATCTCTCTACCTAACATGTAATCTGCCTAATTTGCATCGACCACATGATCCTTTGCATAGATGACCACATTCCAGTTCCACCCCGCATGGTTCAGTGCATGCGTCCAATAATTTGGAATTAATTTTTGCATCAGAGCAGTTGACGGTGACTATGTGACCGCATGGTGACCTCACTACCACCTTTTCATTGCATGGTGCCGCCTCACAGATCACGACACAAATATTCTTGCATTTGTGTCCACAGATACGATACTTTTCACATGGATTAAGACAACGAGCTTCAGATGGATTACCAGAACATGAAACTTTAACCATATGCTGGCATTCAGTTCGCAATTTTTCAACGGTTTTGTTGCATTTGCCACATTCCTCTCCAAGATGACATTTTTTCGGACATCGATGTTCCCGTTCACAAATGATTTGGTCGCACGTTTTGTGGCATGTCTTGTATGTATCAACATGTTCCACGTCAATAATATGGCAAACACTTGCGCAAGCATGACCACAGGGCAACCGATAACCGCACGCCCGAGAACAACCACCTTCGGGTGCTACATTGAAGCCATCTTTTGAATTCACAAGACTCTTGTAGTCGGTATGATTTTGGCAGTAGATTTCCAATGCATTACCAATCGCCTTTTGTGATTTTAAATCAGAGAACAAATTCTGCCACAGTGTGCTCTTCTCAGACAAACAATCAAAATTTCCGATACAATAAAGGCCTTTTCGTGCCCGTGAGAGCGCAACATTCACTCGATGTGAGTCCTTCAGAAATCCAATATTACCTTCCTCGTTACTTCGTACAAATGACAACAGAATGATGTCACATTCTTCGCCTTGGTAGTTGTCCACTACAGTGGCTCGTACACCATTCAATATTTGCTTAGTACGCATCAGTTTTCGAATCTGGTATAACTGACCAGAATAAGTGGTCAGTATGGTGACTTGCGATGTCTCATACCCTTGCAAAACAATGTATCGACACAGTTCAACAATAAACTCGGCTTCAAATTGATTCAGATGACTTTTCGTATCCTGCACGGACGCTTCGTTTTCGCAATGGTTTAGGAAAAACATGTTCTTGGAAATACCTGTTGCAATGAAAAATCAATTTGTGACCAAAAAACATAACCAAAGACCGGTACGTATCATAATAGATGTGGCAGAGCCTCGAACGTATCTATATAACTGTAAGAATTTCAAAGAAATAATGTCAAAGGCCCTACCGAAGTACGTCTCAGGCCATTCAAATCTAGCAATGGTTATGTCCAAGGATTCGGCCATTATTCCCTTTAACCCTGAAACACGTGTTTTCTAAAATTTTATTCTCTACAACTTTGCTTTTGGAAGCAACTTTCTATATTTTCTAGTTCCAGAGATATGGATCATCCCTCCCACTTCTAGAAGTGGTCATATCCCAGGATTGCGGCATTTTCACCCAAAATCCTGAGACACGTGTTCTCTAAAATTTTATTCTCCACAACTTTGCCTTTGGAAGCAACTTTCTATCTCTCATAGTTCTGGAGATTCGGGTCATCCTGCCCAATTATGGAAGTGGCCATATACCAGGATTGGGTCATATTTCCTAAAAACCCTGAGACACGCGTTCGCTTAAATTGAATTCTCTACAACTTTGCCTGTGACAGTAAATCCCCATATTGCATAGTTAAGGAAATAAACACGAAAAACTGTTTTCGTATGTGGCCAAGAATCTCAACTTCGTCCATTCCATTGGTCCCAGTGCCCAGACTCCTGACCCGATTCCCACAAAAAAATTTCCCAGTTTTGTGACATCAAGTGCTTTCATTTGACATCAAAATGAGGAATTTCCGTGCTGTACTTGCTGATATATTTGCGAAAAAGTTTCATCGACCCTTGAAAATTTCATGTCCGGCCTCCACTTCTTCGACCATATCTCCGGAACGACTTGGCCGATTTTGCTCATCTTCAAACTTGAATCATGGGAGGCATGAACCTTTTAGAGAAAAAAAGATGACGCTGATCGGTAGAGCCGTTTGGAAAAAAAAGTGGAGACGGACAGACGAACAGACTGACGGACATATTTTTTATTGCTGATTCGTCATCTCTAGACGATGAGAGATGCATCCCCCACTCCTTCTGTCGGAAGGCTTTTGGAAGGGACTGGGGAATACCGCCTAGAGCCATATTGTGGATCTATGAGACGGTGGTCAGACCTATGTTGAGGCATGGATGCTTAGTTTGGTGGTCAAGGCTCAACGTGGAGTGTGCGAGGAGGGAGATTTAAATGAAGTTCAGAGGCTCGTGCGCATTTGTGTCACTGGAGCTATTAAAACTACGGCCACAGCAGCCATGGAAGCGCTCATTGCGCTATCACCCATCGAGACGATCGTTAAAGCAAAAGCCTTCGCCTCGGCAGATAGGCTGAATATAAAATGGCCTCTGGATGAGGAATTTCGAGTCTGGCCATGGGAAGATCCTGAAATTGATTAACGACAGGGTCTTCCATATGCCCAGGGATCGCGTAGTTCCACAGATTGACTTCTTGAGGCGATATCAGATCGTTATACCGGAGAGGGTGGATTGGCTAGGAAACTGGCCGACCTGCATTCCGGCTGATGGACTGGTGAGCTTCACTGATGGGTCGAAAACTGAGGAAGGAGCGGGAGCCGGGATCTATTCACAAGATCCGGCGAACTGTGACAGATTCCATTTAGGAAAATTGGCAAACGTCTTCCAAGCTGAGACGTTTGCGATGTTGATGGAAGTGACAAAGTTAGTCCCAGAGGGAATGACGGGTAGCAGAGCAACCGTCTGCTCAGACAGTGAGTTAATGATTAAGGCGCTCGCTTCGCCCGTGACGACGTCAAGACTGTTTGGAGAACTCAAAGAGACCCTAAACCGATTGGGACTGGGAAATCAGATCACGATTGCCTGGGTCCCTGTTCACACCATTGTAGACGGTAATGAGAGGGCAGACGAGCTGGCCAGACAGGGTTCAGCATCTGCGACAGGGGGTCCAGAACCCCATATCCCTATTCCACATTCTTTGTGCGAAAGGGCTGTGGAAGACTGGATGGAGGATGGAGGATGCCCGAAGTTCCTCCGTCTAAGGAGCATGACACTAGGTGGATATGTGATTCAACCCTCCGATGTCCCAAGCCTAGGACCTGCCACAATCGACAGGTTCTTAGTGAGGACCGGAAGGTTCTAAGGATTTACATGATGAAGGAGAAAAAAACAAAGGATCAATAGATCTGTGTTTTATGTGCCAGAAATGGCCATCCCAACCTAATAAATCTAAAAAATCCCCCCCCCCCTCCAACCTTGATCTACCCCATGTTACAATAAAATTGTTTGTAATAAATGTATAATACCTTCGTACCGGTCCAATCATTGATTAATCAAGTCAAGATGGAGCGTGAATTTATTTACCTTTTACATCTTCGTATTCTTCAACAGAAGGATGGTCCAGCAACTGCTTGTAAATATGTGGCACAAGCAGTGATGAAATGCATGGACGCATTCGATGTTGCTGTTTTAGCTGTCGAAAATGAATTGAAAATTATGTCACTTAAAAGGCAATGATAGACCCAAAAATGTTACCTGATAGTATTCCATTTGGTTCTTTATTAATCGTTCGAACAATGAAATTTGCAAATTGAATCTGGTTGCCAGTTCGTACACTGCTGGATTCGGTCTCAGTTGCAAATGATCACCGATCAAAATCAAGTGATCTGTTCGCTCGCAAAGAGCGGTAACAATGTGAGCCTCAAGCACTTCGGCCGCCTCTTCAACGACTGGAAGTGATGAAAAAATGGTAACAGGTTATCACAACAAAAACCCTTTTTAAAAGGGAAACGTGGCGCTAGTCCTCGTCCCTTCTTCCAAAACAACTGATATCAATTTGGGTGACGCTTGCAGCTTCGGAACGCACAAAATTCTTTCGAAATATTTTCACTTTTGATTAAAAAAATGCGTCACAAATGCCGGACCCGCCAATGTAATTATTTTTCTACTTAGCTGTATATATGGTTTCGAAGTCTACGAAAAAAAATTTCCGAATTTTTTGCTCGTATGGGGATTTGCGTCACGGGCGCATCGCTACAGCGTGCCCATGATAATCATGATCGCAGCGGTAGCGGAGAGCGTGATGCAGTCCCCACACCCAAAAAAAAACGTCCACAAACCCAAAAAACTCCATACAAAAACCTTTGGGACAAGGAGCCATATATAGGCGAACTTTTGAGTTTCTTCCCCCCGCCCCATTTACCCTCCAAATAATTTTTACAAAAAACTACGTCGCAGCAGCTTTCCAACGAGCCCAGACTCATCGAAATCGGTTGGAAATGGGCTCAGATAGCGAGGTTTGAAAATGACATTTTTCTATTGTTCTCATCATTATGAAAACTTTTTTTCTGATCTGTCGGTTTCTATCTATCTATTTCCTATCTATTAATCTTCGATCTCGAGAACCAATCTTTCTGAAATTTCATATGCCGCTTTGCATGTGGAAAAGTGGTCAATTTTGAGGGTTTTTTAGATAATGCTCGGAGTTTTCGAATTTTAGCTCCGGAGTGATAATAGCTAGAGAGTTGGTTTCTTCGGGAAAGTTATAGAGTTTGGTCAGGAGAATTTTTGAGCATATTAAGAAAATGGCTGCCAGCTGTCAATGTGACACCATTCTGGATTTTTTGCTAAATTCTGACAGTTGGTTTCTTCAGGAAAGTTATATGAATCAGTGAGAAGAATTGGTGACATGAAGTGTTCCGAAGGTAGCCGAAGGTGAAACGACGTGTTCCGAAGGTAGCCGAAAGTGACACGAAGCGTTCCTAAGGTAGCCGAAGGTGACACGAAGTGTTCAGAAGGTAGCCGAAGGTGACGCGAAGTGTTCCGAGGGTCGCCGAAGGGGGACACGAAAAGTTCCGACGGTAGCCGAAGGTGACACGAAGTGTTCCGACGGTAGTCGAAGTCGACATGAAGTGTTCCGACGGTAGTCGAAGTCGACATGAAGTGTTCCGACGGTAGCCGAAGGTGACGTGAAGTGTTCCGAAGGTGACACGAAGTGTTACGAAAGTAGTCGAAAGTTACTCGAAGTGTTCCGAAGGTGACACAAAGTGTTCCGAAGACAGCCGAAGGTGACACGAAGTGTTCCGAAGGTGACACGAAGTGTTCCGAAGGCAGCCGAAGCTGACGCGAAGTGTTCCGAAGGCAGCCGAAGCTGACACGAAGTGTTCCGAAGGCAGCCGAAGGTGAAACGAAGTGTTCCGATAGTAACCGAAGATGACACGAAGTGTTCCCAAGGTAGCCGAAGGTGATACGAGGGTTCCGATGGTAGCCGAAGGTGTTGGAAAACAATTTTTTTCGGAAAGAAAATTTTTTTCGGGGAAAAATATTTTTGGAGAAAAATTTTTTTCGGAAAAATTTGTTTT
>CM055404.1:131952076-131972583 GCA_029228625.1 Pseudolycoriella hygida
CTCATTATGAGCAGAAAACGTTTGTAACTCACGGTGATTACACTATTATCGCATACGCGTGGGGGAAGTTATTGCGCTAGAAGTATATTTCGACATTATTCCCAACTGTCAAACGAATTTGTCATTCCCATTTGTCTGTTTTCTCGTTTTCGCTCATGCGATAAAATAGCGTATGATGATATAATCTACACTTGTTTGTTTCTTGCAAAAGCATTTCATGCTACACCGAAATGACGCACGCAAAAGTGACTTTATGTCACTGACCTACAAAAATTTAGTTTTGACAACTAGTATCGAAAAGAACTTCTACTTGTGAAACTTGTGAACAAAAATTCGTGAGTAAAAGTCTTTGCACAATGGATGTTTTGAGCATAAAAAGTGTTGTGAAAATACCCTGAAGCTCTCGTTAAAAAATCGCATCTATAAGGCAAAAAATCTTCCTAAGAAAATTGTACACAAACGCACTAGTGAAGCACATCACAGCTAATATAAAAGCGCCTTTTCACTTCTTAATTTAGCACACCTTAACATTGTTAAGATATTATTAATCACCTGTACAATAATTGTAAATAATAGTGCCACTTAACTCTCTAAGTAAAGTCAAGGTTACCTTCTAGATGCCAAGCGTTTATTAGAACAAAAAGTGCAACAATTTCCGTTACCTCGTCATAAGCAAATCGTTCCTTTTTAATGAAATTGTTTTGTCGGTCCATAGAATGTTCCTTTTGTGGATGTCTGTTCGCCTGGACGTAGTTCTCCATTTCCATATTTCGTGGGCGCCCCATCTCGCAAGCAGATATTAACAACAAAGCGCAGAAAACGTAAAGCAATTTCGACATTTTAAACATCAGGTATGTTACACTGAATATTGTTCTTCGATACACGAATGACTCAAATAACGTAGTAGTATGTTAAATGGCTAATAATGGTTTAATGTTAAAGTACAAAGTTAACGTATAGCTGAGTTGATGAAACTGTTGGTTTTATGAAATTAGGTTGCAAATTTGCGTACATAAGCATTGTATTCAACTCAGCAATACAGGGTTACTGCTAGTGTCACATATTTCAAAAACATTATTGACTGTTGGATGATCAACAAATGGAGGATGGCGAACAAAGTATTTAGCATATAATTTTGAGTTCGGTTACCATTTGATAAGGGGCCCCAGAAATCGCACGGTAACGTACGGTAATCGATTTAAAGTTTCTGTTTTACTGCCTGCGCACAGGGTGGGTCAATTTCCGGCCATTTTACAAAACACACATTTTCGGTTGTAGGAACATGAGAGAAACTTTTCCGCGTTATTACTTTTTGTATTTCCGAACACTTTTGTGTACCGCACAACCAAATGAAATTCCAACTACCAGCGATTTTTCGGTCTTTTTGTGATTTAACTCAAAATAGGGACCGTTTGCTTTTTTGATTTTTCAGACCCCCTCAACCTTGTCATATTGTGCCTGTTTTTCGTAGCCCCCTCCCCCCTAAATTCATTTTTATACATATAAAAAACTAACGCTTTATTTCCATGTGTCGTAGAATAAATTCTTCCTGAAGTGCCATTGAACGATATATGAGACAAAAATGGACTAATGTATAAACTTCAGTTTTTTTTTTCTGAAGGGGGAGGGGTAGAGGTGAGTGGGCTGCACAAAAAAGCAGGCTGCCCACGCCCATGGGCAATGGGCATGGGCATTTTGAAAATATGGGCATGGGCATTTTCAGTGAATATGGACACCCATGTAATGCAAGAAAGTGAGAAATATTCCGGGTGTTATATCATCAATGATGTGTTTGCATCTAATAATGCGTAATTTTAGTTCTCTGTCATGCGTATCTGCAATGTGCAACAGATTGTATTTTGAATGGTAACAAAAAAAACTTTATTCAAAAAAGGATAATCAGACGGGCAATGGTTCTGTTTTTATCTTTTATTTGTCCTATCGATAGGAGGGTATGGAGGGGGGTGGTACACCTTCCTAGGGTTGTGTCATAAAGACCTCACACCGAAAGGTACTTAATGGTCTATAAAGTTGGATGATGATGATGATGATGATGATTGAACAGAATAGAACTCATAATTTTTGCAATGATAATAAGCAGTTAAGAAATAAGAAAAAGGCCGAATCGTGTTTTGTGCTATTTATGCTGCTGATGAAAACGGTAAACAACTTAAGCACTTACAGATAAGGTAACTAACGGTGACATGTCCTAATGCGACAAATTTCAACTTGACACGCAATTTTTTCTTTCATTTCAATATGTGAAGGAAACATTTTACTTTTATTGCAAAGATTTGAGTTTTCTTTTGCTAATTAACACCAATTTGATTAATGTAATTTATTTTAATTTAATATAATTAATGATTTATTGAAAAAGTAGAGTTGTCCTATTTCATATAAATTCATAAATCGTGAGTTGTCCCATATACTAAACTAGTAAATACCCCCGCCCCTAGGGGCTACGCGGACATTAAGCATTCTTGTCCGCTAGGTCGGAGATTTGCGACATCAATACTAAAATGTTTGTAAGAGTGTGCAAATTTCTCCGTACTATCGTTTCCCCGTACAAACGTTAGCACCGTGCTACTTTTTCTCCGTACAACCGTTTCTCCCGTCCTACAATTTCCCCGTACTGCCATTTCACCGTTCTACCATTTCCCCGTACTAACATTTCCCCCGTACTACAATTTCCCCGTACAAACGTTGTCACCATGCTACTATTTCCCCGTAAAGCCGTTTCTCCCGTCCTACAATTTCCTTCTCACTACTGTTTTCCCCGTACTACCATTTCACCCGTACTACCGTTTCCACCGAACAACACTTTTCCCCGTACCACGATTTTCTCCGTACTACCGTTTCCCCGTACAAACGTTAGCACCGTGCTACTTTTTCTCCGTACAACCGTTTCTCCCGTCCTACAATTTCCCCGTACTGCCATTTCACCGTTCTACCATTTCCCCGTACTAACATTTCCCCCGTACTACAATTTCCCCGTACAAACTTTGTCACCGTGCTACTATTTCCTCCTTACTACTGTTTTCCCCGTACTACCATTTCACCGTTCTACCATTTCCCCGTACCAACATTTCCCCCGTACTGCCATTTCCCGTACAAACGTTATCATCGTGCTACTATTTCCCCGTACAACCGTTTCTCCCGTCCTACAATTTCCTCCTCACTACTGTTTTACCCGTACTACCGTTTCCACCGTACTACTGTTTCGCGTACAACCTTTTCTCCCGTTCTACAATTTCCTCCTCACTACTGTTTTCCCCGTACTACCATTTCTCCATACAACCGGTTACCCCCGTACTGCTTCTTTCCCCGAGCTGCCCCACCAATACTGGTGACTTCCACTCACAGAACTCTGAGACTTTACCAAACAAACCTATCGTCTTACTCCCATACATTCGAAAATAATTTTAAAAGCATAA
The DNA here is from genome assembly GCA_029228625.1 of Pseudolycoriella hygida. Taxonomy (NCBI): domain Eukaryota; kingdom Metazoa; phylum Arthropoda; class Insecta; order Diptera; family Sciaridae; genus Pseudolycoriella; species Pseudolycoriella hygida. The sequence continues at coordinate 131,955,511 of CM055404.1, forward strand.
AAATTGACCCAATGTCCAACTGCCCGACATTTTCACTAATGCTGGTGACTTCTACCCACAAAACTCTGAGACTTTGCCAAAGAAACCAATGGTCTGTCTCTCATACCTTTCCAGATACTTTCAAAAGCATAAAAATCCAAGATGGCGTCACTTTCACAGGTGGCAGCCATTTTCTTAGGATTCATAAAGATTCTACTCATCAACATCAACAACTTTCCCGAATAAACCAAAGGCGTAACTATTCTAATTCAGAAGATAGCAAAAATCCAAGATGGCGTCACTTTCACAGGTGGCAGCCATTTTCTTAGGATTCATAAAGATTCTACTCACAAAACTCTAAGACTTTGCCAAAGAAACCTATCGCCCAACTCCCATACATTCCAAGATATTTTTAAAAACATAAAAATTGACCCAATGTCCAACTGCCCGACATTTTCACCAATGCTGGTGACTTCTACTCACTAAACTCTAAGACTTTGCCAAAGAAACCTATCGCCCAACTCCCATACATTCCAAGATATTTTTAAAAACATAAAAATTGGCCCAATGTCCAACTGCCCGACATTTTCACCAACCAAAAAAATGTATAAAGAAAATCAATGCATCATTTCGTTCCATACAAATAATTCCTTACAAAGAAAATATTTGAATACGCCACATGATTTCATTTCATACAAATAAAAAAAAATATTTGAATACGCCACTTAATAAACAAACATAAAATTTTTATTGTTACACAATGCGTAAACACATGCCCCTCCTAAATACATTGAGAATATTAGTGAATGAAGCCACGTGCATAAAATAGTTTTTTCGTTTATTGCTTTTCACATTTGTACACACACACTCATAACATATATATTCTACCTGAAATTACTTGAACAAATTTCTCATACAAAATTTCCAATCATTTTTCGTTGTATAAATTTTATACTTCACAGAAAGTACGCAGTTTTAAATGTAGAAATACCACTTTTCAATTCGCTTGAAAGTATCGCCGGTTGGTGATGTCCAGCGCTAAGCGTCGTTGCAAAACGATGCTAGGTGCGGATGGCGATACTGTTCTTATTATGGTTTGGTGATAAAAAGTTTCTTCGGGATACGATTGTCGTCCATACGCTGTACATGACCAAGCCATCGTAGTCTATTAATTTTTGTTGTTCTAACTATGTCCGGCTCTCCATAAAGCTGCATAAGCTCATGATTAAACCGTCTGCGCCATCTGTTCATATTTTCGTAGTATACTGGTCCGAAGATTGTCCACAGTACCTTTCTTTCGAACGTGAGCAGCGATTGTTCGTCTTTCTGAGTCATGCACCACGACTCCGACCCATACGTATCTATTGGTCTTATCACAGATTTGTACAGTGCGCATTTAGAGTTTCTGCTTACTGATTTGGACTTTAAAATTTTTATCAGGCTGTAATAACTCCAATTGCCAAGAGTTATCCGTCTTTTGATATCGTCCATGATTACGTTGTCAGAATTAAGCTTAGATCCAAGATATCTGAACTTGTCTACCACCTTAAATGTGTGTGTGTCAATTGTTACGCTTTGGTCGTGTTGTCGATTCGATGAGGAGACATGAGACAATCATGTATTCGGTCTTTGTGTCATTAACCTTCAACCCGAGGTCGGTACCTTTTCTGTCCAAAGCCGTGAACTTTTCCTTAACAGCTTCCATGTTTCGGCCCAAGATATCCAAGTCATCAGCGAAGCCCAGCAATTGACTGGATTTGGTGAAAATAGTGCTGCTGGTGTCGATGTCCATGGTTCTCACTGCTGCTGTCAAATTAAAAAGCAGCGTCCTTCCTCAATGTCGAAAGCGTCTGACAAGTTGCTTCGGATTCTTACTCGGCTGTTAGCTCCATCCATTGTAAACTTTGTTAGCGAGATTAGTTTTTTGGGAACCCCTAATTCCTCCATCACTCTCCATAACTTCCTCCTGTTGACATTGTCGTATGCTGCTTTGAGGTCTACGAACAAATGGTGTATTTCCACGTTGTACTCCTTACACTTCTCCAAGATCTGTCTAATGCTAAACAGCTGGTCCGTTGTTGAACGACCTACACGAAAACCACCTTGATATTCACCAACAGTAGATTCCATGTATGGAAGAAGGCGTTTGTATAGAATATTCGCAAATATCTTGTAGGCGATATTCAAAAGCGAAATTCCGCGATAGTTGCCACACTCCAATTTGTCGCCTTTCTTGTACAAAGGGCAGATGATGCTAGTCTTCCACTCTCCCGGCAACAACTCGACATTCCAGATGCGCTTGATGAGCTCGTGCATCTCAATACATAATGCGTTACCACCGTGCTTGAAAAGTTCTCCAGGTATGTTGTCGGTTCCTGGGGCTTTGAAATTTTTAAGCTTTAAAATTTCATGCTCCACTTCCTGTAGCGTTGGTTCTGCAATATGTGGCTGCGCGGTCTGAAATGGTAAGTTGTTGTTGGTGTCGTTACAAGTTCGGCGATACGTCTGGCGTTATTACACGACACGGAAAGATGACTAGGGGCCAGGGTGTCCCAGCATGTCGCATCCCAGACAAGATGTTGGCCACGGGACCATGGGACAAGCGTCAATCCGTCGGGCTTTTTTCCGTCGTCCCGAAGAAGACCAGGTGGTTCAAGGGTGTTAGGTACGTGAATGGTGGATAATGCCTGACTCAAAATCTTGTTCAATTCGGCGTGGCGCGGATAGCGTCCGGCACTTCTTTGGCAACTAAGGCCATGTGTGCCGAATTCGCTGACAAAAGAGCCGCAGGAACAAATGTGTGGTTGACAAATCGGGGTACCGATCCTGCAAATTCTGACTTGGTTATTGTCGAGTCGAGTTCCAATGTGTTTCGAAGGTAAGCATTTGACTCCTTACACTGCAGCGCTTTAAATCTAGCGATGTCGGCTTGATCAGAAAAATGAAGATCTTCATTGATTATCCGTAGCACATTGATGTCGTCCCATTCACTTTGATGCTGAAGCAATCGGGATTTATAATGAGTCCAATTTCACCAGAGGATCGTATGAGCTGGGAAAAGTCCTTTAAAACGATATCGGGAAAGTCACTCAAAGACCCATCATCCTGGTACCGTATGTTTAGCTCAGATTCCATGCCGTCAATTATGTGTTGAATAATTAAAGGAAACAAAAATGAACCACCGGGATCGCCTTGTTGCACACTGGCGGCGGATAAAATTACATTACAATCGTACAATAAAATTGAAGGATGGGCGTAACACTGCCAAAAATATTTAAATATCAGTGGGGTCTTATCCTTGACTCTGGATAACATGACACCACGATCGACAGAATTGTATGCGTTAGAGTAATCGATTTTAAGCGTAACCCGGAATGATTTTCTCGATTTGACGACGAAGGATCTCGTGGCATGAACGGCTGCCTCGCAGCCACAACGAACTCCAAAACCCAACTGTTTGTGACCGAAATAGTCACCGATAATTTCTTTGGCATGTGAAACTGCCAACTTAGAAGTTAATCTCCTCATTGACAGACCGATAGCGATCGGCCTAATGCCGCCGCACTTCTTACACAGAGCGCATAAAGTGACACCGTAAAGGTATTTGCGAACGATTTGATCAACCTCACTACGTAACATGAAATTGCTGAGATCCGTGACGGCCGTTAAAACATTGGGCCCAAAATTTCCGGCTGAAATAGATGTCAAATCTTTGAAGTATTGCGGCCGAAATCCGTCTGGACCGGCTGAAGATCCACTTAAGAAACTAGCAATAGATTTCTTTACTTGACCGACGGTAACCTGAAGACATTCGGTCGTTGAAGACGGTGGGCAAGGCATTTGAGAAAGTTTGAATGGTGCCGGGTGTTTTGCTTGAAGCGAATTTAAAGTGTCAGCGTTAATCGGAGCGAATGACTCCTCTGAAGTTAACAATCTAATTGCGCCTCTAATATCGAAGTCGGATAATTTATCGTCGACACGCTTATAGAATTCAGCAGATTCAGTCTTTGCGACTCTGTCCGTAGGTAAATTTAAATTGGCTATATTTTCCTTGACGATAGAGACGAGGCTCCTGACCTTATTCTTCTTGTTTTGAGTCGGGATGTGAAACGCCTTATACGAAAATGAGAAAAATGCCAGCCATGAGGGTAAATCGTTAAAAGCGATGCAATTCCTAATCACCTGAATGAACGTCTTAGCGGCTAAAGGACGTGCACCTTTCGGGATTCTTCTTAAAACTCCGATCTTTGATTTCATGGCAAAAACTTTTATAAAATCGTCTTCGGTTACTGAAAGACCATTCGGACTTATTCCATTCACGTTTGGAATTATCAAAGGCGGAGAATTCGGGTGACACCTGGTGTTGTGAATTTTCATTCCTCGTATGGAATCGAAAGTCCTAGAATCACTTTGAGGACAATTGGAACACTTGAATTTGATCGCCGAGACTGGTAGATGACACGCATTAATATCGCTTGAAGTTGCAGGGACATCGTTTGAGGTTAAATCCGACATTATGAGCACAATTTGATGATTTTGATTCTGAAAAAGGCGATGAAACCGATGCACTCGATCGTTATGATAGCCAGGGGCAGCTGAGAAATCGGTCCGATATAAATTTGAAGACAAACGATACGGAAAAACGTAAAAAAATATCGAAAATCAAAAATATTAGATAGTAAAACGGACAATGGCAGCCGGAGCCCGTTCACTTCATTTATTTTTTATTCTTTAATTTTAACCTAAATTTTATTTTTTAACTTAAGGAATTTTTAAACGTTAAGTTAAAAAATAAAAAAGAATGAAAAAGTTATCGCATTCAATTTTGGGCAAATTGTAGCACAAACTTTTTAATTCCACCAATTTTTACAGAAATGAGAGCTAGCGCACTAAACCATTGCAAAAAAACACTGTGGGGCGGCCGGCTCTGGAAAGAAGTCCTCCCGATCGGTTCAGTGGTTCAGTTGACAATATCTCTGTGAAATACCATCCGTTTTTAACAGTGATGTTCTAGCAAAATGTAGGGCATTACAAATGCTGCAAAACTGTCGAAGGTCCCGATCGTCCAGTTAAGGCCTACAACTATGCCCAAGGTTCCCGGTCTGGTTTTTTATCCTTGACATTAGTTTCACTATTCACTATTCAAATTAATAGTAGATTACAGTGGGGGTAATGACCTACATGAGGGATCAATTTTGTGAAATGGGCCAAACTCGAGAGGGTGTTTTTAAGCAAAAAGCTTTGAAAACTGTTTTTTGACGAGTGTAGAGTTTGTATCCCGAGCCGAATGCAACTACACGAGTCAAAAAACAGTTTTTAAATCGAGTTGCTTAAAAATACACGAATGAGTTTGCCAGTGTCACGAAATGATCTAGAATGGATGACTTACTAAGCACCCCCACTGTATACTGTTTTAATGGGTGTCCCATCGATTAAAAACAGCAAATGAATAAATTTCATATTTTGTCATCATCATTAGAGCTACACCTTCAATAGTATTTTGTGGTCCTAGAACGGCTGCGCCTTGGACCGTTTACTCCACCTCGTTCCGAAATATGTTTTTGCTGTCCGTGGGTCACACATATTTTTTTGTATAGTGAGCTTCAAAGATTTCCAACAGTACTACAGTACAAAGTAGGCAAACAGTACTACAAAGTTACTCGAGGTACACAAAGATATTTTTCGTAATAACTATCAAGGTGACGAAGGTCCAACGTATTTAAGTGAAATTAATGAAATACTTCAATTGGCACCTTAGAAAAAACAACTATTTTTTATGGTATTTGCGGTGTTTGTTGATCTCCACAAAAACGTTGTCAATGATAACAGTCATTGCTCATAGTCAACCAAGGAATTTAAAACAGAAACACATCTAACATCTCACAGCTTCTCTCTTTCAAACCATTGATTGCAATGCTATTATTGTGACGAATGCATAAATGCACGCATCTACTATCAACAAAGTATATGCGAATGAAAGGAAAATTAATCTCAAACCAGACTTTGCCTTAGTTCCGATTGAAAGTTGCGAAAGGTTAGACGCATCAACAGAAACAAAGATTTTTTTTCCAATGTTAATTGTTATTTATTTAACAAATTGAGCAAGTGCAGAGTTTCGTTAATGTATGGAGCACTTGAACGTTTTTTTCTTCTTTCACTTAGTTTATCAATTTATTTTTAATTCTTCCGAGTTGAACCAGACTGACTGTGTATGATAGTGATGTAGTAATAGAGAAGCAGCTTCGGTGGGTAGATGCCTGATGCAAAGAACAAAAAATCGGCGTTTTAAATATTACGAATGAGATAACAGTTTCTATGTGTAGTATTTTCTTTCGGTAAAATTTGTAATTTGGCAATTGATTACAATATCAAAGGATTATGTATTTCGTAAAAGTGTTGTTTCATCAGTTGTTTTTCATCTTGTTTTGCTGCTTTATTCATTTCTGCACGGAGTTGGACACAATCGTTAAAATTTTAGCTGCACTGCAGGCGTATATTGCCAGCTACTGTGTATCGATTTGGCTAATAAAGTTGCTGTTTATGTGCTCCTGTTTAAAGGTGAAAGCCGAAAATAAGTGCGTTCTCATCACAGGTAAGATTTTCGACTTCGATTATGGGAAGTAAAGATGACATTTTTTGGCTTCTAAATGTTTAGACGACAGAGTGTGCCCACGAGTTTATTGATTTCTGCATTTCATTGTTATAGATACATCTACAGCCAAGTATTTATAACTTTCTTCATATCCTAATTTTAAACAAAAGAATACCAAAGACTTCTAATGAAAATGATGGAAATTAAAATCACATGGCTGTAACGATATTGCTTCAACATGATAGGACGTAAGTCAAGCTTTTGTGTTGAATGTCAAAATAACAACAGAAAAGACAATTCAAGAAAAATAACGGTGTAAGACTTACGTCGTGTTGCCATTTTTCCATCGCGCTTATGTTCACATTTACTATTTATAACTACAATCTTCCAGTGAAACAACTCTCGACAACATTTATTTATAATCATAATGAACAATGAGTTAATCAATTAAGTCAATCAATTAAATTATAATCAATGTTACAAATGCGAAAAATAACTGCATTGAGTGTGAGAAAATTAATGTGTTTTCGTTTATATACGTAAAAAGAAAAGTTATGTACGTCAGAAAATGAATCAGGGAAATTGATTTCAGACTTTTGAATGTTCCCCCCTGCACCACATCAAAAAGAGGACCAACGTAGTTTCTTTAAGAAATCCTGAAACTATTTTCTCCAAAATGTAATTCTCACCAACTTTGCCTTAAGAAGCTTTCAAACTGCCGTAATTTTATAGGTAACACCCCAAAAATTTAGCTTTGGGTGCGATGTATGAAATCTGAAAGCGCAAAAAAATTATTACGTTGGGAGGGTCCGGGGCTAAATTTTACTTTACGTAAGTGTCACAAAAATTTTTTTCTTACATTCTAAGATGTTTAGCTAGTCTTACTGAGTCGTTATCAAGTGTCAAAAGTTGGCGGCCGACCATAGTACGATAGGGAGGTGGGCCCAAACATCGAATGCACATATTACTGAAATGGTGCCAATTTGACGTTGTATCGTTCCAAGTGAAGTGTCTATGAATAGGTAAAGTCCTCGCGCATCTTTGTGCTTGGCCCTGTTCTGTTTGCCTCGTTCATTAATGATCTCCCTCAAGAACTGAAACATTCCAAAAGTCATCTCTTTGCGGACGATTTTCAGGTGTACCGATCCGTCAATCAGGATAACGTTTTTCTGGATATTAGTCTCCTGAAGTCGGATCTGTTAGTAGTTTCTTCATGGGCGAAGACGAATGGGCTGAAGCTCAACGCGGGCAAGACAGTGACGGTGGTCTTTTCCACTAGTAGTTGGACTATAGACATCCCCGAGCTGGTTTTTGAAGGTGTGACGATTTGATATGTTGATTGTGTAAAGAATCTGGGACTGATAATGGATAACCGCATGGGCTGGGAACAGCACGCAAATCGTGTTTCTGCTAAAATTTTCGCTGGCCTCCGCAATATGTGGCCTAGTGCTCGTTTCATTCCACTTAAAACGAGAGAACTTCTCACTAAGTCGTTGCTGTTACCACATTTTACTTATTGCTGCCCAGTTTGGTGTGAGCTCTCTGCGGGAACTAGAAAGATATACGAAAAGGCTTTTAACGCTTGTGTTCGCTTTGTCTACATGATTGATCGACGCGGCTCGGTATCCGACCACGTAAACAAGCTCCTCGGAAACAGTATTTTCGCATTCTTTGACTACCTCACTGCCTCCTTCTTGCACAAAAATATTATCTTCAAGGAGCCTGGGTATGTCTAAGAGAACTTGAGTTACGGTTCGTCCCCCAGTACCCCAAACCTAATTTTACCACGCAACGACAGAAACATCGTAAACGATTTTTTCTATGTCAGGAATGTGTCTAAGTACAACATGCTTCCGAACACAGTAAAGAGTAAGTATTCGCTAACGAGCTTTAAAAGTGCGTGTAAGGACTATTTGGGCTTTATCTGACGCTAACGGCTTTACTTTTCTTTCGGCTTCTTCCTATTTATTCGATTACATTATTACACTTCAGTGCTTGACTTTAATCGAGGTTGGCGTAAACATCTGGTAAGCATGGCCAATTGTGACTTATCCACTGGCTCGGTCCAGTCTCAGTTTAATTGTACTTGCTAAATGAACATTCCTTTTCTCTTATATTAAACAATGCAATCCTTTTTATTTTAACGTTTTATTTGTTAACGCGTAGCTTGATCGCGTCTTATATGTGAATCAAAAGGTCCAAGACCTTATACATATTTTGTCAATAAACCTACCTACCTACCTTTGGTTGGGCGGTCGGCACGGTCGCGCAACACGTTGCGAAGTTATGACCATCTAAGTGAAAGAGTGAGTTTTACTTCAAATATTTGACTGTACGACCTCAGAACCGGTACAGTGAAGTGTATGAATTACTCATGCAAGTGAGACTATTCGCAAACGTACGAGAATAGCAAATAAGTGGGACTATTCGCACACGTTTCAACAGAATTTGTACTACACACAAACAAGCAGGACTAGGAAATTTGTCCCAGTACTAAATGTTTAGAGAACTAGGTGGCTAACGAGGCTAGGGAATTTTTCCGTATACGAAATGTCACAGAGAACTAGGTGGCTAACAAAGCTAGGGAATTTTTCCTTATACAAAATGACACGGAGAACTAGATGGCTAACGAAACTAGGGAATTTTCCTCATACAAAATGTCACAGAGAACTAGGTGGCTAGTAAAATGTGCATTCGATGTTTGGTCACTCCTCCCTGTCGTACTATGGTCGGCCGCCAACTTTTGACTTTTGATAACGACTCAGTAAGACAAGCTAAACATCTTAGAATGTAAGAAAAAAAATTTCGTGACACTTACGTAAAGTAAAATTTACCCGGGTGCGGCATTTGTGACGCATTTTTATAATCAAATGTGAAAATATTTCAAAAGAATTTTTTGCGTTCGGAAGCTGCAAGCGTCAGCCAAGTTGATATCAGTTGTTTTGGAAGAAGGGACGAGGACTTGCGTCACATTTTCCTTTTAAAAAGGGTTTTCGTTGTGAAATCAGTTCTTTTGGAAGTAGGAAAATTGTTTTTGACGATATAAGATTTTTTTCGATCCGCCGCCGCCACCAAATCAAAGCGCGGCGGCTGCTAATCCATGGGCGAAAATGATCCCCTCAACTTACTCTACAACATATCAAAAGTTTTTTTTTGAGCCGCCGCCGCTGCGAAACTGAAATGCGGCGGCTACTACTCGCATGGACGAAAATGATACCCACAACTTCCTCGTCCTGGCGCCCAAACGAGGCCGGTCCCCCCCCCCTCTTTTTTTCCATTTTTAAAATCTCATATGGCGTAGAATGCCCAGCCGAAGCTCCATGCAAAATTTCAAGAAAAGTTATCGAGCTGTTTTCGAGTGGGAGCCAAAAAAGTCGTTTTTCATACAATTGGCCCTGGAACTAACTAACTAGCTAACTAACTAACTAACCCACTAACTAACTAACGTAGGATGTTTTCATTAACTGAACGGTGTTCTGCAGTAACTGAGTGTTTTCATTGTGGTAACAATAGAATGACAAAGATGGTGCAGAACACCGTTCAACTTTGGCTTCTATGCAAATTCACTTTTTATATAGGAAATGATCATATCACCGGATCCACCGAACCGATTTTAATGAGTGAAAAGACACTTCGCCTAAGAATTTTTCGTAGAATCCGGGAAAAATATTTTCCAAGGGGGAAGTCAAAACTTAGCTGTATATATGGTTCCGCAGTTTACAAAAAAAGTTTTCTTAATTTTCAAAACCCTAAAACACGTGTTCTGTAGAATTTTATTGTCTACAATTTTCTACTGTCTTCCTTCCCTCCCAATTCTAGAAGAGGTCACATTCCAGGATTAGGTCATTTTTCCTTAAAACCCTGAAACACATGTGCTCTAGAATTTTATTGTCCACAGCTTTGCCTTTGCAAGCAACTTAGTAACTTTCATTGTCCTAGAGATATGTGCGATATTCCAGGATTAGGCCATTTTTGCCTAAAACCCTGAACTACGCGTTCGCTGGAATTATATTCTCTTCAACTTTGCCTTTGACAGTAAATTTACATATTGCATAGTTGAGCATACAATATAGACTAAAAACCATCTGCTTTCGTATACGGCCGAGAAACTCAATTTCGTCCATTCCACTGGTCCCTGTGTTCAGACCACTGACTACCAAAATCATTGTTCCAGTTTTGTGAGATCAAATGCTTTCATTGCACACCAAAATGAATAATTTCTGCTCGCTGAGATATTTGCGAAAAAGTTTCACCGACCCTCGAAAAATCATGTTTTTGGTCACTTTTTCGACCATACCTCCGGAACCACTTGACCGATTTTGCTCATCTTTGAACTTGAATCATGGGACATAGGTACCTTTCAGGGAAAAAAAAAGCGTAAGGTGCCATTTCAGTCATTTTAGAGTGTGTTTAACTTCAAAAGGAAAAAATTTGGAAGTGAAAGATAAATAATAAAATAAAGCGATGTATTAGTGATGTAAAAGTGATCTACTGAATTTATTTTCATTAAGTAGGAGAAAAATTTCGTACAGGAAGGATTGCGTAACGCTTCATTTTAACTCTATAAACCAAAAACCAGTTTTACTTGAGATAATTACAAGGGAATAAGTCAAAAGAACGATGAAAGCTTCTGATTCCCTTCCCATACATCAATTTTTCTACAGTAAAAGATATTATGGATGATGGTTGCGGTTGACACTACTTTTAAGGGACTGCCCATAAATGGCGTCTGCTTTTACGAGGGGAGGGGGGAGGGGTTCTGAGAAAACAAACAGAATGACAGCGGGACTGGGGGGGGGGGGTCCGAGCAAAAAGAAGTCTGTTTTCAAAAAAAATTAGAAGATGGAGTGAAGAGTCCCATGTGTTGCGACATTAGGTTTCGAATCACTGCGATTGCAATCGTTCACATATACATGTATATTTTGTATACAACCAAAGCATGTGATTTTTACCCAGAAAACAATTAATTTTGCTCAGTAAGTGACTTTTTCTAGTAGTTCAGGGATAACATTTTGGATTAATGGGTGGCGATTGGCGATGGCACATATTTTTGCATTTGCTGCGGCAGTGAATGTCGTAACCTGCAATTGTTGTAAACACACGTGACTGGTAAACTCAGTACATCACCGATACATCATCAATACTGAATTGTTGAAAGATACATCCTTCAGTGGGAAGCGAGGGGAGGATGGAAAATTTCGTCTAGCAAATAGTCCAGGAAAGTTAGACTAACTTTTATTACCCTAAACATCAAATCACTTTATTTTTAATTAACAACTTTATGAATATTTTCCGTGCTTACCTTATACTGATGTAGGCAAGAAGTTGAAACATGATGCGCGGAAAACACTATAAATATGGTGGAGACTTGATATGCCTCTTTTAATGAACTTCTAAAGCTTTTTGAAAACACTAAATGCCACTGTCCCCGTCACATCTAAAAAAGGGTCCCAAAATATCTATTCTCACTAAGTTGGTGGAACATTTTGGAATCTATTCCCACTAAGTTGGTGGAACACGTGGAACATTTTGGAATCTTTAAATCTGGACGTAACTTTGTAATGACTTAACCGGTTTTGCTTAGAAGAGTTTGCTAGCATCATTATGCTGAAATAAGGACATGATTGCCATTTCCGAACAGAACGAAGAACATTCCACTTAAATATCTGTGTTTGAATGGTTGCGTCATACAAATTGTACTTTGCATTTTGTCATTACGGCTTTCACCTTCAATAAATGGAGTTGGACTATGTGAATTATTTTTTGTGCTACTTCATAAAAAACGCAAAAATAGAAAATATACCGAAAACAAACTTTTGAAACTAAAATGTAAACATAACGAAAGACCCGTACGTATCAGAATAGATGTGGCAAAACGAACAGATTTTGCAAATAGATGCGAACTGCAAATTGTTGCAAAGTTTTTAAAACGCACGACCCACAGAAATTACACAAGGTAATGTCGAAAGCCCTCCCGCAGTACGGCAATTGTAGAAGTGGATATATTCGAGGATTAGGTCATTTTTCTCTAAAACCCTGAAACACGTGGACTGCCGAAAGGACAAACCCGTTCGAAGCAACGAAGCAAAAATCTCTAATCTCTAAAAAACCTATAAAAGGGCAATTCCATGCAATGAATTTTGTACATGACCTGGGAACCGTGTTAATCTCCTGAAACGTACAAAGGTGCGAGAGTTGTGATATATGAAACATTTTTCAGGAAAAACTTATTCTTCAAGTCTCTCATACAAAAAAACATTGTCAGAAGAACGTTTTAATCGGAAAACGTGGTTCCCAGGTCATCCACTTTTTTATTTTCAACTTTTGAGTGGAATGGCCCAAAAGTTAAAAAAACCATCAGAATTGGTTTGATAAAATTTAAGGAAAAAATTCACTCAAAATTTTTTTTTGTACTAGGGCCGATCATAGAACCCACCTAGAGCGAGTAGCAGAGGCCTCGGACTCATACTTCCAAGAACAGAAAAGTTCGCCACCTTTTTCTCTTGCACACGTAAACTCATCGTTGAAGGAATATTCGCAAAAAGCGACAAAATAGCGTGTACGGTCGCGTGGCCTGAGTGGGTCCTAGATTTATCAGATTGCGTCGGTCCATTTCTGGTCCTTGAAACACAGATCTGATGATCCTTTGTTTCGTACCCCATTCATCATGTAAATCTCAAAAACCTCCCAGTTCCTACAAGGAACCTGTCTAGAGCGGCAGGTTCCATTTTTGGTACTGTTGTAGGTTGGACCACATGACTTCCTGGAGTCCTGAGCCTTAGTGAGGAGAACTTCGGGCATTCGCATATAACGTGAACGCCCGTTTCCTCACTTAGGCCGCAGGTGCAGTTGGGATCGTTGAAGATCCCCATTTTTGCCAGTTGTTTGTTCAGTCCGCAATGCCCGGTAATCGCACCCACCACCCTCTTGATGCGCTTCCTGTCAATGTTTAGCAGTTCTCTGGCCCACCTCCCATGGGGCACCGGGAAGAAACGCTTCGTGTGCATTCCTCCTTCATAGGTGCTCCAATAGTTAGCGAATTCTGACCTCACCCAGCTCTTCATCGCTTTCATGCATGCCGAGTGTGGGATGGGTATAAGAGGTTTTGGCCCACAACTCATCCGCTCTCTCGTTTCCCTCCACACCAGAGTGTCCCATCTGGTTTAGGGTTTCCTTCAGCTCTTTTACTAGCTTGAATGTCACGACAGGCGACATAAGCGCTTTAATCATCGCCTCACTGTCAGAACAGACTGTCACATTTTCTTCACATGCCTCTGGTGGGAGTGCTTCCCACGTTCCCATCAGTGCCGCGAAAGTTTCAGCCTGAAAAACTTCGGAGTATCCACCTAGGTGGTACCACCTTTCCGCCAAAGGTTCCGGAGAAAATACTCCGGCTCCCGTGCCTTCTGAAGTTTTAGAGCCATCAGTAAAGCTCACAGTTTCTTCATCTGATAGGCAGCTTGGCCAACGTTCCAGCCATTCAGACCTGCTGGGTACGACAGCCTCGAAACGCCTTACGAAGTCTGTCTCCGGTTTCATTCGGTCCTTAGGCATCGCAAAGACCTCGTTAGTGATAGCCTTCTTGATTTTCCCGTGGCCCGAAATGAAATTTGGAGTCCAGAGATCGTTCTGAGACAGCCTATCCGCCGTAGCAAAAGCTTTCGCCTTCAATGCCACATGGACCGGTGGCAGGTTAATTAACGTCTCCATAGCCGACGTAGCTGTCGATTTCATAGCTCCGGTAACACAAATGCATACCAGCCTTTGAATCTCATTCATCTCTTTCCTCTCAGCCGTGACTCATCATAGGTCTGATAACTGCTTCATACATCCACAGTATAGCCTCGGACGGCAGGCCCCAGTTTCTTCTAAACGAGTTCCTGCATATCCAGAAAGCTACTAGAGACTTCTGTGCCTTGTTCTTGACGTGCTCGATCCAGTTCAACTTGCGATCGAGGATAACTCCCAGGTATTTCACCCAAGCTCCGGGAACGATATCTTTATTAAACAGCCTCAATTTCCCTACCCGTTCATGACCCGACGTTCTCCTTCTAAAGAGAACTGTGTCAGTCTTGTCCGGGTTCACTCTGAGGCCGTTGTCTCTACTATCTTCAGCGAATATCTCATTCTGTCACCCAGCGTGCTCTCAAACTTGCCTATGATCAGGATTTTCAGATCGTCCGAGTACCCTTGAGCGAAGATTCCTTCGTCGTTCAGCCTCCTGATGAGGGAGTCCACGACCATACACCACAGCAGCGGGGATAATATACCCCCCTGAGGGCAGCCTCTAGATGCCCAGAAACTTGTCTTGTGGCCACACACCGTTGGTACTACTCTTCTGCTCTCTAGGGCCTGGCGAGTGATCTCAAAATTGGTGTCGTCAAAAGCGCCTTGAATATCATCCATCATCATCCAAAACATCCAAGTGCAATCTCCTCCCCTTCAAAAGATCTCTCTACCTGAGTTGGGTCCTAGTAGAGACTCACTTTTAAGGCCCTGACTGAGTCCAAAAGCTCAAAATTCAAAAAAGTTTCTTCTATAAATTGTCAGGTATGCTCAGACCTTTTGAATAAAAAAATATTTTTCAAAATCGCAAGAGAATTACTTGAGTTATGTACAAAAGACCCAAAATAACTTAGGCGGTCCTAGCTCAGTGGTCCTTCGTCCAAAAATGCCTGTCTGCAATCCCAAACGCAGTTTTCTTTCGCACTACTTTTCCAAAAAACTTTAAAATCGCTCAACATTTCGGCATCTAGGGTCCATGATCGATGATCGACTGGTTACAAACGTATTGACAAACGCATAGGCCATCGTACTTCGTACGGGTCCCATAAACATTACGTTTTCGAGGCTTGTCGTCGAGCAACGCTTTGTTCTGAATGTGACTTCACATCATTCAAAAATATATTTGCTCTATAGCCATAATTTATGACTTGAACCGGTTTTGAAGTTCAAATCAAATATTGCCAGGTCAGTTCTCGTAAAAGCTTTTTAAATGTTTGTACGGGAATTTCATTTGCTTTCGAGTGTTTTATGTAAGTTTTGCTTGAAATTTTGTTGTTGACATTAATTATTAGATGGGCGAGTGTGAACAAATTACAAAAGTATGATGAACTTTTGGTATTTCTGTAAATTATTTTTAGTCGACTTGGAACATTATTTTCCTTTTCCGATCACAGGGCAGTGGTGAATATAAATTAAAAACTTTTAGCGCGAGTTTTCTTTCTCTCGTGCATGAACTGGAGATTTTTGATTTGAGGGTTCTTAGCAGAAGTTAGTCGGAGGAAGCAGAGGATTAATCACATTAGGAAAGACGACAGTGGAGGAAATTTAGGAGTTTCGTCAGTAGAAGAGGAGGCAAAGGTAAGCCGTCTGCGCGGGATTGGGCACGTTCAAAGGATGGGTATGGGTACCCAAAAGGGTGTTCTCTGGTATTAGACACAGTGGTAGAACAAGAAGAACATTTATAGATTCAATTAAGTCGGATTAGAAGTTATGGTACTTTCACTGAGTGAACAAGCCCCTTGGCGGGCGATAGAAAAGCATTTTAGGGTTGGGACTTAAAGACCTCACGCCGCTAAATTTCGCTGTTTCTCTTTTTTTCTTGCTATTCAGAATTCTTAAGTTTCTCATTGATGAATCACTGTTACAACGGGCAAGCTCAATTTCGATTCATTAATTCATTTACGTTTACTTCCATGAATGAAATTTCACGATTGCAACTAACTTCATTAAACGCAAACGATTTTATGAATGAAAAGTAAATTTGCAACCAACTTTACTCTGAGCGCATAATTTGACATTTCTCAACAACCAACTCACAGCCGCAGGGGCGTGACAGTCTTTTGTTTTGATCTATGCAACGTGAAGTTAGCTGCAATTGCGACCAGAGTAAACTTCAGAGTTAAACAGCTGATTTCATTCATAATTTACCAAAATCATCTGATTTTATTTAAAAGATCAAAAATCAGCAATGAAGTTAGCTTCTGTTGCTAGTGCAGCTAACTTCACGTTGAGTATTACTTGCGAAGATCAAAACGAAAGACTATCACGCCCAATATAATTAACGTTTAATTCCCTTTCGTTTGACATGGAAGTTTGCGAGTTTTTCCGAAATGTGCAATTTGATGTTTGCAATCACGGAAAAATACAGGATTCTATCCTAGTAACAACTTACTATCCATATGTAAATACCAAGTTTCGCATACTTCAGTGCTCGAGCGCATTCATGAGTGTAGTTGTAATGTGCTTTTAACGTGTTGACTTGTTTCTAGTCTATTCTACTACACTGAGGAAAATATCTACAACCGACGTAGAAATTGTGTTTACAAAATAATACAGTAGGAGCACGGAGCCCGTATTACGTGCACGGAGCCCGTATTACGTGCACGGAGCCCGTATTACGTGCACGGCGTTCGTAATACGTGCACGGCGTTCGTAATACGTGCACGGCGTTCGTAATACGTGCACGGCGTTCGTAATACGTGCACGGCGTTCGTAAT
>CM055404.1:131973083-132012077 GCA_029228625.1 Pseudolycoriella hygida
TCGTAATACGTGCACGGCGTTCGTAATACGTGCACGGCGTTCGTAATACGTGCACGGCGTTCGTAATACGTGCACGGCGTTCGTAATACGTATATTATAAACACAATTCCCTACGTCGTCGCTTGAAGACACTTTCCTAAGTGAGGTTTCATTACTTTGAGTCAGAATCTAGACTGATGGATATACCTGTTGGTGTTGGTCCACTGGTGTGTAGCGATACCATCGTTTCCTGAGCGGTACCTGGAAACGGTACAGATTCCTACCGAAGTGGTCTGGTTAAGAGCCTTGCTGCGAAAGCCCCCACTGAGAGTAAATCGATACTGCTGGGCTGAGGAGGAGTGTATCATGCGATATCAAGTCTAGTGGCGCTGCAACGCGGGGGCTGTGATAGATAGTGAACTGAGTCAAAGCAGTTCACGTGTTGAATTTGGGTGACTGAACCCCTAGTCCTTCCTGGGCAACCAGTTTGGCGAAAATACAGTAGAGAGATGGTACTATCTCGGGCCTTACCTAGGTCTCGGAGGTTTTGTACCGAGCATCCGTTTTTAGGGAGAGTCGTCGGGGTGACTTGCGTTAATTGGTCGTGCCCAATTCCTCACCCATGGGGGTCGTGCGAATAAAGCATCGTTAGGAACGCACGTTAATTTGCAACATCATCGTTGATGGATAAGGTTTTCCAAATCTTTTCTGTGATTGAGATGTGTGCTGGATGGAGTTGTGCGGACAGACTATTTTTTAGACATCCAGTCCGATCCTAACCGTCGAAAAAAAAGCCCAAAACCCATCCGCGACTTTAAGGCCCAGCCCAAAACAAACTCGACAAAAGAAAACACAAAAACCGATCGAAAAAAGCCTTATCTGCCATGAAGATCAAGTCATCCTCATAAACGATTATTTTCATAATTTCTTCTTTTTCAGGATGCGATTCTGGATTCGGAAATGAAGCAGCCGTACGTTGTAATAAATATGGCTTCAAAGTATTCGCCACATGCATCAATCCGAATGGTGAAGGCGCCAAACATCTCATGAATGCAGCCGCCGATCCAAAGAGAATGATAATAATTGAATTGGATGTGACGAAGGACAAAGATATCGAAAGTGCCTACGAAACAGTCAAGAATTCCATGTCACCTTCAGAAACATTGTTTGGCTTGGTCAACAATGCAGGTATCGCAACAGCGACGGAATTCGAGTTCGGCGCCGATCTCACCGAATGCAACAAAGTCATCGAAGTGAATCTGATGGGCATGATAAAAGTGACACGCACATTTTTACCGTTAATTCGTCGGTCGAAAGGGAGAATTTTAAACGTTGAAAGTGTGGCGGGTCTGTTGCCAATTCCACATGCCATTTTCTACGGAGTGTCGAAGATCGGAGCTGCTGGATTCAGCGATAACCTCAGAGTTTCAATGTACAAATTCAGTGTTACTGTTGTGTCCATAAATCCTTGGCTATACAGAACTGCTATAACCAACGCAAAGAACTTGATGATTCAATACGAAAACAACTTCAAAAACTCGTCGGAAGAGGTTCGCAAAGCGTATGGAGTGAAGTTCATGCAGCAGGGTAAATTGGGCATTTCGGCGACCAATTTAGCAACCAAATCAGATGCCGTTCCAAAGAAAATTCTCACGGCTTTGACTACATACGAACCCGATCCTCGATACATCGTGGCTCCAATTATCTTCCAACCGGTGGTAGCTGCGTTATTATGGATGCCTCGAGAAAGTGCTGAAGTTGCATTTCAAATCGGATCTTGGGTGTTTGGTCAGGACAGAGTTTATCCAGAAAACTAAAAGCTCTTAGATAGTAAAAATCCTTATTTTGTCAGTAAGAAAATAAAGTTTAAGTTGCTCAACCAACCGTCCAAGAAGTAATATGAAAACAAGGCTCTTGAAGTAGTTGCAAAAAAATTACTTGCTGCCAATACTGCATTTTTGATGGTCGATTGTAGTCTAGATACTTTTTGGCAATTATTTTAGAAGGCTGTTATATCATGAGATTCCTTAATTCAACAAGAATCCATCAGGCCCATAGCCAGGGTCGATGGCCTCAGGGGGATCGAGCCCCCCAACCCCCCACCAAATTGATAGAATTATATGAAATTTTGAGTCACATAGCAAAAATTCCAACAGCTGATTTGTGAGCGCGGGGATGGCAGTTTTCCCTACTGTCGACACGTATGTATACGACGAAGGTAGGTAAGGACAACACACGTAATTGCAAGGCAAGAACTATATTGAAATCAATGCTACAAACAATATTTTGAGACTAACTACAAATGACTAACTGATGTTCGAGCGAGTTGTTAGTTACTGTTGCAGGTATGTAACAGTATTAGTAGATTATGGATCTCTTGCCAAAATTGTTATTTTGACGTGTGGGCATTGTGGCCCTAGCCGAAGGCCCCTCACCTATGGATTGAATGTTTGCTGATAAACTTACCAAAAGAAGAAAAACCAAATGGGCTATTTTCGAGTTTCATTCGTTCAAATCTGCCGGACTTGACGAAGTTTTCCCTGCTCTACTTAAAGAAGGAATAGACTTGCTCATTGATAGACTCAGAAGTATTTTTAAAAGGTCAAGAGCCTTAGGCTATATCCCAAGGTCTTGGGGAAGAGTCAGAGCCGCTTTCATTCCCAAGCCGGGCAAAACATCGCACTGCAAAGCTAAAGACTTCCGTCCGATAAGCTTATGTCGTTTTTTCTCAAGACAGTAGAAAGACTCCTAGACTTCTATATCCGAGGCGAAGTGTTGAAAAAATTCCCCCTACATGCTAACCAACATGCATATCAAGTAGGGAAATTAACAGACACAGCGCTACATCAAATGACCCAAAAGATTGAGCATATGCTCAAAAATAGTAAGGTAGCGCTTAGCTGCTTCATGGATATAGAGGGGGCTTTTGAAAATACAGACTTTGAGGTTATTACTAAAGCAGCGGCAGATAGAGAGGTCAATGAAATAGCAGTTAGGTGGATTGTAAAGATGCTAAGCGGCAGAACTGTTGAAGCTACCATTTGCGGTTCCAACATCAAACTCGGAGTCACCAGGGGTTGCCCACAAGGTGGTATTCTCTTCCCTATTCTTTGGTGTATGGTAATCGATTCGCTATTGGTTAAGCTCAATGACTCGGGTATTTTCACCCAAGGCTACTCCGATGACATGTCCATCCTAATCTGTGGGGATTTCAATGCCACTATTGGAGATTTGATGACAAACGCGATTATGATGGTTGAGGAGTGGTGCCTTGAGAACAAGCTGATGGTCAATCCCACCAAAACCAAAATCGTTTTCTTTAGCAGAAGAAAAGCCGAAGACGCTTTAGAAGTGGGCAGTTTTATACTGTTCGGATCTGAGGTATACCTGAAAGCGTGGGTTAAGTACCTCGGTGTGATCTTTGATCATAAACTAACATGGATGGAACTGTGTAGAAATGCTTTTGGCACAACATGGGGTCTTTCTCCTAAAGCTATTTGGTGGACTTTCACGGCAGTGGTGAGACCCGCACTTTGCCACGGATTTATAGTCTGGTGGTCCAGAGTGGAACTTGAAACCGCCAAGAAAAGACTAGAAAAACTTCTAAGATTCACCTGCCTCTGCATAGCAGGGGTGAAACATAACATACGATGTAATGGGTGGTGGTCTCCCATTTTCGAGGGAGGTCATTCCGCCATTTGTGGCATAATTAAGAATGAACGGTTGGAAATGCCTAGCGATCAGATCAAAGCGGAGTGTTTTCTTGATGATGAATTTGAGTGAGTTGTTCCTAGAGCGGATGAGTGGTTCAGCGACCGAGACTTTTTCCCTCCATCCGAAGGCATTGTGTGCTTTACTGATGGCTCTAAAGGGGAGAGCTTTTCAGGAGCCGATTATTTCTGTGATTCTTGCTATATCGAAGCTTTGCACAAATTAACTGATCGATGAGGTTTCCGGCAAAAATATCTACATTTGTACAGACAGTCAATCTGCTATTCAGGCGGCTAGTTCTCCCTGGGTTAGGTCCAGAACTGTTTTGGACTGCAAAGAAAGTCTCAACGAGCTGGGTAAAACCAACTCCGTCACAGTTGTATGGGTCCCCGGCCATATGGGCATCTCAGGTAACGAAAGAGCGGACTCCCTTCCTCGTGAGGGAGCTGCCTACGACTTCGTTGGTCCATAGCCTCTGTTTGGTATTTCAGTGTCAACGAGAAAAGCCATAGTGAAAGACAAGCTTCAGAAGCAACATCTCAGCAGATGGAAGGACTATGACGGAGGGCGACACACCAAACTGTTCTGTAGAACACCATTTTTTTTTTTTTTTTTTTTTCTAAGGGTGAGGAAACCTTCATAGGCGCCTGGTCGTTTGACGACCCAGGTAGTGTTGGATTCCATCTTTCGATGACCTACCAACTAAAACCTCCTTCCTTATTCTCCATGCTCTCGTCTCCCCGGAACCGCCTCACGGCATTACTTCGGGGAGGGGCTGTGCTTACGCACTTACTCTCTCAGCAGCTCTTCGTTGCTCCTCTCTCCATTCATTTTGTTGCTTCCCCATTATCTTCGCAACCACGTCATCTGCCACTTTCCACACCTCCCCATCGCGACACATCTCTGACACTATGTTATCGGCACTCATATCTGGCCTGCTCGCAGCTATCAGCGCACATCGCTCCTGTTCGAAACGGGGGCAGGCGAACATCACGTGCTCCGCCGTTTCCTCCTCGTTACGACATGACGTGCAGAAGGGTGACTCTGCGAGTCCACACCTATGCAGGTACTTTCTGAAGCACCCATGACCCGACAGGAACTGAGTCAAATGGAAATTTACCTCTCCGTGCTTCCTTTCTATCCATGTGGTTACGTTCGGAATGAGCCTATGGGTCCACCTTCCTTTGTCCGTGGAGTCCCCCTCCCGCTGCCATTGTCTCAGTGAGTTTACTCTTAATCGCGACCTGACTTCTTTTCTGTTTTGGCCGTCAATTTCCTTCAGTCTGTGGAATTCACTATCTTCTATCAGCGTTATGCATATTGGCATCATTCCGGCTATTACACACACCGCTTCCAGGGAGATCGTTCGGTATGCGCTAGCTACCCTTATGCTTGCCAATCTATGAGCTTTGTTCAATCTCCTCCGGTTCCTCTTCGTGCCCAGCGCCTTTATCCACGCTGGTGCCGCGTATCGCAACATCGATAGGGTAACGCTTGCTTGAAGCCTCCTTATACTGCTGCGCGGTGCAAACCTATTCGGCATCATCCTAGCCAGTGCTGCGTTGGCTTTCATTGCCTTTTGGCACGCGTAATCCACATGGCTATTGAATTTTCTGCGGACATCCAGCATGACTCCGAGGTATTTCAATTGTCGAGTGGATGTGACTTCATTGCCTTCGATGTTCAGAACAATCTGTCCAGTCTTTCTGCAATTACTAACTAGCATGATCTCTGTTTTTTGGTGAGCCAGCTTGAGCTTTGCCTTTGTCATCCAGCTTTCGACTGTTTCGAATACCTCTATCGTGACCACTTCCACCTCCAACTTTGACGTTCCGGACACCGTGAGAATCAGGTCGTCGGAAAAAGCAATCGTCGTTGCACATCTTGGCAGTGTCAATCGTAACGCCGCGTCATACATTGCATTCCACAGCGTTGGTCCCAATATGGATCCCTGAGGTACTCCAGCCGTGATGTCTACCATCTTTTGTCCTTCCGTGGTATCGTATGTTAGCACTCGTCGTTCGAAGTAGCTTTTAATTATCATGCAGAGGTAATCGGGAACTCTCATGGCATGTAACGCCTTAGCTATTTCCCTCCAGCTTGCGTTATTAAAAGCATTTTTAACGTCTATCGTTGTTATAGCGCAGAAGCGGTTCCCGGTCTTTTTTTTCGTTCCCGCCTTGTCGGCAATCTCCATCACTTTCTTTATGGCGTCAATCGTCGATCTCCCTTTTCGAATGTAGAACACCATCAACAGAAGTGAGGAAGACACTGATCGAACTTAATAGGTCAGATATAAAAAGAGTCGTCGAAGCCATCACTAACCACTTAACAACTATCTTTACGACATCGGTTGCTCAGTTAGCCCGGCGTGCTTATGCGAAGGAGGAGAAGAAGCTGGTTTTCATGTTATTAATCTCTGTCCCAGATATAGACTCCTTAGGAAAAATATATTGGGTAAACCAGAACTAGATAACTCCGATCTGTTTCTCAACTCTGTGGTTATAAACAATCTGGCTAATTTTCTCAAGAAAACTAGAAGGTTTCCATGAGTTGTGGTTCCTCGCAACGGAATGCAAATGTCTACCCATTTCAACGCTCTACTTCATCACTACGGTACTGCTTTGTTTTAACCCCAACTGTGACAGTGAGCTTCCAGCTCGAACACTTTTGTACAAAAGATCTCCAATCCAGGTGCCAACACCCCAGAAATTCTAATCTAATCTAAATGCCAAACGTCAAAATAACAAACTGGGCAAGAGGTGCATGTGCTATTTTATCTGTCGAGTACGGATATATCGAGATAAGTAAATAAGTAAGAGGGATAAATTCGAGATTATCGTTCTAGATAGATAAATAAGTGAACAGCATCCCCAAATAGCGATACAGCGCGGACTGTGATGTATCGGGACTAGATAGCCACTGAAAACTCTGAGCGAACTGGTTTCGGGACATTACGGTCTTCGATAACTCAGTTTTTAGTAACTACGTCACACAAGGACAATCTTCATCCACTACTCTCCACACCTCCTCATCGCGGCACATCTCCGATATTATGTTTTCGGCATTTACATCTGACCTACTCACAGTCATCAGCTCACCTCGCTCTTGTTCGAAGTGGGGGCAGACAAATAACACGTGCTCCGCAGTCTCTTCCTCTCCCTCGCATGTCGTGTAGAAATGTGACAAAGTGAATCTGTATCAATGAACCTGTACAGATATTTCCTAAAGCATCCGTGGCCCGACAGAAACTGTGTCAATTGGAAGTTAACCTCTCCATGTTTCCTCTGTACCCATGTCGTTATGTTTGGTATGAGTCTATGGGTCCACCTTTCCTTGTCGGAGGAGTCCCACTCTTGCTGCCACTGTCTCATTGATTCGGCTCTTAATTGCGTTCTTGCTGTTTTGGTAGTTTGACCCTCTCTTCTCTTCTTTCTATGACATTCGCTGTCTTCCGTCTGCGTTATGCATATGGGCATCGTCCCAGCTATGACACATACCGCTTTTAAGGATAGTGTTCGG
This sequence comes from Pseudolycoriella hygida, assembly GCA_029228625.1. Lineage (NCBI taxonomy): Eukaryota > Metazoa > Arthropoda > Insecta > Diptera > Sciaridae > Pseudolycoriella > Pseudolycoriella hygida. The sequence continues at coordinate 131,980,296 of CM055404.1, forward strand.
TATGCGCTTGCTATTCTTATGCTTGCCAGCCTAGGGCTTTTTAAGCCTCCTCCGATTCCTCTTCGTATCTAGCGCCTGTATCCACGCTGGTGCCCCGTGGCGCAATATCGATAGGGTGACGCTTACTAGGAGCCTCCTCCTTTTGCTGCTGCGCGGTCCAAAGCCGTTTGGTATCATTTTGCCCAGTGCTGTGGTGGCTTTCATTGCCTTTTCGAACGTGTAGTCCACCTGACTATTAAAATTTCTGCGGTCGTCCAGCATAACTCCAAGGTACTTTAACTGGCGAGTGGATGTGATTTCTTCCCTGTCAATGTTCAAAATGATCCGCTCAGTTCTTTTGCAGTTACTGACTAGCATGATCTCGGTTTTCTGGTGGGCCAGCTTCAGTTTTGCCGTTGTCATCCAGTTTTCGACAGTTTCTAGCGTCTCCATCGTAACTACCTCCACCTCCATCTTCGACGTTCCGGATACCGTGAAGATCAGGTCGTTGGCAAAATCAATCGTCTAAGCGCATGTTGGCAGTTTCAGCCGCAGCGCTGTGTCATACATTACATTCCACAGCGTTGGTCCTAATATGGACCCCTGTGGTACTCCAGCTGTGATGTCTACTGTCTTTTTTCTTCAGTCGTATCGTATGTTAGCAGCACTCGTCGCTCGAAATATCTTTTGAGCATCCTGCAGAGGTAATCGGGGACTCTCATTGCATGCAACGCCTTGGTTATCTCCATCCAGCTTGCGCTATTAAAGGCATTTCTGACAGCTATCGTCGTTGCAGCACAGAAGCGGTACCCCGTATTCTTTGCTTCCGCGACTTGTCGGCAATCTCTATAACTCTTTTAATGCCCTCAATCGCCGATCTCCCTTTTCGAAATCCGAAAATGTTCATCTGACAGTCCGTGCTCGCCCTCTGTGTATTTTCTTAGTCTATTGAGAATCGCGGCTTTCAGCATTTTTCCCAATCCATCCAAAAAGCATATAGGTCTATATGATGATGGCTTGTCTGGCGGTTTCTTGGTTTTGGTATTAAGACCAGCTTCTGTTTCTTCCATATTTAGGGAAAATATCCGTCGTTGAGATACTTCTGCATTGTTGATCTGAGCATGTTGGGCTTTACGCATGCTGCTGTCTTCAGAGCTTTTGTGCAGCCATGTGGATTTCTTCTGCAGTTACCAACCAATCATGTCTGTCTTCCGCTTCATCGTCATAATGAATTGGCGGCCATGTGATCTGTTCGTGTAGTAGGAAGAACTCTCTAACTATGGCACCTAGCCTCTCCGGGTATTTGACTTTTGGCCCCGATGTATCTTTCATCATCGCCATTACTATTCTCAACACTTTGCCCCACGGGTTCGCGTCTGCCTCGTGGCACAGTTACTCGACTGAATTGCTCGCTTCAATGCTAATTTTACATTATGATGTTTCTCGCATCTCACCGTTCTGACGCTTTCGTTTCTGACCCTTTGCACTCTCCTTCTTGTCTTAAAGCAAGTCGTCATTTCACCAAAATGTCGGTTTTCGTCCATTCCTCGGTTCCATCCTTCTCGTCATCGCCACGTCGCATGCATTCACGATTTCTTTCGTCTATTCTTCTGCCGATTTCTCTTCTTGGTCGTCTTTTGATTGGAGATATTCTTTGAAAACTTCTTGATCGAAATTTCCCGTTTTCCATCTTCTCTTTTTCACAGTGTATCTCAATGCCTGGTGATCGCTGTGTGTGTAACTTTCGTCCACTCTCCAGTTCAGACTTGGTACTCGTACTGGACTGCAGAATGTTACGTCAATAATCGACTTTCGCCCGTTCTTGCGGAATGTAGTTGCGTTTCCCACGTTTGCCAGAACCACATCGAATCTAGCTAGCGCTTCTTGTAGACAGAAGCCTCTATCATTTGTAAATCTACTGCCCCACCCAACTGCCCATGCGTTAAAGTCACCTCCAATGTTAACTGGGTTTAGTCCCGTTAGTTCTCCTGTGAGTAAGTCTAGCATTCGTTCAAACTGCACAATAGTCTTGCTGGTGCATAGCAGCTGACAATATACACTCCGTCAATTTTCGCTATCAAGAATCCTTCGTGGGCGTCTGATACAACTTCTTGTATGGGATACTTGCCCGTCGTGAATATTGCGGCCATCTCGGCTCTGTCAGCAGCCCATTTACCGATTGTTTCTATAAATACGGTACGGTTCTGCAATTTGCTACATCACATTTTTGTTCCGCTGAGGTTTGCCAAAGAAGTTGTTGTGCCATGTCACAATGATTAAGATTTATTGTGATCACTTCCAGATTTGAGAGCCTGTTTAAAGACTGGGCATCTCGCTCCCCCATTTTGGCGTGGTCATTTTGGCGGGTTTGTGCAATCTTTTGCTAGGTGGTTATCTCCCCACATCTCCTGTACAGGTAGGATATATCCTCTCCCACAGACAGACAGACTGGTCGTTACCATTAAGTATACTCTGTATTATCCGTCCGTTGACCTGCCTAGCAGCTGCCTTAAGGGGTTTTCGGAGACGGGTATGGCGACTTGTGGTCGTTCCTGGGAATATCGAGCATAAAGATTGCATACAAAACGGGAGAGACAATTGAACCCTGAGGGATGCCTGCGAGATCCTTTTCCATTAACTGGTACCAACAGCATCAGCCCTTAATAAATTGTTGCAAAAGGAAAATGGAAAGGAAATAAAACTTCTTCATCGGTGAATGAAAGAATGAAACTCAAAATTCCTTTAAATCAATTTTATTAATGAGAAGAAGAAGTTGAACACATCAGTCTTAAGTTTTTTTTTTAATTTTCTCCCGGACTGAAGTCAGTCCAAAAATTATTTGCTTTTGGTATCTGCACTTAGTTCATCTGTCAAACTGAATTAGTCTTTCGATTTAATGAATAATTTTTTGTCTTTTTAGCTACCACTTAAAAGTATAATTTTTCACTAAGTTAAACAAAGTGCAGTACGCACTCGCATTCGCTTATCTCTATGGTCTTGTTAGTACAATTTCGAAAGATGTTTCTTTACATTATTGAAAGAAACAAATCGCGCGGAGTAATTTAAATTAATTTCTAAGAACTAAGTATTTGTATAAATCTTAATTGTAAATAAATTAAAAAAAAATGAATCGCAAATCGTCGGATTTAAGAACCAATACGGCAAAATACTCTTGACATGCGAAAAGTTTCTTTTAAGCGACTGTAAAGTTTCTGGAATTACAACAGCCTCGAATGTCTTTTAGGATGGAATCGAGAGTAGACCTTCCCTCATTCTTCCCGTAAATAGGCGATGTCAGCACAGGAAGTAGTTATTTTTGTAGCTTGAATAGAAGAGCAAAACACAACCACTCAAATTATTTGTGACTTTTTGCAGTTGTCGTTATGTTTTGCGTAATGTCAAAATCCCTATTTCACAGCCATTGAACGAGCCCGAACCAGCGCAGACGACTGTCGTCGTTCCTAATATGATTCTCCCACTGCTCCCTCCGATTAACGTTCGCTATGTTCCCAAGAATCCTCATATCAGAAACCTAGAGGTCATGCACGAGATATCCGCAGTCTACGCAACTCTCGCTACCATAAAGAATAGTCGGCCTGGAAATTGACCCGTGGATAGCCAACTTTGTTTCGCTACTTAATTCCTTTTAGTTGAACACGTGCGACCTCAACTGACTGGCAACCGCGTTTCCCATTTTTCTCCTTTCCTCGAATTCCCTAACTAACTTGCCGTCACCCAAAAAAAGGGTTCCTAAGTACTTGAATTCAGAAGCCTGCTCCATCTCCTCCCCATTTAAACTGCAAACTATCTCCTTCCGAGATTTTCCGACAGTCATAACCTTATCTTCATTCCGTACTCTTCATATGCAGTATTATGGCAGTCAATAATACCCTGAAAACAGGGCCGGACTGATGGCCCGAAAGCCAATCGGGCTAAATTTTGATAAGGCCCACGAAATGAGTTTTATGAGGCCCGAATCGGGGCATGGTTTGAAAGTCGTGAAGTCTTGTAGTGAAAGAAAAATCGAAAACCTCCCCATATATTCTGCTTCGTTATCCTCAGCTATTTGAGACTTCTAGATCCTTCAAGATCTTTCAAGAAAAAAAAAGTTTTTGAAAATCGGATAAGATTTACTCGATTTATGTAGAAAACCTTTCAGGAAAAAAAAGTTTTTGAAAATCGGTTGAATTTTACTCGAGTTATCGCGGTGACGGACGGACGGACATTTTGTTTATTGCTGATTCGTCGTCTAAGCACCAGGATCGATGCTCCCCCCTACTCCCAGGTCCAAATTAGGGTGGTTACAAACGTCGTGGTGTGCGCACAAAACCCCTAGTTTGATAATCCACTTCATGTCAGTTCTTCGACATGTAAAACAAGCATCCAAACCAGATTTTTTATACAAAGAATGACAGATGAGTGAATGTAATTTTTCGCATAAACAAAAGAGAGACTGAGAGTTTAGACAAAATCAAAATTGTAGCTGAAAGCGCAATAACTGGGAGAAAGTCGTTTTGTGTTAGAAGCTTATCGCGTCATCCTTCTCTGATTTCAGAACTTTTGTAAGTAGACAAAAAGACTTGCTATTTGCATCTCCTCTGTGAGGAGTTTCTTTGTGCTCACCTAAACGGAGCAAAAACTGCGTGTTCATTTAAGTGGGTATCGATATAGACCCTTATTCTATATCGTGAATTCAGAGCTTAGGATCAGCGCCACCTGTATATCATTTCTCGGATTTGTATTCACAAGTTTCTTATCTGTTAACATTACAGTACCCTTCATAATTCCTTTGTGACAAACGAATCGTCTCATTAGATTTAACAAACTAAAGTGCTGATTTCGTCGTTTACGACTCATCAGTACACCTTGCCTACGTTAAACTTTTTGCTCCAAACCTTCTGTGTAATAAAGTACATAAACTTGCATTAAAGGTCACAAGGTTTTTTAGTAAAATAAATAATTGATCGCAATTTTCGAATATATTTAAGTAAAATGAAAAAAGGCTCATTAGCATATCTGTGTCTTGTGTAGTCAAAAGAGTTCTTGTCATTGCGTATATTCACCAATGACAAATCATCGATGAAGAATGCACAGATGAACGGATGGACGGACAGGAAGGGTCTACTTAATAAATGGTATGAGTTATGTAGTTATACAATTAAGTGCTTTACAAAAAAAGAAATGACGTGCAATCGCCCCAGACTAAAATGATCGCATATGAGACCAGTTCGGCCTTGCTTATTGTTAGTTATTGTCAGCTTCTGTCAGTCTTCAAGTAAAAATGTCGGAAGAAAAGAAGCTCAGAAAAATCCTTCGAAAACCCGGTACCAAAGACCAAAAAGTGGTTGTTGGAACTGCAGAAGAATGGAGAACTTCGATCAGCACTTATCTCACGCAAATGCGACAATTGGTGAGTGCTATTATCAATTTGTTGTACAAATACGACAATTGGTGAGTGCTATTATCAATTTGTTGTTTATGTGTAACGGGACTTGACGGCGCGTTGCAACCCGAGAAAGTGACCGAAGAATTTTTTATTAGAAATTGTAATATTCGTATGGAATGAAATTAAATCTGAGAAGAAAATTTTGGTTCACGGATGGGACACGAACCCATAGCCTTCCACTTTCCGGGCGGATGCTCTACCATTGAGCTACCGTGGACACTTTCTTCTCAAACCTAATTTTGAACTGTTCTTTCAATTTCTACGTCACATTTCAACTCACGTGTTACACACACATTCATTGACATGTACCGCTGTCTTTTTCCGTGTAACGAATACTTATTACTGTCTCCTGCAGTAATTCAAATCGAATTTGTTCATATAGTCAGCATCAATTCGATGCAATCGTATATGAACGTTTGCATTATTTGGAAACATGAGAATAACTCAAATTACTATTAAATTTTAGACTAATGGTTAGTTAAAGTAACTAAAACTGGTACAATAATTATTAGAAATTGTAATATTCGTATGGAATGAAATTAAATCTGAGAAGAAAATTTTGGTTCACGGATGGGACACGAACCCATAGTCTTCCACTTTCCGGGCGGATGCTCTACCATTGAGCTACCGTGGACACTTTCTTCTCAAACCTAATTTTGAACTGTTCTTTCAATTTCTACGTCACATTTCAACTCACGTGTTACACACACACATTCATTGACATGTACCGCTGTCTTTTTCCGTGTAACGAATACTTATTACTGTCTCCTGCAATTGAAAGAACAGTTCAAAATTAGGTTTGAGAAGAAAGTGTCCACGGTAGCTCAATGGTAGAGCATCCGCCCGGAAAGTGGAAGGCTATGGGTTCGTGTCCCATCCGTGAACCAAAATTTTCTTCTCAGATTTAATTTCATTCCATACGAATATTACAATTTCTAATAATTATTGTACCAGTTTTAGTTACTTTAACTAACCATTAGTCTAAAAAAGAAGAATTTTTTATTATTAATTGCAAAATTATTCCAGGCTCCACACACTGAAAAAATTAAACCCAAAACACCTGCAGAGGCAAAGGCCATGCAAGTGAAAGTCCCAAACACTTTCTGCAAGGGCACACGAGAAGCCCTTAGTAAAAATTACCATTTTGCAATTGCCAACCACCAAGGGTGTAAAATTACGCAGGAACCGAGGTGATAACCACCAGGAGAAATGCTTTTCGTCAAAGTGTAATCCGTGCATGGCTTGGTGGCCTGATGAGAATGCATAAAATTGATGTTGACACAACCACACATTGAAGATACACGGTCCTGTACGAATGCGCGTTACAACAGATTTAAAACCGCTACAAAATGCCAGATCCAATCCTGGTGTAATGAAGACGATCAAATGCCGGTAGATGAATGGGTCCGATCCGTACGTGACCATCCATAATCCGCCGGTGTAAAGCATTCTCCATTCCTGCACAGCACTGGAACGCCAAAATGAAGATGTGCTGGTAGCAGCCAGTGCAGATGCAAAGCCCCATACAAGACCAAATCCATCCCGTACCCATTGAATGCCCGTGAACGACTGGATGGGAATCCCAGCTGGAGAGTAATGCATTGGCCCCTTCGTGGGAGGTGAGCTAAAAAGGCTAAAGGCTGAAAAGCAAAATTACTACATGGCCCTCATTTCTTGTAGGCAAAACTAACGATGGTAAGCTAAACTTGGGGTATAAGCACTGATCATGCCTAGGGCATAAGCACTGATCATGCCAAAGGTTTTAACGTTACGACGGCAAAGCGTAACGAGTAAAGCGTACAAGCGAGTTCATGCCGGTTAGTGACTACTTAATATTGAAAATTGAAAATTAAAAATCTCTAAAACCCAAGAGACTACATCCCTAGGGCTTTTTCAGGTTATGCCCAGAATAATTACGACTGAGGCATCCCTAGAGGGTATTTTAATGTTGCGTCAACAAAGCGCAACCAACCAGCACCCGAAAACACACAAACGCACAGTGCGAAAAGATCAACCTAAGAAGTGAAGTGAGGGTTGGAGATGAGGACATTAGATCCTTGAAACTGCGGTTGGTTTGTTTATAAAATAAAAACTGGTACAATTAAAATGAAGTCTTGTTTATTTCAACTCAAAAAAAGAAACAGAGTTGATTCGAATGAAAAAGATGGCACGATTTTAGGTCTTGAGACGACAAAAATTTTGACTATATACCAGGTGGGTCAATGAGTCCGTGGACTACCATAGAAAAATAAATTATTTTGCCAAAATTCGATTTTCTTATTCAACATAGTTTCCTTCGAGGGTGATACTTTTATTTATTTAATTATTCTCGGCCAATGGCAAAAATGCTTACTGGCTGACGTCATTACTTTACATCTATGACAAAATAAAGTATTGGAATTTTAGGAATTGTACGTCAAAAAGCAGGAACCGGAGGCGATATGTCAGCCCAGTCGACCCGTCGGAGCTTACATACGCCTTCTGCTTCGATCGATGTTGTGCGTCATTGTTTGGGTTCGACCAGCGATGCCAATTTTGTCGCGTTGTCAGTATCGACGGTGAAACATGTGAATTAAAGGAAATAATGATGACGGGGTTAGTGTTATGTCCAACTAAATTAAATTATATCACAAAACGATACAACTGACGATACAAGTAAGATCATTCGATCGACAATTTAAACAAAAACCCGTGTCTCTGGAGAATCTCGTTAGTGAGTGTAAACGATTTCACTAGCAACCTAAAGGTGTACCGACCCGTCGATGGTGAGCAAAGATGAGCGAACATATTAAACGTCCTAGACATGCTGTTCAAAGGTTCGAACAGACCTAATTCACCCGGTGATTCGCGAGACTTAAATATCTGATACTCCTCAGTGATCTAACTGGAGCATTCACAGACACATTCCTGAGTAAACCGGGAGCATCGACACGACCATTTAGAAGATCGAAAACAAACATTGTCGATAAGTTGATGCGCCTACGCCGACTGTTGCGTCTTTCCTCGCTTCGGATTCGGTTCGCCGACTGCAGTCCACATATCGACGAAAAAACTCGGACTTATTGCGATTAATATGCCTCAAACTCTGCTCCGAATCATCGACACGTTGTTGTTTTTGATCGATTGTGAGCACGCGCGGCAACCACTTTGCACACAGCTTCCGCATGCCCAAATGTTCGTGTAAAATAGTGTGAACACTGCCTTTTGATATCTTCACAATGTCATCTATCTCGCTCAACTTTACTTTTGTGGATTTGTTTGATATTTTCGTCAACGACAGCCTCTTTCGGACGTCAACTGCGCTCACCGTCTTCGGTGCTCATTTCACCACGTTTTAACTTAGCTTACCACTTGCAGACGGTCGATTTTCATGGTGCAGAGTCCGGAAACTCATTATCAAGCTTCAACTGTACTTTTGCCCTTCAAAAAGCAATACTTTATCAACACGCGAAATTCATTTTTTTCCATCTTTTTTTCAATAACAAAATTTGCTTAACTCAAAACGCTATATCTCACGAATCAGTCGACCAATTGCTGTCAAATTTTGACACATATCATATGAAAGATGAATGAATAACGAGATATTACAAATTTGTTGATTTTCGCTCCATCTCCATGTCAGTCCACGGACTTATTGACCCACCTAGTACTTGGCCAGGTTACGAGTTGATGGTCGGCCGTTATTGACCGATATATACGGAAAAATAGGCAATTTTCTAAAGTCTCTGGCCAGTTGCATTAGAAAGATTCAGTGACATGTCATATACCGTTGAAAAGCCTACTATATGTACTCCTATAATATGCAAAAACTTCCTGTGAAAAGTTACATTGCAGCGTATGGCAGCCATTTTAATCAAAGTCTGCCAAAAAATGACGAATTTTCGTCTTCCCTGAAAGTTAACCGAAAGAGTGAGTTAAAGTTTGAAGATGAGAAAATCGGTTCAATACTATCGGAATTATAGCCGAAAAAGTTGTCAAAAACATGGTTTTTTGGGGATCGGTGAAACTTTTTAGCATGTACTTCTGCGAAAAATACACAGATAGTGCTTTCTAAGGCTTTAAATATGGACCGCCGGAAACTAATAAAAAAAAAATTGTGAAAATTCGTTAGGCTACTCTACCCTTCACGATAGTTGGGGGTTTTTAATGAATATATCGTCAATTATAACGTCCTCTACGATATGTTCTAGCGAAAACTGAGAGGAATATTTTTGTCCATTGAAATATTAGTCAAACTCTCCTTAGAGGGCGCCAAATCGGTCCTAAGGTCGGCCCTAAAATAGGCACTGCGAAAAGCTCCGTGAAGCTTCCAACAGCTTTCGACTATTTTTAAGCTTTTTCAAAAATTTTGCGTGACTTCCCCTTGTCACGCTAGGCAGGAAATCCTTCCCCCTCTAGAGCGTTACGTAATTTATGAACGGTACCTATGGCAATTTCATGGACAAATAAATGTATTTTAGGTTTTATGGAAAATTGATGCGATGATTCCTTTCATTGTAACTAGCCGTCACTTTATTCTTACGGTAACATTGCATTTTAAATTGTGAGAACTTTGATTACATTACACCAGCTGTACGATTGATAAATTGATATGTTATTATCTAATTGATTGAAATATTTCACTTTCCCGTGAAGCGTTAAGCGAATTGATCATTTTTGTCATTATTTACTCGACAAAATAAATTTAGATTTGTTGACACGAATATGCTGTTGGCTTTAAGACGAAAATTTAATTTTGATCTAACCAGAAAAACACGAAGAAATAGTTATTTGGGCCACAAGGGACGAAAGTATAAATTTCAACCCTGCGCGATTCTTGCTGTCCGGCCGAAGCAAGGGCCTCATTCGCACAGGTTGAATTTTTATACGTCGTCCCTTGTGATTGATGTAATTTTGCATCACTGCAAGAACGGAAATCATAATTTTTAGACCCGTACGAAGAACGAAGTTCTTCGAAAAGGGGTCTTACAACGTTTGTAACTAACTAACATTTCCCCCGTACTACAATTTCCCCGTACAACCGTTATCATCGTGCTACTATTTCCCCGTACAACCGTTTTTCCCGTCCTACAATTTCCTCCTCCCTACTGTTTTCCCCGTACTACCATTTCCCCGTTCTACCATTTCCCCCACACAACCGTTTCCCCTGCACTACTGTTTTCCCGTACAACCGTTTCCACCGTACTACTGCTTCGCGTACAACCGTTTCCCCCGCACTACTGTTTTCCCCGTACAACCGTTTCCACCGTACTACTGTTTTCCCCGTACTACCATTTCACCCGTACTACCGTTTCCACCGAATAACACTTTTCCCCGTACTACAATTTTCTCCGTACTACCGTTTCCACCGTACTACTGTTTCGCATACAACCGTTTTTCCCGTAATACCATTTTCTTCTCACTACTTTTTTCCCCGTACTACCATTTCTCCATACAATCGATTACCCCCGTACTGCTTCTTCCCCCGAGCTGACCCTCCAATACTGATGACTTTTACTAACAAAACTCTAAGACTTTGCCAAAGAAACCAATGGTCTGTCTCTCATACATTCGAAAATAATTTTAAAAGCATAAAAATTGACCCCATGTCCAACTGCCCGACATTTTCACCAATACTGGTGACTTCTACTAACAAAACTCTGAGACTTTTCCAAAGAAACCAATGGTTTGGCTCTCATACCTTTCCAAATACTTTTAAAAGCAAAAAATCCAAGATGGCGTCACTTTGACAGCTGGCAGCCACTTTCTTAGGATTCATAAAGATTCTACTCATCAATGTCAACAACTTTCCCGAAGAAACCAACTGTCCAAAAAAACAAAAAAAAATTTTAAATTACATCAAGACAAAATTTCAATTGAAATCTAGGTAGCATAATGGTTTTTTTGCTATAAAAGGCAATGCAAAACCGCATTTTAATTCAGTCCCTTTGGACTCGTCAAGCAGGTCGGACGTATGTTGGTTCACGCTGAAAATTTGTGACCGACAATTTACAGACAGACAAACAAACAGACAAACAGGCAGACAAATAGACAAACTTTTGACTTTTATAATTAGTAATGTCACCACGGGTAGGATAGGATGTAAGAGTAATAGAGTAATAGCTCACCATTACCACGGTCTTCAGGGTGTGCTTCATTAACACCTTCAGGTGGCAATATGTTGTTGACTCCATCTGGTTGGTCATTGGTTATTATACATTCTATTCGCATTGTTTTTAAAGGTGCAGGGTATATCGCCACACACACAAATTCCGTTTCTTTCTCTATAATCTATAAAATGTGCACGGGTGTCCAAATTACGCCTACGCTGACGTCCTACTTTTTTATCGTCAAAAAATTTCTTATTTATTTACCCAAATCCGGAATGGTTCGGTGTTTCCAGTTCGACAAACCATCCTGGTTTTAAATCAAACTTCACTTTGAAGCGACAAATATTAAGTGTGGATTCGAATTGGCAGGTATTGTGTCGTTAGTAATTAGCTTCTTCATTTCTTTTATTTGCTTATCACTGAAGTTCTTTATTGTGTTCTGCAGTTTCGCTTCAGGTTCTTCAATCTTCAAGAGCACACACCTATATCACGATTTCGCTATCCCAGGGAACGATACTCGGAGCTCTACCGTTTGAATTCTGAGTTCTGATCTCCGAGCGATATTTTTCTTGGCCCTTATTTTTACAAGCGACAAGTTGTCCGATATTTTCTCATCAGTTGTCTTCGGCTCCCATTCGTGAAGTGAAAATTACGATTTTCGTTGTTGGAGTGTTGAAAACTACACATACGATCGTAGAAAAGGCGACAGAAGAAGAAAGATTTGTTGAAAAAAAGTTGGAAAGTTGGAATTGTGAATTTTTATTTCATATGATCGGTCAAGATAGCTACATTTTCATGTAAGTGGACGTCAAATAAAAGTTCTTCTTGTTGTGACCGTCGTCAAGTAAACACGTCCTTTATTGGCCACCGTGTAGAAACTCATATTCTCACAGGTTATGGGCCCAGTTCATGAAAGTAAAAGACGGAAAGTTCCTCTTGTTGTGACCGTCGTCAAGTAAACACGTCCTTTATTGGCCGCCGTGTAGAAACTCATATTCTCACAGTCAAAGTGTGAGTTTGCTTCCTTTCACAGCCTGAGCCAAGTTTCGCATGGAAGCCACCTGTCTATCTTTCACACAAATATTGACATTCGCTCAAAATCATCAGACTAAAATCGAACCAAAACCTCGCATTCCATATTACAATCAGGTGGGGTAGACCAAGAAATGGCTGCATAGCTTTGATGAACGTAATAAGTTCAAGAATTAAAATTTTGGAGACAATACCCTCAGAGTGAGAGTAAAAAATAGTTGAACTTCTCTAACAGATGGCGACTGTTAACATTACTGTTACAATTCGCTAGATCCGAAAATATCTTAGATTTGACGGAGTGTAGATGTGTTTCTAATCACGGAGCCGAAGTCCAGCCGCCCTCCATGGTGTACAGGCTTGTTTAGGTAGGTAAAGCTCTGCCTAAATCGAAATAATTTTTTCGTGAAATTTTTTGACGAAAAGAAGGATGAAATTGAGAAACCATCATGTGAAGACGAAAATCCGTTTCATCAAGTTTCAAATCCGATTCCGATCCTGCCACGGCTATCAGTTGAATATGGAATGATTAAGCCCAACTGAGAACGGCTCGACAGATTCCAACACACTCATATCGTCTACGAACTGCCATCTTTGATATTGCCATGATGTTCCCATTGAAAAAGTTCTAAGCTCTCCACCAATAAGTGCAATTTTCTGCTTCAATAAAATTAAAAAAAAAAAGTCCTCGAGCCGGTCACAATTTTTAAACTTTCTACGAAAAATCAACTAAAAAGAAAAGTTTCCAAAAATTGTAGTCTCTGCAAACTTTTTCATTTTATCTTAACGACCCGCAGAAATTACCCAGTGGTGGATCCGCCTGGATCGCCTTTAAATAATTTTTCATCCGTCGCGCCGTTTTCGGCTTTGCTCTACAACTTTTCAAGCTGCATCCGCCCGTACCGCCACCGATAACATTGAGCGTCACCTATATAGCAGTTTCCATCAATACACTTTTTGGTAGTGATAACTTTATTATTTAGAGAACATCAGCCATGAGAGACGAAAAAAGAATTGTCTGCTGCGTCTAGCCAAGAAAAAACCTTCATTGACGACCAGCTAGGACGGCTAAATTTAATTAAAAAATCTAGCGGCTACTTAACTCAGCTACAGACCTACAGACTAAAATGTACTACAGCTGTGCACAATAAGAATGACCCGCTATTTGGGATGTCACCGTTTTCTCTATTTCTATGACTTCTTCGACTTCTCTCATTTCGTATGTGATATGGCGAAATGAGAGAAGTCGGAGAATCATAGAAATAGAAAAAACGGTGATATTACGAATAGCGGGTCATTCTTATTGAGCACAGCTGTAGCCGCCAAGTTCAGCCGGTGAAAATCTTTGGCGACGGCTAACCCCACGGCCAATTTTGTGTTTTTACCTTAATTATCAGCGGTGGGCGCATATTTAGCCATGGTGGCTCTCGTGTCTGGAGAACATTCACACGCTACTAAGGGGACAGTGTTACTGTATGAAAATATACGTGCGAGGAGGGAAACTGTTTGTTGTTCCTGGGGGAAATTTGGGAAAGGAGAAAATTGTGTAATTAAGTTGCGCCACAAAGTTAACTGTTTACATATCGATCCTCAACTTAGAGTTGAGTTGACATGAGGAACATAGGTGGATAATCGCCGAGGAACGCCGATATTAGAGAAACTCAAAGGTTTCATCGGTGGAAGAGGCGGCGCTAGTTCGAAAGCATTGAACGGGTGGGTGATAATAGACTGCCAAATAGAAGGAGGTTTATAGATTCAATTAAATCGAATTTAGAAGTTAGATGGCCCGTTCGATTTTGAAAACAGGCAGCCCGTGCCCGCCCGTTTTCGAAATAAAGATTCCCGTGTCCGGTATAGGGGGGATGGGGCGGGCTTGTGAACGCGCCGAGAAATTGAGTGTGCCCGAACACCTCTAATGGCTTCCATTAGATGATCAGACCATAGACAGTACGATGACACGGAAGGGGGTATCACTTAGGGTTTGTGACTTAAAGACCTCACACCGAAAGCTACATACTGCCGTCGTAAGGAAAAAAAAACTTAGAGAAAATAAGCGAAAATTTTCAACGAATGTCGTCGAAAAAAGTCAAATCAGCGACAAAATTAAACAAAGCAATCGCCGAAAATCTTTAAAGTTTGATGATCACTGCTCATGCTACGAATTGTTTTACGGGGTGAATGAGAGATGTTTAAGGAACTCCATTTTCTATAATTGTAATAATAATTTGAAAATAGATAAATTTGCATAAAAATGACCAAACGAGAATGTTGTCATCAGTCCAGTGCAATATGGTGGAGGGACATGAAATGTACCGAATCGAAGTGCATAATCTAATGAACCAGATAATTTCATTTCTTTATCGTATACGTTGTTGGAGCCGTAACGATGAGAGCGTTCGTGAGTGGAGCGTAAAGATCGTCTATTCTATTTACCATTTCTTTTATCCCGCCTCATTTCTGGCTGGGATCTTCACAAGCGAAAACAAAGACGAAATTATATTTTCAATGGAAGCGACGCTAGTTACATTTGTTGTACTAGTTAAGTTTTGGGTCTTGATTTGGAGAAAGAGGAAAATCCTTGAATTTCTAAAGGAAATTTGTATTTATTTCGTTGACACCAACACCTGCTATAAGGTCGTTAAACAAAAATTACAAATTTTTATGAAATTTGTAGCGGTTTTTCTGAGTTTTTCTTATATAACAGCGATTAGTGCTACTTCCGTCGTACCCTTTGTCGGAAGTGAGAGAACGCTGTTTCTCAAAGTTGGATTTCCATTGGATTGGAGAAATGATGAATTTGCGTATTGGGCGGCGTTACTTTTTACATTTACTGAAGTGACTATTGAGTGCATTGGATTGTTATTCTCAATATTGACTTGGTATTTTCTGATTAATTGTGGCCTGCGGTACGTTGTACTGGGAGAGAAGCTCAAACAGATAGGTGTCATGGAGTTACCCACGAGAATATCAAAAGCACAGAAAACAATACAAGGCGAAATGGACAAGTTATATCGACAGAATTTACACAAGGCAATTGTGGAACATCAACATTTGGAGAAGTGAAACTTGCAGAGGAAATAATAAAATTACGTACAAACTTTTGGTTTTTCCACAGGATCACCGGCCAGTTGTATACGTTTCTTTCTAAAGTATTTGTGGTTCAATTGATAACAAGTGGCCTGTGCATTTGTGGATCAACGTACTGTCTCGCTTTTGTGAGTACCGTCTTACCGTGCCTCCGACCGAACAGTAGAGCCTAAACTGAGACTAAAATCCCTCACACCTAACTTCAACCTATTTATGTATTGTCGAGTAACACGATATAGGCATACTTTATGAACCCTTCAGTTCGAACCACTCATCCGCACTCATCACACAATTTCACACAAAAACCATCTAGAGCCATTTTTTTTTTGATTTTGTCATAGGTACTCTTAGTGCTACAACTCGATAGCGTAGTGGATAACACGTCTGCTTGCTACTATGAGATCGAGTTGGCAGTGCGTTGGTTCGAAACTCAACCGGAGACGGACTTGTTCCGATTGGTAGATTTGTAAACAAAACAAAGCTAATTGAATCGGTTCAAGTAGAGTAAAGTTACTTGTGGAGCACCATCGTACGGCTTACCGGAAAAGGCATTGTTGGGAGAACCGGTATTCTACTCCTACTAGTTTCGCTCCTAGTTACATCTCATAGATGGCACTGGCTGGCCGCGTTTTCGTTTTTTTCGGGTCGGGTCGGACTTAAAGATTTCAAACTAACAAAACCCAACCCGAAAAAATAAATTCACCCAACGTTTCATACGAAATATTTTTAAAAAATAGTTTGGGCTCGGGTAAAAGTTTCGGGTTTGGGTAAGGGTTTCGGGTTCGGGTCAGGGTTTCGGGCTTGGGTCAGGGTTTCAATTCGGTTCATGTCGGGTGCGAATTTTTATTTTGCTTCGCCCATTCGGAGAAAAAGGTAGTCCCGAACACCTCTAGTCGACATGACTTGAATGTGGATGTTCCGCGTTTTTCACTACGTCCAAAATGAGGTATAGTCATGGTCAAATCGTCATGGCTCTTTAGTAGTGGAGCACCGCACGTGGGAAAATGTGTTTCCAACACCGAGAAATTTTTTGCTGACAATACCGATGCCGTGAAATGGGTCTATTTACACCGGGAAATGATAGACATGAGCAGTACGTAGAGGTAGCGCATCTGAAAGTACAGACTGGGCGAAAACACAAAAAAGGTTTTCACTGTAGTATTTACTGAAATAACAAGTACGAGGGGCGTTCGAAAAGTTCTCGACCTCACCAAGAAAACACTTAATTTTCCACAAATTGTAATTTTATTTTTGAACATACCTTGCAAGCGTATTTCAAAAATTACTGACACACACATTCGGTCATTGAATTGCTCTAATTTTTTTTAAGACTTAATGGTTAGCGCTTTCTAAAATATGAAAAAAATTGACGTATCGTGATAAAGTACATTTATTTGAAAGGTCTAGCCCCAACGGAAATACAAAGTGAGTTACTTTCAACATTAAAGGACAATACTCCTTCGTTTTCGACTGTTAAAAAGTGGTCTGCAGAGTTTAAGCGCGGTCGATTATCTATCTTTGATGATGAGCGCTCAGGACGGGCTGCAACTGCTACGACCGATGAAATTGTGGCGAAACTCCACAATGCCATAATCAGTGATCGCAGATTAAAGATCAGAGAGCTTGCTGACATTGCAAAGATCTCGTAAGACCGTGTTCACCACATTCTTCACGAAGTTTTTGACATGAAAAAGCTTTGTGCGCGATGGGTGTCGCGTCTGTTAACCGTCGACCAGAAACGCACTCGAGTGAACATTTCTCAGGAATGTTTAGACTTGTTTCATCGTAATCCTAGTGAATTTCTGCGACG
The DNA here is from genome assembly GCA_029228625.1 of Pseudolycoriella hygida. NCBI lineage: Eukaryota > Metazoa > Arthropoda > Insecta > Diptera > Sciaridae > Pseudolycoriella > Pseudolycoriella hygida. The sequence goes on from CM055404.1 coordinate 131,997,736, forward strand.
TTTCATAACGGTAGATGAAACATGGATTCATCATTACACACCAGAGACAAAAGAACAGTCTCAACAGTGGGTGGATATGGTAAAAAGGCACCGAAGAAGGCAAAAACAGTCCATTCTGCAGGAAAAGTCATGGCTACTGTTTTTTGGGATTCTTACAACTTACCTTCAGAAGGGCCAAACCATCAATGGAGCGTATTATGCTTCATTATTGGACCAACTGAAGATTGCCGTTCAGGAGAAACGCCCACATCTTGCGAAGAAAAAAAATCTTTCATCATGACAACGTGCCCGTACACAAGTCGGCGATTGTTGCTGCCAAATTGCATGAACTACACTTTGAAGTGCTTCCACATGCTCCATATTCTCCAGACTTAGCTCCCTCAGACTACTACTTGAAGAAGTAGCTAGGTGGACAAAGAATTACATCAGATGATGAGGTGACAGCTGAGACCGAAGCCTATTTTGCAGACCTTGGGAAAAGTTATTATGCCGAAGGTATTAAAAAGTTAGAGCATCGTTGGAGCAAATGTACCTTGCAAGGTGACTATATTGAAAAATAAAATTACGATTTGTGGAAAATTAAGTGTCTTCTTGGTGAGGCCGAGAATTTTTCGAACGCTCCTCGTATATCGAGAAAAATTATGAAATTTAGTGGACAAGGGCAAAAGTAGGAAAAAAGAACCAAGTAGACAATAGTGACTAGAGGTGTGCGGGTCGACCTTTTTTCCAAATGGGGCCCGAACCGAACCCGAGCCAAAATAAAAATTCAAAGTAAAACCCGAAAAAGTGCGAAATTCTACTGTGTAATTTTCAATGGGGAAGTTGTTGACCAATTTTGCTTATTGTCAATTACAACATTCCATTCTCGATTTTCCAATTACCTTCCAGGGGAACAAAATTGAAAATTTACTCAATTTACATGAGTTATCGTGTCGACAGATGGACAAACTTTTTTTCAGATTGGACATTTAAGGTCACTTCTTCTCAATTCGACTCAGTTGAAGTCATCAAACCCAAACCGACCCGAAAAAAAAAGAAAACGAAGTCCCGACCCAACAAAAAGACAAAAACCGAAAACTCAACCCGACCCGCCAAATTGATAGGGGTTCTGCTCGGGTTTTCTTCTAGTTCAAAAACTTTTCCAATATCCAAATCTTGGAAAGTGTTGATGTTGAGGGTGATCTCCCAGAAGATGCTCAAAATTGAACTTGATACAACGCAATACTTGTTTAGATTAATATCATTTCAAATGTGTCGAAGACTCACTGTCAAAAAGACGGGCCCACCTTTTATTTTTTTATTATTGGTTTTTTTATTACAAATTTCTACTTTTTCTTCGTACGCGCGGGCGAATAAAGCCTAAGAAATAGTATGCACACGAGCGTGCAAATGCCATTTCCCTGTATTCTGACCTATAGACTGAGCACTTAGGACATAGTTTTAGTAATCAGCATAGATGGCGTTGCTTATTGCTGCGACAACTTCAATAAGAAATTCAACAGATGGCTGTACCGTATGTTTGTGACTGCATCAGTTTTTAGACCCGTACGAAGAACGAACAGGGGTCTATTGCGTTTACCACGACGTTTGCAACGAGTTGAATTTCGACCAGGGACTGGGGGGATTATCGATCATGGTCTTTAGATGGCGAATCAGCGTTTCGTCGGCTGGGTTTTCAAGACAGTCTCTAGCCTTAGGACAACATCCTACACTTGTCCAATGTTCAACAAAAATGTAGAGTAGAGTTGTACCTAATCGGCTCTCAAAGACAATGTTGCTCGTAAATGTCACTAGAACAAATTATTTGAGTTGCGCCGACTTAAAATCGTACATTCGGCCGCATTCAACTGACAATCGATTTTAAGTCGGCGGAACTCAAATAATTTGATCCAGTGACATAAACGAGAAAAATTGTCTTTGAGAGCCAATGGACTATGGCTATTTCGACAAAACTGACGTAAAATATTATTTTAAACAAAAAGTTGTTCTACGACATGCCTAAAAAACGCACCAATTTTTTTATAAAATTTATTAAAGTAATAAATGAAAGGAGCAGTTCAGTTAGTACAGCCGCCGAAATCGAAAAAAATTATCGATGGCGGACACTTAAATTGAATTTCAAATCACAATGTAACTCTTTATAACCCCTAAAAATTGTATAGTTTTTGATTTCCAACGTTAAGACCGCTCATAACATAGTAAATACATTCGGCCTCCGTCAGTTCGTTTGAGGCTGTCAAATGGGGCTAAAATTTTGTAATTTTTTTTCAAGGAAAACAACAAAATAAAAAAAACTGTACGTTTTGAAGGTATGCCGTAGAATAATTTATTACTTACTATTACGTTTTACATCTGTTAAAACATCTGTACAACAGTCATCTACATTTTTGCTGAAAATTGGTCAAGTCTAAGATGCAGTCCAAAGGCTAGAGACCATCTTGAAGACTCAGCCGACAAAACGCCTGCGCACGGCTCTATCGATTTGGGGATGAATTTTGTGCTTTGGGAAGGGTTTTTTTTACACCGTTGCTTCGGACGGATTTTTCAATCGGCAATTTCTCATGCAATTTAAAGTTGACGTTATTTCATGCACTTAAGAGTTAAGACAATATTGACTTAAGAGGCATCTATTTAAAAGCTCGGACACCCCATGTAAATTCAGTGAAATTTGCGCTTGGACACTTCCAAAAGTCTCCATAAATACGAAGGTTCCAGACACATGCCCTTCAAAATTTGAATAAATTTCGAGTATACGAAGGTTGGTGTCTCAGATATCTTCGAAAATTTTCGCTAAACAGAATAGATGGCAACAATCATGGGGTTGTGTCTAAACTAAATGGTATGGTGCCCGAGCTTTTAAATAATTTGCTCTTAAATACGTTCGAGTCTTTTCGTAACATCAACTCTGTTTGCCACATCTATTCTGATACGAACGTGTCTTTTGCATATGTTGCAACTCAGTAGGGTTCTGCATCGACTTGAGTAGCTTTTTTTTGTGTGACCTACGACCAATTAATGTTACGCTTTTGTAGAACAGTAGAGATAATGCAGTTGAACTAATGGTAAATTTGCTCATTGCTCTTTACAACATTTTCGACATCTTTATGATCATGTACTTTGGGAACGAAATTAAACTGAGAAGAAATAGGCTTTCTTACTGTTTGTTTGAATCCCACTGGGTAGACCGTTCAAAATCGATTCAGAAAGAAGCTGTTATTTTCGGTGAATTACTGATGGAGCCTAAAGATTGGATTATTCTCAAATTATATCCACTCAATCTGCATACATTTACAATGGTAAGTTTCACTTCAAAATATCTTATACTTTATATTTTGAAAAACGTCATCGACAAGCGTGTGTTTTTCGTTACAGATCTTGCGCGGAGCATACAGCATGTTCAACATTTTACAGAATTTTAATTAAATATTACAAAAGAAAAACATTAGTCAGTTACGTAACATTTTGTAAAGCATCACTCATTGCGTAGTATTTCTTACAAGAGAGTATTAGTCGATTACAAACGATGCCGCTCTTTACGAAACCTTACGCAGCCGACTGGTGATACTTTCTTTTACGAAATACTACGTACGTGTTTCCTTTTATGAATACCACGGAGTTTTTCTTAATTAAGGGATCCTTTACCGCTTTAGTGTTGGTGAGCCACAAGTCATGTCTCATTTTTCATCACCCGCGTACACCCGTATGTCCAGTGTTGCTGGCAAGCTTATCTTTAGTACATTTAGAACTTTTAGAACAGGTTCATTTCTTCAATTTGCCTATAGGCAATAGAAATAAGATGTTTATGCAGTAGACTGGTCCCTTGTCACCGACTGGTCGTGTAGAACATTTTCATCGAAAAAAATGGCATCAAAGAAATATATGTATTTCAAGCTGGGCAGTCTGGTGCCCAAAAAAGGTTCCATGGGAATGTTGTACATTACTATGCACTCGGTTCCAACTTGGCACAGGGCTGCCTACTTGAGAAGTTTAAGTAACCATAAAGAACGTAGCCTGGTGCCAAAAATATGTTAATATACGAATACTATAAGTCAAACAAATTTCAATCTTGGCACCAGACTTCCTGCTCAAATTACTCTACTGCGAATGCAAAGCGCAGCAGCAGCCTGGTGCCAAATTGAAATTTATATAACGTGTAACGTTACAATGACTTTAACTCATTTTCGGCACCAGGCTGTCTTCTGTGAGACTACTCATACCTATCAAGTACGCAACCCCGTGCCGAGTCGGAAGCGAGTGCAAATTAATTTATTCGTCTCCCCATCCATTGTCGAATGAACTTTTTTGGCACCAGGCTGCTTTCTGGAATGGACCAGAGTGTCACCCCTTAAGAAAAGTATTGTGGTGATCACAGAAATCAGTTTTAATTCCAAATCATTTGATAATCTAGCAACCTAAAAATTCTGCATAAATAGCCATACGTTTTTATAAAAAAATCAGAACTTGTTCAAACTCGAAAGAGTAAACAACTTCTTTTCATTTGTAGAATAGATCGCCTATTCACTACAGTATCTGTGATACTGTGATAATGTCACAGCGTAAACTTTCGCAGTGGCTCACGACTCCATCAACTCATCGTCTCACTACGTCATCACTCATACACCATACAAATAAATCACATTCATTCCATCACAGACACTCGACTAGTCAAGACGCTAAATAAATAAGTTCAATAAATCACAGTCAGCATTTTATTTTAAGATAGAAGCGGGTCACACAGTTCAATATTTCAAGCGCCTTTTTAATTATCAGTTTTTTGCTATGTGTACCCTTGGTCAAAACTCCTATCGGCTCAATTTCTGATTCATATCTGGATGAATGTTGAACGTCATTAAATTTTGACATGCCCATTCTAACTCGTCGCAGGCGTACCAACTTATCATTTCTCTGAGAGAAAAGTCTATCGGTAAAAACGAGGGAACGTGTTTTAACACTCAACAAAAACCCTTATGCTTAACAGTTTAAATCGAACTAAAACCTCACATTACGAAGTTACAATATGTTGGCATCTGCCACTATAAGATCGCATAGGATTTGATGAACGTAATAAGCTCTTGAGTTAACTTTGGAGACAATACACTCAGGGTTAGAGTAAGAAATGTTTCATGCAAAACTTCAATAGATGGCAGCTGTAACCATTTTCCGTTACACTTCGCTAGTCCAATCAATACCTTTAACCAAGACAAATAGATACGTCAGCACTTTGTCCATCAGCATATCAAGGACTTGTCTGAAGATTGGCACTAGATGCCGAAATGTTGATCTCTTCTAATTGTCTTCATAACGCAACTGTTCTAGATGTGTTAATGTCTGAGCGTCATGTCAATGACAAAATAATCCAAATAAGAGTTACTACACGTTCATAGTAATAAAGTAATACGTAATGAGTTGTATCCTAAGACCTTTGTTTCAATCAAAGTTCACATTGAATTACTTAAATTAAATTAGAATCAAATTGTCTAAGTTTTAGGTACAAATACAGCGAAATATTGTATGAAAAAGGCAGAATAAAATTACTTTACTCGTTGTCCCACCGAAAACTTGTCATTACATGTATACATACATATACATATACATATATGTGCACTCCACGGAAATTATTCACTACATGTCATTCATTAAATGCTATTCATTACATGTAGCCCCCACCGGAAACTTCCCATTACATGCATATCTGCATGTTCAGTGCAAGTGAACACAGGCATAAAATGTGGCAACAGCGTGTCGCGTCGGTCGTCAAATATTGTCGCGTCGGTAGAATTGTACGAGATAGCACTCACAACGAGCCGGTCTCCAGGAAGTATCCTGCTGCGTACTTAGCGGTGTTCGTGTGTATGAACACGAAAGCTATACATTTGGAGGCAGTCAGTGATCTGACATCGGAATCGTCTCATGCGGCTTTGCGACGATTCATGGCCCACCGTGGGTCACCAAGGGTCATATGTAGTGATAATAGTACGAATTTGGTGGGGGGTAGTCATATATTGAAGCAAGATGTGAAGAATATCCTGGCGAGCTTTGAACCAGATGTGCAAGCAATGCTGGCGGAGCGGGAGATATTGTGGTGCTTCAATTCCCCAACGGCACCTCATCAAGGAGGCATGCTCGAAGCAGCGGTCAAGAGCGCCAAGTGGCACTTGTATCGTACGTTAGTCAATGAGGTTTTGACTTACGAGAAACTCAGGACCGTTTTATGTCAGATCGAGGCATGTTTCAATTCGCGTCCTTTATGTCCGATGTCAGACAACCCTGACGGCCTGGACGCACGGACTCTAGGTCGTTGTTGGACTCCGGGTAGTCTTCTAGCTCCCCCTGAACAGGATGTTACGGGAATGAAGTCATACGGTTTGACGCGGTGGAGGGAGGTCCAGAAGCGCTATCGAACGTTCTGGAAAAGATGGAGTAATGAACATCTCCATACACTGCAGGAGAGAAAGAAATGGAACCAAAGTGAACCCAGCTTATTAGTGGGGCAATTGGTGATCATCAAAGATGATAATTTACCGCCAAGGTTGTGGCGGCGCGGGCGAATCGTGGAAGTATTCCATGGCAAAGACGGTTTAGTACGGACTGTGATTATTAAGCAAGGGTCACAGATAGAACCGTTACGGCGAGACATTCGGAAGGACTGTCTCCTGCCCGTCCAGGCTCCAGTAGAGCTGGAGGAGTGATAGGTATTTCATAATTTGCCCCTTTTAGTTATAAGTTTTAGTTCTAAGTTTTAGTTATATTCAATCACTCTATCCCGTGGTTATGTTTTATTCGATTTGCAATCCGAGTGACAGGTGCTTTGTTTTCTTCCAGAGTGGCATGGTCATGTGGTTGGTCAATGGTCATGTGGGAGCTGGGATGGGGGAGAAGAGACGCTTTTGGTTAGGGAATTCATCGTTGGTTTCCGACAGCGAGCCACAGGCGCTATATCCTGTGCCAAACTCTTCTCCATTGAGGGTGCAGGTGGGGCTGCATGGGTGAAATCCCGTAGACCACCTACCCTCAACCCCAGAATGGGCATCGGATCACGTGGTCAACTCGAGACAGCAACCAAACACCTACCCAGCATATTGTCGCCCCGCAGGATGTTCAGTGCAAGTGAACACAGGCATAAAATGTGGCAACAGCGTGTTGTGTCGGCCGTCAAATATTGTCGCGTCGGTAGAATTTTACGACATAGATTGAGAATAAAGTTCGTTGTACAGGCAACCACTGACTTTACAACACCACGCTCTCACATACAGTCCACTCACTCACAACGAGCTATTCACTGCATGTAATGACGCGTTTTCGATTGGGACACCGAGTAAAACAGCATACAGTGGGGGATGCTTAATAAGTCATCCATTCTGGATAATTTTGTGACATTCGCAAACTCATTCGTGTATTTTTAAGCAACTCGCTTGAAAAACAGTTTTTTGACTCTTGTAGTTGTATACCTCTTCTTCGGCTCGGTATACAAACACTACACTCGTCAGTTTTTTGCTTAAAAACACCCTCTCGAGTTTGGCTCATTTCACAAAATTAATCGCTCATGTAATGACTTATTTCCGCATCCCCCACTGTAATCTACTAACTCGTAGCAGTCACATCTCTAGAATTCTAATTGTAAAGAGAAATTCGTCGGTGCTAATAATCACCACAATTTCTTATAGAAAACCAAAACCAGAAATCGTCAGTGCAAAACATGACCACATTTCTGACAATCAAACAAGGACCACCAAAATACAGAAACATTGGAGTTTCAACATTACGTTGGTTTTATTCTCTTTCACACTTATCAAATGGTCCATAAAAAATTGAGACAAAACATGTCCCCTCTTAAGATCATGTCTACCTGGTAAACTTAATAAATTCACTTGCGTTTTTAGACCCGTACGAAGTACTGGTCTTATGTGTTTACCACGACGTTTGTAACACGTCGAATTTCGTCCCCGGAGTTGGTGGGTTTTTCGTTTTGGCTTATAAATAGGAGAAATATGCAAAAAAAAACGTTGTCCGTCTGTCCGTCCGTCCGTCCGTCCGTCTGTCGCCAAGTTATCTCGAGTAAGGCTTGACCGATTTTCAAAATATTTTTTTTCCTGAAAGGTAATCGAAAAAGTGAGGTCGAGTTCTGAGATGGACAAAATCGGTCAAAAGCGTTCGAAGTTAACGTGGTTTTTTGAAGGTCGGTGAACATTTTTTGCTTATATCTCCGCGAGTTTCGCACAGAAATTGCTTTTCAAGGTTTTAAATGAAAGGTATGGGAAATCACAAAAAAATTTAGTGAAAATCGGTTGAGTGGTTCCGGATGTAGGGCCTTTAGTATGGCTCTAACTCGCGCTACGCGACTCTACAAGATAATTGGCGCTTATTCATGAATATTTCTATGATGAGGTTGCGTTGTAGAGAAAGTTAATGCGAACATTTTTGTCCATAGCAATGACTGAAAGGCCTTTTCTTAGGACCCTACGTCGGCCTTAGCCCAAAATTTTGCTATGTTGAAGATAAAATTGAGTGGAACATTTTTGTCCATGAAGATATGTGTCCGAGGCCTCTCCTTAAGGCCCTAGGTCGGTCCTAAAGGTCGGCCCTAGTCCAAAAAACTATTTTGTGTCATGTTGTAGAGAAAATTGAGGGAAACATTTTTGTCTATGGAAGTATGACTCCAAGGCCTCTCCTTAGGACCCTAGGTCGGTCCTAAAGGTCGGCCTTAGCTCAAAATTTTGCTATGTTGTAGAGAAAATTGGGCGGAACATTTTTGTCTATGGAAATATGAGTCCGAGGATTCAAGGCGGCCCAAAACGAATTTTCTACGACGCTTCTTCGTACGAATTTTTCAATGTTGGCATTTCGACAATTTCCAATCGAGATGAATATGCATAATCAGTAATTTAATACAACGGGAATACATGCATTCGTACGGGTCCGTGAAGCTTATGTTTATGACATGAAGACTCATATAAAAAATGAGAGTGAGAGAATGGATATTTCCTTCAAACATAATATTCATATGACGATGTGGTGGTAAATTTACCGATAGAAATAGAGGTCGCTTTTTGACAGCCAGTGCCCGGTTGATTTGGAAACGGGCAACACGTACCCGCCTGTTTTCCAAACATATATGCGTGTCAAGGGAATTTTGCCGTAGGTTTAAATAGCGTTTTCTTTGTGCTCAAGCCAAAGTATTTCTTGTTGTTTAATGTTAATCTAAACGTGACATTGTTGTCACCTTAACCGTTGATAAAACCGACCGACCGTTGTGACCATATATGTCATGCCAACCTCCTTATTAATTCTAATATTTTCCTTATAGAAGTTATGGCATTCGCATTACGTTATTTACCTAAACTCTTACTCTAACTTAATCTAACAACTAAATTTTCGCTGTTGTAGAAATTTGCCTTAATCGAAATTTCGCTCAGCGAAAATGAGAAAACTTACAAAATAATTCGTACGTTGTCGTAGTATCCTAAAAGCATTTCCAGCGAATCATCGAAGAATCTTGAATTGGGTTATGTCGCACGAATTCTGTTGGAAATATCCTTAAAACGTTGTAATTTTTCCTAATTTTAAGCCCAGCAATTTTCTTCGTTTCTTCGCACTCAATTTGCTCCATAAATTGTTTGTTCCTTCGACCAAAAGATATTCGTCACAAATGTCTTCTGATGTCTCTTTGTCTCTTCTATTGTTGGCATCGGTTTGTTCCTCTGGATTACGTTCTGATCGTGAGTCACCCGACACAAAACCACTTTCAGGACGGGACAGAGATTGAGGGTTTGAGTTCAGCTGCTGAAACCATCTGGCTACTTTGGCCGTTGAGGAGAGCTGAAAAGAAAAGAGTTACGGTCAATTCATTTCAAATAAAAATATTAAACAAAAGCTAAAATACTTTGAAAGGAACCAATGAGATTGGTTTGAGAGATTCGTTGCGTCCAAATTGTGGAGCCTTCATCTCATGCACCACATACTCAAACAAATATCACACAAACATTTCGACATTGAGACTACAAAATCAATGTTATTTTACGCAACTCGTTTACTATATTAGGGGCCATCCTACACTTTTTAGGGGGTGGAGGGTTTAACGAAAGTGTACGCTCCATGTATTTTGATTTAAATGTTCATACATTTTTGCGTACGAGGGGCACTAGGTCGCATGAGTACTTTATGAATGGCACCTGATGTAGTTTAGTTCTTCGAAGAGGGAGTTTACCACGACGTTTGTAAGCCGGGAGTAGGCGGGGGGGGGGGGGGTTCATCGATCATAGTCCGTAGATGACAAATCAGTCCACATTAAGTTGTATTAGAAACACCCGTCCGAAAAACTGTGAAAAAGAACCCTCCCAGAAGCACAAAATTGATCTCCAAATAGACAAAAATGTTCGCCTCAATTTTCCCTACAACATAGCAAAAATAGTTATTTATGCAACTAGTTGCGAAATGGAGTGGTTTTTGTCACTAGATGTGAAGTTATCAAACGAGCGAAGCGAGTTGGATAACCACATCGTGTGACAAAAACAACCAATTTCGCAACGTGTTTCATACAAGACTTTATGCAACAACTTGTGAAACGTGAACTTTTGAATGAACTTTGAATGAACACCCAAATGGGTGATAAAAAGTTACTTTTTATCACTAGTGACAAAATGTAACTTTTTATCACTAGTGACAAAATGTAACTTTTTATCACTCAAATGAGTGATAAAAAGTTGCTTTTTATCACTAGTGATAAAAAGTAAAACCAGTTATAAAACGACCTCTCTAACGTCACCGAAACGATGCATGAAAAAGTTCACTTTTCACAACGGCGTTGCATAAACAATTTTTTTGTCAAGGGCCGCCTATAGGACCGACCCAGGGCCATAAGGAAATGCCTCTGACACATACTTCCATAGACAAAAATGTTTCCCTCCATCTGCTCTCATGTTTTTTTTATTAGGGCTGACCTTAGGACCGACCAAAGCCCCAAGCACAGGCCCAAATTTGTTTATGAATATAATTCGGTACGCGGTTACCTCTCAAATAGAAAAAGAATCAACAAAATCGGTTAGGATTTGCCCGATTTATGTAAACGAAAATACGTTGGGCCTAGTTTCAGGGTCCTGGCTGAGTCCAAGGACATCTTATCAAAAAACTTTCTTCCATAAAATGTAAGACATTCCTAGACCTTTCGATTATAATTTTTTTTTTGAAAATCGGAAGATATTTATACTCGAGTTTATGTACAAAAAAGTTTGGGGCCCTAGCAGAGACTCGTTTTTAGTGCCCTAGCTAAGTCCAAGGACTCAAATCTAAAAAAGTTTCTTCCATTAATTGTCGGCCATGCCCAGATCTTTCAAACAAACAAAAATTTATGAAAATAGGAAAATATTTACTCGAGTTATGAACAAAAGACCAAAAACCACTGATAAGGTGGTACGTCGTAGATGTACAGAATGAACAAAATCGCCCCGAGCACTGAACCTTGTGGCACGCCTAGATTGTTTGGGATGGTTTCTAACATGTGTCCGTTCACTTTTGTCCTTTAACTCCTGTTGCTGAGGTTGCCTTCGAACCATGACAACGCTCCTTCTGAGAATCCCAATAATTCCAATTTACTTAATAATCTGTCCTTGTCTATTGTTTCGAACGCTCGCTTTAGGTCCAGAAACACTGCGATAATAATGTCTTCATTAGACATTGCTAGCATTAAGTTTAGTGCCGTCTCACACGATTGTCTTTCTCTGTACACCAGGCCCAGACTGGCGACCGAAGGGCGCACCGGACGAGCCGACTGAGGGGCGCCAATCTAAGAATTTTTTTACATGCAAGGGTGTCGCTATCGTGTTGTAGTTTTCGTGATAATTGTGCCCAGATTGTATAGGCATGTAGAGTTACGTGGTGCTTGTCTGCTTAAAAACTGTTTGTTGAGACTCCAAGAATTACAGTATTCGTCGTCGGCTCATGTACCCAGGAACAAACAATGTCTAAGCAGGCAAGTAAATAAAAATAACTATATGAAGACATGTAGCAAAAGCTTTATTATGGCATTAAGTAAAAGATACAAAAAGTGAACTATTCAATCGAATGAGGCTGCAGTTCTTCCGATGACTGCCCTATCCAACTGGCGGTCGGCTTGAACCAACCGGCGCGGTCGATTCAAACCAACCGGCGGTTGATTTAACCAACCGGCGGTCGATTAAAACCAACCGGCGGTCGATTAAAACCAACCGGCGGTCGATTAAAACCAACCGGCGGTCGATTAAAACCAACCGGCGGTCGATTAAAACCAACCGGCGGTCTATTAACACCAACCGGCGGTCGATTAAAACCAACCGGCAGTCGGTTAAAATCAACTAGTAGCTAGGACAAAATTTTATATTTGAAAGGACGCAAAAGACAAATTGAGGACATAATATTAGGCCTGTCAAGTAATTTTTCGGTCACCATGACTACATAAATGTAACACCACCATTAAATTGCGTTTATTTATTTGTTGGTTGATAATGTCGCCATCAGGAACCGAAATTGTCAGTTGAACAATAGAAAATGTTAATGTCTGTCTGATCTCAGCTCGGGGCGCTACCTCCATAAACGTTTAACTAAGTCGTAAGTGAAATGCGCATCAATTTTCAAACCGTATATTACTTTATTTCCATGTAAGATTGGCGTCGAAGTCGCTGGGGCTCGGGGGCGCATCTCTTGCTGGGCGCATCTCTTTCTGGGGCGCACCGGGCGATGCCCAGTCAGCCCATATGGCCAGTCCGGGCCTGCTGTACGCAAATTGGTATTTTGTTAGAATGTTATTTTATTCGATGTATGATGTCAACGGGTCCTTCACCACTGTTTCTATAAGCTTCTCTATTGTTGGCAACATGTCGACAAGTCTGTAATTTTCAGCGTTTTTTGGTTGAGTTACCTTAGGCACAGTCACTACCGTCGCCACCTTTAGATTATCAGGCATCAAGTTGTTCAACTACCGTTTCAGTTATAATCAGCCAAGCGTCCAACAGAATTTTCGGGGTGACGCGGTAATAGTAATTTTTGATACAAGTTACGTATGAAGGTAGTTTAACGCACTAGATGTGAGATTGCCAATACGAGCCAATACATCGTGTGCGTTAAACTACCAGCATACGTAACGTGTATCAAATAACGTTTTTTGCAATTCACCGACAAAAACGAGATTTTCTTTTAATATAAAAATTCAATTCAGATGGTGCGTAAAAAAACCTTCATCGCACTAGTAGTAGTGCGTAAAAAACCTTCATCACACTAGTGCATAAAAAAACCATCATCGCACTAGTGCGGCAAAATGACTTCATGCGACACAGAAATGGCGCAGGAAAAAGCGAGTTTTTGTTGGTGAATTGCAAAAACGTCCTTTTTATTGTTCTTTTCTAACAGGCAGATTTCCAGATAGTTGAAATTCACATCCTTCAACGTCTTCCTTAATGTTCCTTCGCTACCGATACCACAATTAATCTCTTCACATAGAATTTATTCAATTTATCTGCTATGTCCTTCGCATCCTGAACATTACGTTGTGTTTAAAAAGTAGCGTCACAAATGCCAAACTCACCAGCATAATAATTTTTCAACACTTTCAATTTTCACACGCAAAAAGTCAAATTTACCCAAAAACATAGAAGGGACCCGTACGTATCCGAATAGATGCGGCAAACAGAGTTGATGTTACGAAAAGACTGGAACATATTTAAGTAAATATTGCGTTCACATGAGACTGTATTGGAAATTGCCCGTAGGGCAATTTTGAAAAACCTGTCCGAAGTAAAAAAATTCTCCGAACGCACAAAATTGACCTCCAAATAGAGAAAAATGTTCTCCTCAATTTTGTCTACAACATAGCAAAAAACTATTTTTTGGGCTAGGGCCGACCTTAGTACTGACCTAGGGCCTTAAGTAGAGGCCTCGGATACATACTTCCATAGACAAAAATGTTTCCCTCAATTTGCTCTGCAACATAGCAAAAAAACATTTTTTTATGTTAGGGCCGACCTTAGGACCGACATGAGGATCACTTGAGCCCTAAGCACAGGCAAAAATTCTTCTATAAATTGTCGGCCATGCCGAGATCTTTCAAACAATAAAAAGTTTTGGAAAATCGGAAGAGATTTACTCGAGTTATGTACAAAAAACACGTAGGGCCCTAACAAAGACTCGTTTGTAGTGCCCTAGCTAAGTCCAAAGACTCAAATCGAAAAATGTTTCTTCCACAAATTGTCGGTCATGCCCAGATCTTTCAAACAAAAAAAAAATTTGAAATGGGGTAAGGGTTTACTCGAGTTAGGTACAAAAAACACATAGAGCCCTAGCAGAGACTCGTTTTTTAGTGCCCCAGCTAAGTCCAA
>CM055404.1:132012577-132063214 GCA_029228625.1 Pseudolycoriella hygida
ACAAGGTTTCGACCGATGGTTTGTTCGACGTCAGCGTGGAAAGTCTGGATAAAATGCCGTAACTGCAAAACCTCCAACCGATTCGCACGATCTCTTCAACATATTCGTTAGCTAATGCTTTATCTTTCACAAACAAAGGAAATAATTCTTCCAGAAAAGAAAGTTTTAAATTTTCGAAATCCGCCACACAAGAACGTTTCGTCGAGTCATCAGAAACGGTGTAATTCAAATCTCGGCGAAATTGCTTTAAGACTAACAGTGAAATCAAACAGAGATAGTCTTTAAGTTTTGCAGCCATTATCTTTTCTACTAAATGTCTTCTAGGATAGATCACAAATACATTTTCAACCATTTCCTGAAAATGCCATCTAGCTAAGGGTCCCATGAACCGGTCGTCTTTAATCTTGAAGCACTGGATTAATAAACGATGTACGTGAAATGATTCTTCCAATTCTTTGTGTTGCGACATTGACAGAAAGTCCAATCCAAAATGAAAAAGCTGTTTTATTCTGCGTTGACGCCCTAAAAGTGTTAGTAAAAACAAGCCAGCAGGAAGGAATCCGTGTTTATCTGGTGTATACGAATCACACAAAGTTTCGTATCGCAGATAGTGAATGATGTCCAGTCTGCCGCGATTTGCAGCTTCATGCAAAACGTTTCTTCCATTAAAATCTCTATGGTTAACTTCAGCACCTAATTCCACTAATTTTTTAAAAACTTTTAAGTTCACGAGGTTCACGGCCATTATTAATGGACTGTATCCATTATCTGCGCAACGGTTGATCAAACCTTCATTCGATTTACACAAAGTTTCTACCATTTCCACTGAACATAACTTGCATGCCGTCACTGCCGTCAAAAGAGTTGTGAAATTCATAATGTGGAGAACATTCACATCGAGATTTTTAAATGTCAGTAAGTATTTTACTGCTTCAACGTTGTTGTGCTCTGCTGCCCAAAGTAAACAGTTTCTACCATTACTGTCTCTCAAATTAAGTAATTTGTTCCTATTGTCTTTATCGTTCAAAATCTCCTCAATAAGATCAAAACGATTTTCTCTACAAAATAAGAAAAACGAAGTCGTACACATTTTGAGACAAATTTCGCTAAACGATTGAGAACGACTAAATCAAAATAATGAACCGAGAAGGTATCTACTTCGTTAAAAGACTGTAATTGACTGAATGTATGTACAACCGAAAAACAGTTACGGCTTTACAGAAACATTCCCTCCAAAAATTATACATCTGTCGGGTTGACTGAAATGAAGTGTCTCACACCCAGTCAAAATAAATCCAATTTATATCAACCAAGTTTAATTTGGCGCAATTTATTGCAATACGAATTTTTGTGATATCACAAATTATTTGTAATACTTCGCCATCGCAAATAATTTATGATATCGCAACATATTTGTGTGGCGAAATTTTGTGATGGCGAAAAAAATTTGTGAAAACTGAGCCACAAATTTGTGATGCCATCACAAAATTTCGCCACACAAATATGTTGTGATATCATAAATTATTTGCGATGGCGAAGTGTTACAAATAATTTGTGATATCACAAAAATTCGTATTGCAATAAATTGCGCCAAATTAAACTTGGTTGATATAAATTGGATTTATTTTGACTGGGTGTGAGACACTTCATTTCAGTCAACCCGACAGATGTATAATTTTTGGAGGGAATGTTTCTGTAAAGCCGTAACTGTTTTTCGGTTGTACATACATTCAGTCAATTACAGTCTTTTAACGAAGTAGATACCTTCTCGGTTCATTATTTTGATTTAGTCGTTCTCAATCGTTTAGCGAAATTTGTCTCAAAATGTGTACGACTTCGTTTTTCTTATTTTGTAGAGAAAATCGTTTTGATCTTATTGAGGAGATTTTGAACGATAAGGACAATAGGAACAAATTACTTAATTTGAGAGACAGTAATGGGAGAAACTGTTTACTTTGGGCAGCAGAGCACAACAACGTTGAAGCAGTAAAATACTTACTGACATTTAAAAATCTCGATGTGAATGTTCTCCTCTTTCAAAATTACACAACTCTTTTGACGGCAGTGACGTCAAGCAAGTTATGTTCAGTGGAAATGGTAGAAACTTTGTGTAAATCGAATGAAGGTTTGATCAACCGTTGCGCAACTAATGGATACAGTCCATTAATAATGGCCGTGGACCTCGTGAACTAAAAAGTTTTTAAAAAATTAGTGGAATTAGGTGCTGAAGTTAACCATAGAAACTTTGTTGGAAGAAACGTTTTGCATAGAGCTGCACAACGCAGCAGACTGGACATTGTTCACTATCTGCGATACGAAACTTTGTGTGATTCGTATACACCAGATAAACACGGATTCCTTCCTGCTGGCTTGTTTTTACTATCACTTTTAAGGGATCATAGCAGAATAAAACAGCACTTTCATTTTGGATTGGACTTTCTGTCAATGTCGCAACACAAAGAATTGGAAGAATCATTTCACGTACATCGTTTATTAATCCTGTACTTCAAGTCTAAAGACAACCGGTTCAGGGGACCCTTCGCTAGATGGCATTGTCGGGAAATGGTTGAAAATGTATTTGTGACCTATCCTAGAAGACATTTAGTAGAAAAGATAATGGCTGCAAAACTTAAAGACTATCTCTGTTTGATTTCACTGTTAGTCTTAAAGCAATTTCGCCGAGATTTGAATTACACCGTTTCTGATGACTCGACGAAACGTTCTTGTGTGGCGGATTTCGAAAATTTAAAACTTTCTTTTCTGGAAGAATTATTTCCTTTGTTTGTGAAAGATAAAGCATTAGCTAACGAATATGTTGAAGAGATCGTGCGAATCGGTTGGAGGTTTTGCAGTTACGGCATTTTATCCAGACTTTCCACGCTGACGTCGAACAAACCATCGGTCGAAACCTTGTGCAACTTTAAGAAAATGCTTCTATATCATGGACTCGATGATATTGGAATCGATAAACCAGCACCTTCATCAATGTTTCTTGAGTGTAAACATATGACTAATGTTTTGGAACCTGAGGACCCTTCATGCGCTGTGGAATTAAGTAGATCGAGTAGCGATATTTGCGTGAACGCTTACGCCGGATCAATCAACAGGTTGTTCGATTTTTACATTCTCCATGATCAACGAAATGTACTGCAAGAAGTTTTTACTTTACAACATTTATCGCGAATGTCACTAAGGAAGTATGCGTTTCGAGAGTATAGACCACAGACGGCCATAGCGTTTTTGAATTCTTTGAATATTCCAAATGATATTAAAAACTATCTGAACTACAACTATTAGACATTGCATTTTTAATTCGACCATAGAACCATTTCAACATGTAATGATTGCAACATATCATGCCCGCAGTGGTAACGGAGGGCGTGACGCAGTCCCCACACCCCAAAAAAAACGTCCACAAACCCAAAAAACTCCATACAAAAACCTTTGGAACAAGGAGCCATATATAGGCGAACTTTTGAGTTTTTTCCCCTCGCCCCCTCCCCCTCCAAATTATTTTTAAAAAAAACTACGTCGCAACAGCTTTCAAACAAGCCCTCACTCATCAAAATCGGTTGAAAATTGGCTGAGATATCGAGGTTTGAAAATGACATTTTTGTATAGAGAAATAATTTCGAAAATGCTTTTAACACCGGGTGCCAATAGTCTCTACATATATACTGCGGCTAATGGCACCGGGTGCCAATAGTCTCTACATATATACTGCGGCAAATGGCACCGGGTGCCAATAGTCTTTACATATATACTGCGGCTAATGGCACCGGGTGCCAATAGTCACTTTCAAATAATTTTTCTATTGTTCTCATCATTATAGAAACTTTTTTTCTGATCTGTCGGTTTCTATCTGTCTATCTATCTATGTTCTATCTATGTTCTATCTATCTATTAATAATTTTCGATCTCGAGAACTAGACAGCCGATCTTCTCGAAATTTTCAGAGAACGTCAGTCTCGGTCCCAAATGAAAAATTTCATATGCCGCTTTTCGGGAAAATTCTGGAAAAGCCGTGGCATTTGGAAAAGTGGTCAATTTTGAGGGTTTTTTAGGTAATGCTCGGAGTTTTCGAATTTTAACTTCGGAGTGACAATAGCTCGAGAGTTGGTTTCTTCGGGAAAGTTATAGAGTTTGACCAGGAGAATTTTTTGGAATAATAAGAAAATGGCTGCCAGCTGTCACAGCGGCGCCATCTTGGATTTTCGTTTATGCTTTTTCGCTTTTCGAATTTTAGCTCCGGAATGACACTACTTAGAGAGACGGTTTCTTTTAGAAAGTTATAGAGTTTCATCAGGAGATTAGAACTGTCAAAGTGACGCCATCTTGGATTTTTTGCTAAATTCTGTATAAGAATAACTAGACAGTTGGTTTCTTCAGGAAAGTTATATGAATCAGTGTGAAGAATTGGTGACACGAAGTGTTCCGAAGGTAGCCGAAGATGACACGAAGTGGTCCCAAGGTAGCCGAAGGTGACACGAAGTGTTCCGAAGGCAGCCGAATGTGACACGAAGAGTTCCGAAGGCAGCCGAAGGTGACACGAAGGGTTCCGAAGGTGACACGAAGGGTTCCGAAAGCATCCGAAGGTGACACGAAGGGTTTCGAAGGCAGCCGAAGGTGACACGAAGTGTTCCGAAGGCAGCCGAAGGTGACACGAAGTGTTCTGAAGGCAGCCGAAGGTGACACGAAGTGTTCCGAAGGCAGCCGAAGGTGACACGAAGTGTTCCGAAGGTGACACGAAGTGTTCCGAAGGTGACACGGAGTGTTCCGAAGGAAGGCGAAGGTGACACAAAGTATTCCGAAGGTAGCCGAAGGTGTTGGAGAACAATTTTATCCGGAGAAAAATTTTTTTGGAGAAAAACTTTTTGATATAAAATTTTTTTTTGAGAAAATTTTTTTTGGAGAAAACTTTTTTCGGAGAAAATTTTTTTTTTCGAACTATTTCAATGATTTTTACTCGAAAACTATAACTTACTTCCTTTAGGAAGTGTCTGCCTTTCTTTTCTATTTGACTCTTACATTCATCTGGGTTGCAATTCACAAATATCTGGGAGACGCTTCGAACACTTGGTGTTTCATACTTTCAAAATACAGTAAACTATGGATTCGGACCCATGAAATTTGAGCGAATTTCACATCGGTTTGGTGGAGATATTGACGGAAAACTGTTTTCGGACCTCCAAAAATGTTTTTTTCCCTAATGGGGCTAGCTCCAAGACGATGCCACCAGGAAAAAATATTTTGGACGAATCAGGCTAAGATAACGCTTTGAACGAGCTATAATAATTAAATATTCCGACTCGTTTGGATGTAAGTTCAATGTTTTTCAAATGACTTGACTTCTGATAACCGAGAAATTGCTCAAAAGATGTCGGTTTACATAAAATTTCATTTCGCGACAACTATTATTTCGTTAGGAAAAAAAATGAATTTTGGTGAATTTCGGTGAATTTTTACGAATTCGGTGAATTTTAATGAATTTGGTGAATTTTTACGAATTCGGTGAATTAATTCAATAAAATAGGCCCTGTTGGAGAACCATTTTTTTTGGCAGGAAAATTTTTTTCGAAGAAATTTTTTTTTTTTTTGAGAAAATTTTTTTTTTTCGGAGAAATTTTTTTTTGAGAAAAATTTTTGTTTGGAGAGAAAGGTTTTTTCGGAGAAAAACTTTTTTTGGAGAAATTTTTTTTTCGGATAATTTTTTTTTTTGAGAAAAACTTTTTTGGAGAAAAATTTTTTGATAAAAATGTGTTTGTGAGAAACTTTTTCGAAGAAATTTTTTTTCCGAGACAATTTTGTTTCGAAGACATTTTTTTCGAAGACTATTTTTTTTCGGAGAAATTTTTTTCTAAGAAAATTTTCTTTTCTGAGAAAATTTTTTTTCGGAGAAAATTTTTTTCAAGAAATATAAATTTTTTTAACAACTGATATCACAACAAAAACCTCTTAAAAGGTAGAATGTGAGGCAGTCCGTAAGTCCGCTTCCAAAAATAATGATATCGGATACCCGGACCCAACGACGAAATAATTTTTCTGCACTATCAGTTTTTGCGCTGCAAAAAATTGCCTTTTGTTTCCTTTTGCGTAGATTGTTTAAGATAAATTTAAATTTTTGCGTGTAAAAACTGAAAGTGTTGAAAAATTATTCCGCTGGTGGGTCCGGCATTTGTGACGCAATTTTTTTAACACAACGTAATTTTATTTTGAAAAAAGCGCTGTAATTTTTACAGGAAATTAAAACTTTGAACACAAGGTTCCCTTCAAACAAACTTCTGCGTATTATCAGCGATAGCGTCACCTCAAGCGATATCATTAATTTTGGAAGCAGACTCACGGACTGCGTCACACCTTACCTTTTAAGAGGTTTTTGTTGTTTATTTCTTTATGTTGGCAATCTATTGAAATTTAATCGAAAATTCTATACGAACTGCATTCTGCTGAATTTCGCAATAAAAGTGCTGACAGTGTTGAAGAAACTTTATTTCTACAAAAAAGTTTACTATTTACGACAACTGAAATGTAGAATTCGTTTTATGGCCCATTTGTGACTATAGAAAACCCTTTCCCGCTGCTTACATTGCTTCAAATAGATTTACCACGACGTTTGTAACCAGTTGAATTTCGACTCGGGGGTAGGGGTCAACAATAAAAGCCATATGAAAGGACCCGTAAGTATCAGAATAGCTGCGGCAAACAGAGCTGATGTTACGAAAAGACTCGAACGTATTTAAGTAAATTTTTTCTTACGTCCACATTGTATTGGAAATTGCCGATAGGGCAATATTGAAAAACCCGTCCGAAGCAACGGTTCTGAAAGCACGAAATTCATTCCCAAATAGACGAAAATGTTTACCTCAATTTTCTCTACATTATAGCAAAAAACCATTTTTTGGGCTAGGACCAACCTTAGTCCGGCCCTCAGGAGAGGCCTCGTACAAATACTTTCATAGACAAAAATATTTCTCTCAATTTTGTCCACAACATAGCAAAAAACCATTTTGCGACCTTGGGCCCTGAGTAAAGGCCTCAGACACAAAAGTCCATAGACAAAAATGTTTCCCTCAATTTGCTCTGCAACATAGCAAACAAAATTTTTTTGGTTAGGGCCGACATGAGACCCACTTGAGCCCTAAACACAGGCAAAAGTTTCTTTTATAGATTGTCGGGGATGCCTTGATCTTTCAAACAAAATTTTTTTTTCGAAAATCGGAAAAGATTTACTCGAGTTATGTACAAAAAACGCGTAGGGCCCTAGCAGAGACTCGTTTGTCCAAGGACTCAAATTAAAAAAAAAATGTTTAAACATTTTTAGACCAGTAAGAAGAACGAAGTTCTTCGAAAAGGGGTGGCCTATTGCGTTAACTACAACGTTTGTAACCAGTCGAATTTTGACTCGGGAGTAAGGGGGTTGGGTAGGTAGATATGGTAGCATTTGATCGTATATGGACCGAAGGTTGGTAGCTCGGGGCCATATGCCTGTCTATCTACCAAGTGCTCTTTTTACATCCAAGTCGTAGTCCCTGGGATCTCAATTCTCTTTGGAGTTTGTGCTAAACTTAGGAGTGCTACCTGATAACTTGCCTACGGGTTGTCGGGGAAACAGATTTGTATGTTGAGCGAAGGGTTAACGCCCCTCCCTAGTAAAAACATCGATACAGTTCAAGAAACTTCACAACAACAGCCTCGCACTCTACAGAACCCTCATCACATACGCCTGTGAAACATGGTCTCTAACACAAAAATAGGAAGAAACGCTAAGCTGCTTCGAGCGCAAAGTGTTGAGATCGATATGTGGACCAATTAACGAACAAGGAACTCGACAATAACTTGCACTCGTGGAAATGTGAACAACATAGTGTGCATAAAAGAATCCAATAATCTAGTTGTTCATGATGTTCTGTTCACAGAACACTTCACTTCTCAATAAACGTTCAAAGGGAAAACATCTCTTTCATTGAGGGAACGGATCGGAATACATCCGAGATTCCAAGAGGAAGGTGGAGGATAAGGACAAACAGAGAACTAATTGAACTCATTGGGGAAGATACAATAGTTGGTGCGATCAAATCAGCCAGGCTTCGATGGGCAGGCCACGTTGCGCGTATGAAGAAGAACGAATGTCCAAAAAAGCTCTGCAAAAGAGATTCGACAACAACAGAGCGAGAGGTAGACCCCGGAAGAGATGGTTGGACAGCGTGGAAGACGATTCGCGAAAATTGGGATTCAGAGAGTTCGGCCCTGAACAGAGTAGGGTGGAGACGAGTTGTGGAGTCAGCCAAAACCCGCTTGGGTTAGTACGGCTGCTAGGTAAGTAAGTAAGGTGGAGTTTCCATCTTGGTCCTTAGATGGCGAATCAGCAATAAAAAAAACGTCCGTCTGTCAGTCCGTCAACATGATAACTCGAGTAAAACTCAACCGATTTTCAAAAACGTTTTTTTCCCTGAAAGGTAGACGAAATATAACGAATTTCTTCCATACAAATTTAATGTTTTGTCACCGACGGAACAGTTGAAACTCGGGGTGCCCTCAGCTGTTTTGTGGCCAATATGTGAAATAGGCGCTTGATCCATATGAAGCGAGGTGAAATTGGAAATGAAAACCGAGGTTTTAAGATAATTTTTGTTTCTTTATTTGTTGCTTTTTCTACAAAGTTTACACATTTTTGGTGTTGACAATCAATGAAATGAGTCTATTTCTTAATAAAATGATTAAAATGTCATCGCAACTTGTTATTGTTGTAGGTGGATCGAGTAATAGAACACTTCTAAATTTTCTCTTCTTTTTTCTTTCCGATGAATTCTTAACATTTACATTTAATAAATAACTGAAATTACAAACATCGAAATTCATTTGGTTGTGTGCCTAGCCCAAGCGGTTCTTTGTACTTCGCTCATGATCTGACTACGGTTCGGTACCTTCTCACTGGTACTTCGCGTGATGAAACTTGGCGTTGCCGATATTTTTCGTGTGTTTGTAACATTGCCAGTTTCGTCAGTCACTCGGAGTGTGACAAAGTCCGGTAGCGTGACATGTTTGTCGGTTTTCTTACCGACACTTTCACTCTTGGACATTTCACCACCAGCAACAGGTACAACCACTTTGACCTTTCCGTCATTATCCATTGTGGTCATGGTACCAACCTGTGATAATGGCCGAATGAATTGCGAATCGTTTGACATTCTATCCAAATTACGTTCCATGCTAACGCCTAGGCTATCTTCTAATGGGCTACTCGAATACGAACTGCGATTGAGGATAGGTGATGGCGTTAAATTACCAACACTAGACGGTGAGCTGAGCAAATTCATATTGATGTTATTGTTCGGTGACAATTGATTCGTGGAAAACATAAAGGAGTTTTTCGGTGAGTAATTGTTAATACTATTGTTAAAACCAAGATTCAACGCCTGCAATCGGTTTAACAATTCTTGATTGGACTGAAACAGGTCTTGTTGTTGCAACAAGTCTTGGCTAATTATATTATTGTTCATGTTTGGCATTCCCGCATTGAAATTATTTCCTAAATTTTGTATGTTTTGCAGATTTTGACTTTGTTGATTTAATCCCGACAGCTGTTGGCTGAGTGTGTTCAGCTGATGATTTATCGTTCCTAAGTTGTTGAGCTGCTGATTTATCGACGTTAAGTTGTTATTATTTGGGGTGGAGTGCATGAAGCTTTTGCGTAGTGGCGATCCTGGATCGCTCGCTTCCGATAGCATCATGGAGAGCGGCGACTAAAAACAGAAAATAAATTTGTCTTAATATCTCTTGTGGTTTTTTAACTGGGTTATTATTTGGGCTCCAATAATTAAATTTAATGTCCAATAGTCAATTTTACATTAAAAAAAATTAATATCCAATAAATAAATTAAATGCCGTTAAATATATTAAATACCCTTAGATATATTAATTAACGTTAAATATATTAAATATCCAATATTTAAAATAAATGACCAAAATGTAAATTTAATGTCCATTAAATATATTAATTCACGTTAAATAAATTAAATATACAATATTTAAAAGAAATTTTATATTTAATGTAAAGTACGACCACATTGAAAAGTGATTTTTTATTGAAAAAAAATCAATATTTTCGTATAAAATATTGACGTAAGGCCTTCTGTAGGATGTAAAGATGCACGCCGTAGGCGTAAAAAAGCTCGCCGCAGACGCGGGGGTGAGGGGGCAGCGCCCCCCTGATTACAATTTTCACTAATTTTATTTCACGGGGATAGATGGTACAGAACTTCATTTATTTACAATAATTACGAATTGTACTTTGAATTTGTATCCGCGCCGCAGACCAGGAAAGAAAAAGAAAAGGGGGGTTTGGGACCCTCTAGGCGTAAAAAAGCTCGCCGCAGGCGCGGGGATGAGGGGGCAGAGCCCCCTCTGATTACAATTTCTACTAAATTTTTTCTCAAGGGTATAGATGGTGCAGAACTCCATCTATTTAGAATAATTACAAATTCTACTTTGAATGCGTATCCGCGCCGCAGGCCATGAAGGAAAAGAAAAAATAAAAAAGCGAGGTCGAGGAGGAAATATTCCCCCTTGCGAGGTCTAAGGGGCAGAGCCCCATGCACGTAAGGCCATCTGCAGGATGTAAAGATGCACACCATATGCGTAATAAAGCTCGCCGCAGGCGCGGGGGTGAGGGGGTGATTACAATTTCTACTAATTTTATCTAAAGGGTATAGATAGTGCAGAACTCCCTTTATTTACAATAATTACAAATTCTACTTTGGAAGATAACCAATTTTTTATTGGAATCGATTTATTGGACCAAATGTTTTAAATTATTTGATGAAAAATACCTTTTTATTGGAATGGATTTATTGGACAAAATTTATTTAATTATTGGATGAAAATTAATTTTTTATTGGTAAATGTAACATTTTTTATTGGTACAAAATGATTTTATTATTGGACGAAAATAGTTTTTTAATTTTATTTAATTAGATTTTTTTTATTAATTACATTTAATTTTTTTATTGGTATTTTTAATTTCTTATTGGACATTAAATTTTTTAAAAAGAACGATATGTATTTATTTATTGGACGGTTTATTGGCATCCTTTTTAGCTTTACTAAATATTAATTAGGGCCGTAGTACTTGACAACAATAACAAAGCATATTACAAAAATTGACATTGTGGCAAGTAAATTTACTCCAGGTAAGTGGATTGCCCGCTGTGATTATGTGGAAACGAAATCAACCCCCACAAGTAAATTGTTTGAATATTTTTTGTCAGTGTGTCGCATTCTGGTAAAGAGGTAATGAAGAAAGTGTCGAAAGTCTCACCAAAAAACTGAGTGTTGATCCTAATAAACTACTTCTCTTTCGGAAAGATTGTAACAGTGGAAATAATTTTAGTTAAGATTGGCTTAGTGTTCGTTGTCAACCTGGATCTAACCATCTAACCTAATGTATCTAGTAGAATTTCTTCAGAAGCACGCCTGTGGATTCTGGGGTCATTTGTTTGGAATTAACGATCAAAGGACTGATGCTCACAGAAAAAAATAAATCTCCTAAATTTCTCAGGTTTTTTCTAGAACTCAGCTAACCATCTCTGTCGTCATAAGGAAAAAAACTTAGAGGAAATCG
Organism: Pseudolycoriella hygida; assembly: GCA_029228625.1. Classification (NCBI taxonomy): domain Eukaryota; kingdom Metazoa; phylum Arthropoda; class Insecta; order Diptera; family Sciaridae; genus Pseudolycoriella; species Pseudolycoriella hygida. The sequence continues at coordinate 132,024,198 of CM055404.1, forward strand.
CTGAAGATTTTCAACAAAATTCGCCGAATAGAATCAAATTAGCGACAAAATTAAACAAAAAATTCTCGGCTATTGTTTTGTTTAATTTTGCCGCTAATTTGATTTTTTTCGGTAAAATTCGTAGAAAATTTTCGCTGATTTTCTCTAAGTTTTTTTTTCCTTATGACACGGCAGAGCTGGCTTACTGCCGTTATAAGAAAAAAAACTTGGAGAAAATCAGCAAAGAATTTCAACGATAAAAATCAGCGACAAAATTAAACAAAACAATCGCCGAGAATATTTTGTTGAATTTTTTCGCTAATTTAATTTTTTTGGGCGAGTTTGGTTGAAAATCTTCGCTGATTTTCTCTAAGTTTTTTATCTTTATGATGGAAGAGCTGGTTTACAATCACACATCGGACATGACTGCCATACAAAGTATAAAAAACTCAGCGAGGAGAATTTGTAAGAGAAAAATAATGAAAATCTCTCATCTGATACCGTCGCTAAGTTTTTTATGCATTGTAGGGCAAATGAAACCCGTCTGCAAAACTTGCTTTAAAAAGGCGGATCGGAAATGTTGAATTTCAAACATATGAAGGGACCCGTACGTATCAGAATAGATGCCGCAAACAGAGTTGATGTTACGAAAAGATTCAAACGTATTTAAGTAAATATTGCCTTACATCCACATTAAATTGTATTGGAAAATACCGACGGTGTAGAAAGCCCTTCTGAAAACACAAAATCCATCCCCAAATAGACTTTCACCTCAACTTTCTCTATACATAGCAAAAAACCATTTTCTGGGCCTAGGCCTAGGGCCCTCCCTCAGGAGAGGCCTCGTACAAATAATTCCACAGACAAAAGTATTTCTCTCAATTTTCTCCACAACATAGCAAAAAAACCATTTTTTTGTCTAGGGGCGACCTGAGGACCGACCTAGGGCCTGAGACACATACACCCATAGACAAAAATGTTTCCCTCAATTTGCTCTACAAAATAGCAGTACAATTTTTTTTTGGTTAAGGCCGACCTGAGGACCGACCCTAAGCACAGGCAAAAGTTTCTTTTATAAATTGTCGGTCATAATTTTTTTTTTCGAAAATCAGAAAAGATTTACTCGAGTTATGTACAAAAAACACAGAGACTCGTTTTTTAGTGCCCCAGCTAAGTCCTAGGACTCAAATTCAAAGTTTGTTGGCCTAAATAATCTCCCATACACCACATCAAAAAGAGGACCAACGTAGTTTCTTCAAGAAATCCTGAAACTATTTTCTCTAAAATGTAATTCTCACCAACTTTGCGTAGAGAAGCAGACTTCAAGCTGATTTATCCCTAAAACTTGAAACGCGTTTTCTCTAAAATTTTGTTCTCTACAACTTTGCCTTTGACAGTGAATATTGCATAGTTGAGCAAATATAGATGAAAAGCCATCTATATGGCCAAGAAACTTTATTTCGTCCATTCCATTGATCCCAGTGCCCAGACCACTGACCCAATTTCCACAATAAAAATTTTCCAAGTTTTGTGAGATGAAATGCAGTCATTTGACACCAAAATGAATAATTTCCGTGCTACACTTGTTGAGATATTCGCGAAAAAGTTTCACCGACCCTCGAAAATCCGTGTTTTTGGTCACTTTTTCGACCATATCTCCAGAAACACTTGACCGATTTTGCTCATTTTTGAACTTGAATCGTGGGACATATGTGCCTTTCAGGGGAAAAAAGATTAAAATCGGCTGACCCGTTTAGAAGAAAAACTGAAGACGGACATACAGACAGACGTACATTTTTTTTAATTGCTGATTCGTCATATTTCGACCATAATAAATATATCCCGCAACTTCCACCTCAATCTGCCCCATGTTACAATAAAATTATTTGTAGTATAGGACCTTTGTACCTCATAGGGGTCAAAAAAAACTAACGCATTATTTTCATGTGTCGTAAAACAAATATTACCTGAAATGCAGTTGAACGACATATGAGACAAAAATGGACTACACTGAGGAAAATATCTACTTACAAGCGACGACGTTGAAATTGTGTTTATAAGATACGCCGCACGTATTACGAACGCCGTGCACGTATTATGTGAGTTCATAGCACATTCGTTACGTATGATTCACTACACAATACTTTAAAAAGGTTGATAATACATTCACCGCGTATGTAATACGTTGGCGGCGTATATAATACGTCAGCGGCGTATATAATACGTCAGCGGCGTATATAATACGTCAGCGGCTATATAATACGTCAGTGGCGTATATAATACGTCAGCGGCGTACATAATATGTCAGCGTCATATATAATACGTCAGCGGCGTACATTGTAAACACTATTCCTACGTTAGTTGTAGGTATTTTCCTGAGTGTATTCAATAAACTTCAGTTTTTTTTCTGAGAGGGGATCCTTAAACTTGTACATACTTTAAAGGGGAGGTCTTTGGAATTGTACGCTTTTGTACAGACGGGGGGGGGGGTGTAAAAAATTGCTAAAAAAAATTGTAAGTAATTTGTAAACCATACCTAATTGAGTTTTTTATCAAAAATTTCTAAAATAAATCTTAAATAATGCCCAAAAAAGAAAAAATCGAACGCACAAAAATATATTCGCCAAAAATGTCAAAATGTGGAAATAAAAAAAATGGCATGCGAATATGTTCCACAAAAATCGAATAGAACTACACTAGCGCACAATCTACAATTTGAATTAACAGAAACCTTTAAATTTTAATAGTCGAGCTAAATTGTTTATCAAAGATTTATCTTTCACTTGGAATAGACTTTTTGATGAGACTTCCGTTGTATGAACGAGGGAAATGATCGGAAAAACATTTCATTATCTTTAAAAAAGTGGAAACATCTCAAATGCAACTTTAAATATTTATAAATCATTCAAAAAACACTTACCTCGTTTTATGTTTCCCTGAGCGACTGAACTTTCAACTAGGTTAAAATGGCAAACTTAAAAGCACAAAACATTTAAAAATTCACAATTTCTCTAAAACTTAATTACATGCCGTGAATAAAAAAGTTTTGCTGAAAAAAAGTTTAATGCTAAAAACAAAACAAATAAAAAGCATTACGGTTGGTAAGCACCGGAGCTCACATCGCACAGTATTTTGCGTTACAATGTTGGTATGGTAAATACTACAGTTGTAACATTATAACAAACTTCATTATTTCCAGTTAAAGTATCTCAGAATTCTTCCGGTTCCATACGGAATACGGATGAATTTGCAAAAGCAACTATGAAAAAAGATTCACGAATTAAATGGTTATGAATCGTGATCATTAAAAATACTGTCTTCCGCTTGTTTCTCAAAACTACTTGTGAAGTACTAGATTGAGATAGTTAACATAGTTAATAAAACATGCGCCTTTGCTTACAGAATAAAAGCATTTGTAGCACACAACTTTTCATAGCTACAGCATTATCGCTTTGATGAAGTAACCTCTTTTTCCTCTAAAAAAATGGTATAATGTTAGGTCTGGTACTTCGAACTCAGTACAATATCAATTATTATATTTACTGAACAAACGGAGATAAAAATAAGGTATAAATCGGCACATATTTTTGCAAAAAATGACCATTTTTAGAACCCCCCTCCCCCCTCGCACGGAAAAATGTTTAACGCTTTCGCCAAACGAACTCCCCCTCTAGGAAGTACGTACTTTATGGATGGCCCCTAAGCGCTTCTCTTTTTTGGTATACTTGACGACGTCACTCATCTTTGCTGTTGTCTATCGTCGTAATTTAAAAATAGTACATTACTGTCTCGCTGAGACATTTATTGTTAGGGCGTGTGGTAACAGTGGCGCCGGATTGTCAAAAGCAATAACATGATATTTGTATGAAATAATAGTAGATTACAGTGGGGGATGCGGAAATGAGTAATTACATGAGGGATTAATTTTGTGAAATGAGCCAAACTCAAGAGGGTGTTTTTAAGCAAAAAGCTTTGAAAACTGTTTTTTGACGAGTTTGTAGATGTAGATACGAAGTTAAATCGACGTGACTTCCCCTCGATTTGATGTCTCAAGTATTCTGCAAACTACGTATAACTTGTATTCATAAATTGCCAGCTGAAACAAAAATTATGAAAAGTTGCACAATCTTAGGCTTGCCTCACTGTATAAGAAAGTAGCGGTTGAATAATTTTCTTGAAAAACCAATTGTCGGAGTGTCACTTTGACAGCTGTTACTTTGGCAGCTGTCGCTTTGGCTACTGTGTCGCTTTGGCAGCTGCCACTTTGACAGCTGTCACTTTGACAACTGTCACTTTAACAGCTGTCACTTTGGCAACTGTAACTTTGAGTAAATAGTGTTGACAGCAACTATGAATTGATTTGATGACCCTAAGACTTTCTTATCAATAAAATGTTGTATATATCGTGAAGGAACAGGTACAATAGAGGAGGTTTTTGAATAAATGGCATAATTTGGGACTGGCCTCTCAAGTCTCGTCTTTTTTACTAATTTAATTAGCAAAATTGTGCAGTGTAATTCTAAGTTTAATTTGTGAAAATGTTTCTCTATGTTTTTGCTGCGTTGGGAAACTTCATAGTAGCGTTCATTAAAAGTCCGAATTTTTCATCAGAAGATGGCAAGTTTTTCGATTGTAAATTTTCAGACACTTGTTCAAAACCGAAAATTTACTGCTGCCTCATGAAGGGAACATTAGAATTGTCTGATGATGATCAGACCACGCTGATCTAGGACCCCCAACGCTTTCCCGAGGTCGAAACAGCATCTCTGCTTCCATTTAATCACTTAACGTGATCCATGTGCGGGTAAGGGAAGAGCAAATGCTCTGTTTGTTCTACGAATTCCCCTTTCTAGGACGAATTATGTTAAAATTAATCAAAATGATAAAATGTTTAACGCACCAGCACACTCACAGCAGAACACACGAAAGTACACATAACTCTGACCTGCTTCAACAACGACACAATTTGAATGGAAATTAATTTGGCTCGAATCCGTTGCTTGTTTGTCAGAGCATTCGACTCATAGCCGAGTGGTCTGGGGTTGAGTCAACGGTAGAGCAAGTACATTTTTCCTCTCTCTTTGTTTCGATGTAACACTAACAAAGTCCTCCTTTTAAGGACGAATTAGGTCAAAAACGATCATTATAATAATGATGGCTATTGTGGAAGCATAATGAGAAATTGTTATGATTTGGATCGACAAACTTTTGCGAGCGCCATGACTTCCTCAAATTTTGTGGTTAATTTTGGGGGGCGGCAAAATTTGGGTACCAAAAACCTTGTGGCGGCATGGTAACCATCTTCTTGGTGAGTGATAGAAGGGCATGCAAAGTCGACTATGGGAAAGGAGCAGACCTAAGACCAAACAAACTTGTTTTGAGTTTTTCTAGCGTCCTAGAAACCATCGCAAAGCGGAATTGTTGGGTACACTAAAAAAAATGTTTCTGGTCCTATTATCAGAAGATTCCTCTTTTCAAGAGAGCTGGAACTCAAAAAGCGAAATTTGTAAGCGAAACATTTCTTCACAGCTTTCGATTTTCAATTGAAAATCGGAATTCGCTGAAATCTCAAAAGACCTTGAGTCAAAGAATCGAATTTCAGCAGCCAACGACTGTTTTTCACAACATAAATTTCACAGCTTTTTTATTCAATCATAAAATTTTGTCATTTCAAACTGTGAAGCATCATTTTATGGGCGAATTAAAGTGCCAACAGAAAAAACTGTCGACGTTCTCAGTAACAAATAATTGGTTCGATAAAGATTTCAATAACCTCTCCAAAGTACAACTTTTTCCACATTAAACGAAGCGCATTATCAGATTATTTAAGTTTTTTCTTATGAAAACACGTAACGTAAAATGTTTGGTTTACTTCGAACATAAATCCTCAACATCTTTTATGCGCATAAAAGTTATTTCCATAATATATTTGCAAAATACGCGATAATAAAACTTTTCTTCAGCTATAAAGCCAACATATGTGACTAGTGACTATGCTGATGTGAATGTACTTTACTGATGTATACAATGGTTGATGTGTGCATAGATGGATATAGATATAGATGGATAGATGGATGACAATCTTAGTGCGAATTTCGACGGTTACCACAACAACATCAATTAAATTCCACTCGCACGAAGGACCTGAACATTTTTTGTTTCTCAATTAAATTCTTAAAACTAGGAGAAGATTTCCTCAACAACAGAACACATACAGAGTGAAACTTTCAAAAAACGAATTAAAATCGATTTGAAATTCGTTAAGACTCAAATAACTGAACGGCTAATCCCCTCCACCTCCAGGGTAAATTTCAAAATTGTATATTTGATGTTAAAACAATGTATTTTGCTAAAAGTTTGTATAGCTTGGAAACGACCAGATTTGTTGCCTATGCAACAGGGGGAAGCAATTACGTATGTAATTATCTTCTTCAACGAACAAAGTAAGCTGGTTGGGACGTTTACACCCCTTCAGTACACCTTTGTCGCGAGATTTTGTTCATCATGGGTCAAATATGAGCAAAATTTTTGGACTGTGTTAGGATGGAGATAGATGTTTGGTGTCAAGGGAAAAGTTGATGTGTTGGGTGTGTAGTTTGTCAGGGTCGTCAAGATGACCAACAAAATGGCCGACGGTGCTATGGGACGGACTAAGGGGGAAAATAATTTTTTTTTGAGTTTGAGATAGATGTTTCATGTCAAAGGAAAAGTTGTTGGGTTGGGTGTGCAGTGTGTCAGGTTGACCAACAAAATGGCCGACCCGACGGTGGTATGGGACGGATTTAGTGGGAAAATTGATTTTTATTTAAATTTTTTTTTGTTGAAGATATGTAGTGTCAAAGGAAATTTTTTTTCGCCGGAAAACTTTTTTTGACGAAAATGTTTTACGTCGGAAATTTTTGCCGGAAAATTTTTTTCGCCGAATTTTTTTCGATGAAATTTTTTTCGCTGAATTTTTTTCGCCGAATTTTTTTTCTCGAAAATTTGTTTTTCGACAGAAATTTTTTTCGCCGGAATTTTTTTTTTCGCCTGAAAATTTTTTTCGCCGAATTTTTTCTCGCTGAAAATTTTTTTCGCCGAAAATTTTTTCACTGAAATTTTTTTTCGCTGAATTTTCTTTCGCCGAAAAATTTTGTCGCCGGAAATTTTTTTTCGACAGAAATTTTTTTCGCCGTAAATTTTTTTGGCTGAAAATTTTTTTTCGCTGAAAATTTTTTTTCAAAGAAATTTTTTTCGCTGAAATTTGTGACGCATTTCTTTAATCGAAAATGAAAATATTTCAAAAGAATTTTTTGCGTTCCGAAGCGGTAAGCGTCACCCAAATTGATATCTGTTTTTTTTGGAAGAAGAGACGAGGACTTGCGTCACGTTTCCCTTCCTAAGTTTTTCGTTTTTTTTAATTTGAGTGTGTAATTGATGCTGCTTTTACCGACGTGTGGTGACCTAGTGAATTATCAAGAAAGTAATAAATGTCTGTATCATCCCAGTGCAATATTTTTTTTCAGATATTAGCTTTCTCTCACATTAGAAATTGAATTTTTCCACCTCATTTACATTTTTAATTGCGCTTATATCTTTCGGTCATAAATTTCATTGACCCCATAAATAACTTTTAGTATCTGAAATATTAGACACATTTAACGAGCATTTCCAATTTCCCTGGAATTCATTTCATTCATTCGGCGAAACTCTCAACATACAACAAACGCATACATCAATTTTAAAACCCGCTAAAAACACTAACGGCGCCTTAGGAATGTACACAGACAAGAAAATTGCTTTGTTTCGGTTAAAATTTTCAAGTAAAAAGAAGAGCATAAATTTCACTAGACTAAAGTTTCTTCCAACACAAAGAATGGAAAAGCTTCATCGTTTGTGTAGTGTAGCTAAACAATAGCGAAATTGGATGTTTGATATGTAAGGAGCGATTCTCGCGTACAAATAAATGAGTTTTTTATCACTTCCATCTTCAACAAAAACAATGTTGTCTTTATTGTCGTTGTACGAACTTATCGCATTTTCTGTCACTTGTCTTGTGTCTTGCTTTAAACTTGGAGATAAAAAATACAAAAAAAGTGCACGTAACGTTATCAATCCAACGAAACTCTAGGGCTTTACCAGAAACGTGAAACATCATTTGCATAACGAGATTGAGATCGAACGATGAGTTTAACATTCCACATGAGTGAAACATGAAAATTTGAAAATTCTACTCCAATCCACAATTTTGTCTCACACTTCGCCATTGTATTAACGAAATAAGTTGGTTCTTCCACTGAGGATTGCAAGGGACATTACAAATTTTATGGTGTGCATTTTAAAGTAACCAAAATTCGATTTCTCAAATGCATAATTGAAGAAGCTTTAAGTAACAAACTTACAACACTTTCACTACCAACCAGCATCGCAACATTCATTGGATTATCTTCTAATTCTCTGTGGTTGTAAAATCTACCGAGGTTTCATTGCTCGTCTGTGCGGCTTACATGAAAATCTTGTAATTCCCAGGTTCCATTTAATTTCTTTAACCGAATGAACGTTTTGATGGTGTAGTTTAGCAAACATCAAATTTTCGTAGTTGTGGTCCAAGTTTGAGGACAGCGTTTTAATGAGATTCATCTTTGGAAATAGTTTTATGACTCAAAATCCGAATAGTGGTATAGAGTGAAGATTCAGTTGTGTGTCGAATCCTATTCAGCTACGAAAAAAATTGAAGGCGCCACCGACAGGGGTACTTTAGTTTCATATTGATCCGAATTCAGCTATGAAAATAAGATAAGTAGACACGTCATCGACAGACGGCTAGTATGACTGATGAAAAGTGACGAAAAACACGCTCTGTGGATTAGGCGATTTATTATATGTTTGTCCATATTCAGCTATGAAAGCATGGATGTCGCCACTTGAGAAAAGGGGATAGTTCTATGTTGAGATGTTAATTCAGCTATGAAAAAAACATAGATGTCGCCACTTGAGGTTCGTTGACAAAATACGGACTATAAGGAACGGTATGTTTTGTATCAATTTTAAAGGTGGTAAGAAAGAAAAAGATGCAAACAACGTCTTACATTGCATACAGTTAGAATTACCCATAATTTACCGACTCAGGTTGGTATTAGAGGTGTACGGATCGACCTTTATTTCCAAATACGACTCGAACCGAACCCGATCTAAAATGAATATTTCAAACCCTAACCGAACCCGAATCAAAAGAAAAATCAAACCCAACCAGACCCGATTCAACATAAAAAATTAAAACCCGAAAGCCTGATCCCGACCCGAAGCCCTGACCCAAACCCGAAAACCTGACGCGAACCCGAAACCCTGACCGAAACCCTGACCCAAGCCCGAACTTTGTTCAAAAGAATATTTCATTTGAAATGTTTTTTAAACTCAAATTTGAGATAATAATTGTGTGAATTGATTTTTTCGGGTTTTGTTAGTTAAAGTCTTCAAACCCGACCCGAAGGGTTTTTAGTCAAGTCCGGTGGTCCTCTCACCTCTAGTTGGTAACTAATACAAATTTTTTATAGACCGATGATGGTACTTCCAGGGGTCGTACACATATTACGTCATACTTTTTTCTGGATTTTTTTACTCCCTCCCCCCTCCCCCATGCCACGTTGCATCACGTTTGTCTTACACACCCTAAAATATGACGTCAAATTTTCGACTCCTACCCCCCCCCCCCCCCCCCCCCCCCCCCCCCCCTACCTGGAAGTATATGTCCAGAAGCCGTTCGGCGAGGGTCATTTTAGCAATTTTGGGCTTCTTGTAAATAACTCGATCAAAGTAACTCAGTAATTTAAAGAACGGGAATCCTTGCAACCAAAATCGATTGAACTGGTTTCCTACGGGTCCGCGAAGTTTATGTTCTGAATGTGTAATAAAAATTTTTCCTTTTTATTGGAACAAAATGTGACGTCACTTTCCATGCATACACCACGCCTCCCGCCCGTCCGATTCCGCCACGTTTTCAGTGACCGCCCCCCCCCCCTCTCCCTCTGAGTGTGACGTAATATGTGCACGACCCTTCCAACGGTATGCAATGTAAGAAACTTTACAGCCGAGTGCAGCAATATTTTTGTGCTGTGTGTCAATGATTTTAACTGTCACAATTGTCAAAATGAAATGAATACGAATTAAAAGTATTCGTATATATCCAACACTTAACACGACCGTTGAAAACAATGTTTTTTTCAGCGAAGCTTTTGTTTTAAAATATTGTTAATTTCAAAAAAGTACCTCAATAGCTAAATAAAGTCATTGTTTTTTCATCTAGTAGTTGAGCTACTTTTTTAAGATTGAAATTGAAAATGCTAAAATGCATGAAGTAGTGACTACATTACGTTGTATATGTTTGTAATTCGACACCTGGCTGCGTACTTTGGTCCCTTACCTGGGAATATAGAAGGCACCCTGGTGCTAATCATCTATCTTCAAGAAAGTGTACACATTAGTAGTAGAACATACCTATACGTCATATAAGTTTCAACTCGGGACTAGGCTGCGCCCTTGAGTTAAGACTTCCTAATGCAGAGGGCAGCCTGGTGCCGAATTGAAACCTATGTGACGCATACAGCTCACCATTGCCTGCAATTTGGCGAAAACAGATTTTCAGCACCAGGCTGTCTTCTTTATTCCGAGCTTTAGGGTCCCAAGTACGCAGCCTGGTGCCGACTTTGGTCGTAATACTAACTAATAACCAAAATAGCCAAAATTGACGTTTCCTAACACTTCGGCGATTTTTCTTGGCGTTTCTTCACATTTTGGCGTTTCGAATCACCAGAAAAAATCAACAAAGTGAAAAGAAACGCCAAGAGAAATCGTCAAAATGTAAAGAATGTGGGTGAATGTGGGGCGTTTCGTCGGCTGGGTCTTCAAGAGAGTCTTTAGCCTTTGGACTACTTCCTAGATTTGTCAAATGTTCAGCAAAAATGTAGAGGAGAATTGTATTCAAGCGGCTCTCAAAGACAATTTTTCTCGTAAGTGTCACTGGAACAAATTATTTGGATTGCGCCGATTTGAAATCGATTGTCAGCAGAATGCGGTCGAATGTTCGATTTTAGGTCGGAGCAACTCAAATAATTTGTTCTAGTGACATTTACGAGCAAAATTGTCCTTGAGAGCCGATTAGATACGAGTCTCCTCTATATTTATGCTGAACATTGGAGAAGTGTAGGATGTAGTCCTAAGGCTAGAGACTGTCTTGAAGACCCAGCCGACGAAACGCCAGCGCACGGCTCTAATTTAAGCCTAGATTTAGGAAATGTACAAATGGAACCCGAACCGAACGCGATCTAAATTGAAAATTTCAAACCCGACCAGAACCGAACCCGAAACCCTGACCCAAACCCGAACTTTTTGTGAAAAGATCTCATTTGAAATGTTTTTTAAACTCAATTTTGAGAAAATAATTCATTTTTTCGGGTCGGGTCGGGTTTTGTTAGTTGAAATCTTCAAACCCGACCCGACCCGACCCAAAGAAATAAGAAAATGAAAACCTGAACCGACAAATTAATAAATTTAAAAACCTGATCCGAACCGACCCGATAAATTGATTCGGGTTCGGGTCGGGTTTTTAGTAGCTCACCTCTATTAACCTGAGACGTGGCTCGGAAGCCACGTTAAGCCACTAGTTATTGACTAAAAAAAAAATCTGTCCCTTTATACCTACGAATGCTATAAAATGTATTAGGACATCAACCTTCTGTTTCCGCCTCCCCTATTTTCAACTCGGAGATCAACACGAGAGAAAGAAAATAGAAGGTAAAATTGTTGAAAAAAGATTAATGAAAGAAATATCTGCTTCAACAAAAATTTGATTATCAAAAATGTTATTCATTTTTCCATGAATGCTAACGACTACCACAGATTTGGATTCATTCACTTAACCTAATGGCTACTTACGCTTTACACTTTAACGTCTATGATAAGTCAAAACGTATCGTGTACAGCTTTGATACAATTATGGATGGAATAAATACACTCCACGGTATCGTTAATTTCGTTTCATGCTATCGTTACGTGGAAACATATCTCCATGGAGTGTAGAGGGAAAAAAAGAACTTATTTTCTACAAATGATATTGTACATACAAATTACACATAAGCAATTTTCTTGCTGAGTATATAACATTCCACACTTTGTATGCTGATGGCTAAATTGAGCTTTTGGGAATTCATGTTTACATTTAACGATAGAAAATGTTCCTTTCACAGTCTACCAGAAATACCATCGCCGAAAAACATTTCTCGTTTTTTCTCGTTTGTGTATACAGTTGATCCTTTCGATAAATAATTTATAAAAAAACACATTTTTATAAGTGTACAGATCGAATATTGGTTAAGCTTTTTAACGATCGATAATCAAAGTTTCACTTACACCTGAAGTGACAAGGGAAAAATTCATGATTCGCCAACACAAAAGATTTAACTTTCTAAGAGATGCGAGATGACAAATTGATAGCGAAAACTTTGAAAAATGAAATATTTTGCTTGTCAACAACATAAGAAACAACTCGATATTCGTGACGTTGTTTGAAACCTGATAGAAAAACTTTACGAACGTCACTTTTATAGATAACTCCTCCTAATCAGAAGTGTACCCTGTTACTGTCTGAAGGCAGCAGGATAATTTAACTAAAACGTCATACAATTGAAAAAATGTCCCACAAGTTCTTACTGTCTACATGTATATAGTATATAGGAGTAGATTCGCATGTGTGGGAGGAAACGAAGGATCATTTTTGATTAATTTCTCAAACTAAAAATTTCAGACGAATTTCTCTCAAGTGAAATGTGTTGGACTCACATTTGGGACAAACCAGTGTAAATAAAAAAGTCAAAGCTCAGAAAAGCTCTTCTTTTCGAAATGTAGATACTTCATTATTTACTCAACGCTGCCGCTCTAATCTATATTATTGTAAGGGAAGTTCTTGAGAGGCTTGAAAAATCTTTCGCAAGCTTAGAGCTTCTTTTGAATTCCATAGGAAAATTGCGAAAGGCTGGAAAATTCTTTTTATTTGTTCGAAAAGAAGCACAAAGCTCCCAAAAGCTTAGAACCTAACAAAAATATTAGTCACTTACGTCATTATAAAGCTAGCACGGCAGAACGTCCTTGATGTTGTCTGAGCTTAAAGCTCTCCCTGAAATTCGAAAGCTAAAAAAAGATTCAGCTCATGTGTCGAGTAGTGTGATACAAAAATTGCTCTACACCTTAAGATGTAGTAATTGCGATGCGAGTAAGGTGGAGCTTCGTAAAATTCAACGTTTGAAGCCCTATAGGTAGGCAAGCTTAGAGAAAGTTTAGAGCAAAGTTACCCACTGCATTGTTCATTTTACTTGAACATGTGTATTCTCATGAGTAAAGTTCAAAACTCAGCAACTGATGCAGTGCTTTTTTGAATGATTGGACAAAGGTACTATACGTTTACTACAAACATGGCTGTCTAGGGAGATAAGGCATACATTACTGTCTTGTATCAACATTCGTTTTGTTGATTTCCTGCTTTGGTGCATAAAAACTCTTACGTTTCTGCAGGATAATTTATTTATCCTTTCGGAGGATTCTATCCCTTGTCTTCGACTCGGGATACAAGCTTCCTCCTCGAAGATAAATAAATTTTTCCGCAAATGCGTAATTATTATTGTTGTAACATGCGGTAGATCGAGGCGGGAGTTGGGCAGATGCATCTATAATCGTCTACAGATGACGAATCAGCAATAAAAAAAATGTCTGTCCGTCTGTCGGTCTCCACTTTTTTTCCAAACGACTCAACCGATCACCCTAAACTATTTTTTCCCCGAAAGGTACATAAGTCCCATGATTCAAATTCGAAGATGAAAAAAATCTTCAAGTAGTTCCGGAGATATGGTCGAGGGACGATGAAACTTTTTCCCAAATATCGCAGCACGGAAATTATTCATTTTGGTATCAAATGAAAGTATTTGATCTCACTAAACAGGGAAAAGATTTCGTGGAAATTGGTCTGTGGACTGGGTCCTATGGAATAGAAAAATTGATTTTCTCGGTCATATACGAAAGCAGATTGTTTTCCGTCCATATTTGCTTAACTATGCAAAAAGGAGATTTAATGTCAAAGGCAAAGTTGTGGAGAATAAAATTTTAGAGAAAACGTGTTTCAGGGTTTTGGGAAGAAATTGCCCAATCCTGGGATATGACCACTTCTAGAATTGGTAGTGATGACTCATATCTCTAAAACTAAGGCATTTAAAAAGTCGCTTCTAAAGGCAATTTTGTAGAAAATAGAATTTTAGAGAACATGTGTTTCATGGTTCTGAGAAAAACTGGCCTTATCCTGGGACGTGACCACTTCCAGAAAATAGAGGGATGACTCATATATCCAGAACTATGGCACATAGAAAGTTGCTTTCAAAGGCAAAGTTAGAGAGAATACAATTGTAGGGAAAACGTGTTTCAGGGTTTTATCGAAAAATGGCCCATTCCTGGGATATGACCACTTCTGGAATTGGTAGGGATGACTCATATCTCTAAAACTAAGGCAGATAGAAAGTTGCTTCCAAAGGCAAAGTTGGAGAGAATAAAATTTTAGAGAAAACGTGTTTCATGGTTTCATCGAAAAATGGTCCATTCCTGGAATATGACCACTTCTAGAATTGGAAGGGACGACTCATATCTCTAAAACTAAGGCAGATGGAAAGTTCCTTCCAAAGGCAGAGTTGGAGAGAATAAAATTTTAGAGAACACGTGTTTCATGGTTTTGAGAAAAACTGGCCCTATCCTGGGATGTGACCACTTCCAGAAAAAGGAGGGATGACCCATATATCCAGAACTATGGCAGATAGAAAGTTGCTTCCAAAGGCAAAGTTGGAGAGAAAAAAATTGTAGAGAAAACGTGTTTCAGGGTTTAATCGAAAAATGGTCCATTCCTGGGATATGACCACTTCTAGAATTGGTAGGGATGACTTATATCTCTAAAACAAAGGCAGATAGAAAGTTGCTTCCAAAGGCAAAGTTGGAGAGAATAAAATTTTAGAGAACACGTTTTTCATGGTTCTGAGAAAAACTGGGATGTGATCACTTCCAGAAAATGGAGGGATGACTCACATTTCCAGAACTATGGCAGATAGAAAGTTGCTTCCAAAGGCAAAGTTGGAGAGAATAAAATTGTAGAGAAAACGTGTTTCAGGGTTTTATCGAAAAATGACCCATTCCTGAGATATGACCACTTCTAGAATTGGGAGGGATGACTCATGACTCTTGGTATTATTGATATATTATTGATATTTGTAGTAGGGAATTCTTCTTAATTTTTCGATCCAGTCCCCAAATGTAAACAATGTCTTTTGGACGTTTCGTAACTTTTATTGTTACATCTTCAGCAAATGGCTAGAAATATAACGTTAAATGAGCAAAAACAAAACTATTAGTATGAATAAACTATAAAACTTACAAATGTAGAAAAATTGAAAAAATTGAAAAACTTTGGACACACAAAATATAGGAACAATTTCACAAAACGCAAAGTTTTGGAATCATTGCATATCCTGACAGAACCTAACACCATGAATTTCAGAAGAGACACGGAGAACATTAGTACTGTATACAAAAGCTTGTTGTGCTGATAGTCATGCTCTTCCATATGTTGTCATACCATTCAGTTGAAAAGTTTTTGCCGCTCCCAATCTTAGTATAAGTTCAGTTATTAGTTGACAAATTAAATATTAACTCTTTGTTCCTATATTTTGTGTGTCCAAAGTTTTTCAATTTTTTCAATTTTTCTACATTTGTAAGTTTTATAGTTTATTCATACTAATAGTTTTGTTTTTGCTCATTTAACGTTATATTTCTAGCCATTTGCTGAAGATGTAACAATAAAAGTTACGAAACGTCCAAAAGACATTGTTTACATTTGGGGACTGGATCGAAAAATTAAGAAGAATTCCCTACTACAAATTAAATTCACGATCAAGTAATTAACAAAATTTTATTTTGTTCAACAATATTATTGATATTACACAATCAGTGGAACGTATGGTCATAGACGTTTCTAGTCGAGTAGCCGACGGACTTCGTCGCGACGGGTACATTCGTGCAATTCTGAAATCACGCTCCGAAATGCCAAAATTTATTCGAAAATGTGATTTTTCAATTTAAAATACAAAATTAAACAATAAATAAGCTTAAAAATGGAATAACAGTGTAAATTTGGAGTCATTTATTCAATTGAATTTTTTGCCATTTTTTGGTTCGGCACTATATAACATCAATATTGTCTGCTCTACTCAACCGATTTCTGAGATATTTGCTGTTCTGGAATATCTAACTCATACCCTAGGTGTGTGATAAATTTTATTTAAAAATATGACCCTAAGGTGTCGTTTTAGAATTTTGAAAGTTTTCCACAGACCGAAATTTGATCCGCCGACGAACGCTGACCCTCCCAAAAAAATTCATTTTCGAAAGTTTTCATCCAGATTTTATTTTTCCCTACTCAGATCAATTGTAAAGGTTGTCGGAAAAATAAAATAGCGTTGAAACTTTCGCCCACTAATTTTCGACAACTCTCAGTAGGAGCAAAACTACTGAAAGTGGTCCAATCCGACATCATCGATTTTGCGCAGATTGGTATCGCACCAAAAAAAAATGTTTTATACTGATTTTCGGTACCTTTAAGAGATAAGAATTTTTTGTGGACCCCTTCCATTTCGATTCGCAGACCATCGCACACCCACAATGACTCATATCTCTGGAAGTTAGAAAGCTGCTTCCAAAGGCAAAGTTTGAGAGAATTATTCAGAGAAAGCAGATTCAAGATTTTTTGGAGAAACTACGTTGGTTCTATTTGTGATATGGTGCAGGGGAGAACATTTCGGCGAAAGTCATCAATGGTCTAAGATGTCGTAAGACGTACTTAGGTAGGGTCTTTGACATTACCTTGGGTAATTTATATGAATCTTTTAAATTTACATAGTTCTAAAAAACATTGAATTTAGATAAGTTCGAGTCTTTTTGCAGCATCAATTCCGTTTGCCACATATTTTCTGATACGTGCGGGTCTTTGGTTAAAAATTCTGCAAAAAAGCAGCTCAACTTGACACAAATAAAAAAGATTCTATTAAGCGTTTCTGAATTGCAGCACCTGACTTATTGTTTTGCCTTAATAAGTCTGGAGTTCCAAAAAAAGCTCAAGAAATTTGAGAGCTTGTTGAAGTGTAAATGAGGCGTTCTCTTTGTGTTCAAATTGCTGCTATCATCGAGTGTTCTATTTATCATGCAAATAGCATCAATTTCTGAATTAATGACCTGGAAATGTGTTGAAATGCCAACATCGTGTATAATGCATTATCATTCAATTTTCTTTCAGGAATCAAATAAATTGTAAAATTTGATGTCTTTGTTGGGTAATTGAATAGGAATCAAATAATTCTTCAAGCACCGCCTGCCGCCTGTTATTTCATATTTATTCGAAAAAGTGACTAGATAAATGACACAATCGAATAGCAGATGTTGGTAACATCCAAAGCAATCACGTAGTTATGGAATAAACAAAAATATTTAAAAGACAATTTATCAAAAAAAAAAAAAATGTATAAAATGACAGTGAAGGGAACGTTTGGTTCTATTTGTTCCTCAACTGAATTTAAAACACAAAAAAGTCTCTGCTTATGAAAATTGGTTATGGAAAAACGCTCTGGAAAATTCCTTTGCTATCGTAAACGACGTAGTGAAGCGTCCTATGAAACTCGCATACATTTTCCCAGGTTAAGTACTAAACGATGTGATGTAACCGTCGACTAGAATATTTTTTTTTATGATGAAACCACAAGATATTAATTAAAGGTTGTGAAGATGTGGAAAAAGGTCCTTACATGACTTAGTTCATGAATTGAAATTTATACCGAAAGGACGGCCATTTAGATTACATTACATTTTCACGCTCAGCTAGGTAAATCTCTTTGTAAGATGGATTATTGTACAGCAATTTGTCAACAAAGGGAAGATTTATGCAAATCTTTGGTGTGGGTACAATGGGTACGATAAATACAATTGGGTTGTGTCTGACTTGCCGTGATAGAGGTTAAAGGGTTACATTCGGTTATCTTACATTATTCATAACATGTTGTAGAATCATGAAAGACATGAGCGACACATTAAAGCGAAACAAAAGTGCCTTTGTGGGAAACGTTGAGGGATGACTTAAATCCTCCCGTCAGACAATAAACGGAGACACCTGTGGTTACCTTTGTTGAAAGGATTAGCTGCACATAAAACAACTACAACATTGACCTTAGGATGCCGTAAAGTTTAGAGAAGTTCTCCCACAAATATTCTCTCTAAATACACGGTAGAACATTAATGTTGCGAAGTCACTCTAACATTCGATTATGGGAAACAAATATTACTTTGCAATAACTTAAAGACTGTTGCACATTTTGAACAAAAGTTAACTTCGTTTAAGATGAAAATAATTTCAAAGTTTTTGGAAACATTTTGGAAATATTTCCTATGTTATGCAGAGTCACATCTGTAGATGATGGTGGATTGAACCTAACGTTTTCCTTCTTCTTTTTATTGTTTGACCTAAATTTTTCTCTTGTCTTTTTCGATAATCCACGCTTTCAGTACGGAACCGCCTCCATCAGTGGCGCCTTCGATCGGCTCACGTCAACCAACCTTTGGGCGGCGCGGCGGTGGATGCTGTAAATTTTGCTGCGGCGTTTCCCCCGACGCACGCGGCGCCAAAGTGATTTGAAATTTTATTAGAAGTGAGAATAGAAAATCATGGCCGACGGCGTTAGCTGACCGGTTTATTTAGAAAATTTTCGGCTTTGCGGCTAAAATACAGTATACGGAAACAGCTGGGATTGGGGTGCTTGAGGGTGGGATCGATAGAGGGAGGTCTCCTGATGACAAAACAGACAGACAGGGTTAACCAAACTTTTTTTTGTGTTTTTTAAGGTGTAATCGACGCGGGGAGGTCACCTGATGACAAAACAACAAGAATTGGGCGCTAGAGCGAATGAATTTTCCTTTTACAAAATGCCACGAGCGAATGAATTTTCCTTTTACGAAATCGCTAACTTCTGCCGAGAAGCAGTATTCGTGTACATCACGGAAAACTCGAAGCCATTGGGTGGACCAGGGATTCACGTTGAAATAGACGAGTCCAAGTTTGGCCGTCGCAAATACAATAGAGGCCATCGCGTGGAAGGGCAGTGAGTCTTTGGTGGATATGAACGGGGCTCTGGGGACATATTTATGGTGCCAGTTGACCAGAGAGACCGGTCCACACCGTTACCTATAATCGAAAAATGGATTTTGCCGGGCACAACCATACATTCAGATTGTTGGAAGTCATACGATTGCCTAGACGAGGGCTACAATCACCTCAAAGTGAATCATTCTGTAGAATTCGTCAACCTCGAAAGTGGAGCGTGTACGAACCACATCGAATCGTAATGGAGAGTTGCTAAAAAGCATTGTGACACAGGTGGTCGCAAAAAAGATTTCTTTGCTGGCTACCTCGCTAAATACATGTTTCTGAAGCGTTGCCGTCAGAATTGGTATGACCCGTTCTTCGAATTTCTTCGATTGGCTGGTCAGGTCTACGACGCGACCAAAGACAATATCGACGAGGATCAAGACAATTGCGACGAAAACATCGACGATGAAGAAGACGACGGTTATGACGACGTTGATTTCTGTTAATTGCGATAAATAACAAGCTAATAAAAAAATGAGTAAAATTGGAGAAATTCCTGTTGTTTTGTCATTAGGTGACCTCCCCGCCTCGATTACACCTTAAAAAAACACGAAAATTGAAAAAAAAAAAAAATTTTTTGACTCGATTTTGGATGACTCTGGGCGCCCAGGGAGGGGCTTACGCGCCCCAATTCTTGTTGTTTTGTCATCAGGAGACCTCCCTCTATCGATCCCACTCTCAAGCACCCCAATCCCAGCTTTTTCCGTATACTGCATTTTTGCCGGCTTTGCACACTTTTTATCGTTTTTTTCAGCGGCTTTTAAAAAAATGGTTTTACACAAATTGATGTTATTGACGATTCTTGGATTCTACCGGCGTATTACACAAACTGATAGTGTACTTTTTTTACAGTTTTTCTGAAAATATCCGAAACATCCAGCAATTATAGTTCTTTCATGCAATAGACTGATCCTTCCTACACTGAAGCTACACTGCATCTTGAATCTGCATCCTTCAGAAAGTTGCAACAAGTGGAAGAGTGTTAGTCCGCAGTCAGATATCAAATAGTGACGTGAAGAAATGTTAGAGCCAATAGCTTGATGTGAAAATAATTGTCAACTTGACATTGACACCAGGCTGCGTACTTTGTCACGGTTCGGCGATCTGAATTATCGCCCGAGGAATTATCGCTCAGACCAAAATAAGTTGTCATTTTCACCCGGGGAATTATCACCCAGGAATTATCGCCCGGGTGGATGGGAAATATAACCCAGGGAATTATCGCCTAAACAAATGGGAATTATCACCCAGGAATTATTACTCAGTTATGAGACAACTAACACAGAGCTCTTCGTGACTTATCACCAGGAATGGGAAGTTTCACCCAAGGAATTATCGCCCAGTTTTCTGAGAATATAACATTGCTACTAGCATATCCCGTTAGCCCTATAGGGGCCACCCCGCGAGGGCACTCTGAAGACTTTGGAGGGGTGGGTGCGAGGGCACTCGTAAGCAATAAGCGAGAACGTGCATAAAGCTGTGTTGTGATTAACAAAGTAATTTTTTTATACCAGGCGGCTGCCGCCCCCTGGACCCCCGCTAATTATTAGCCTCCGGCGCTTTCCCTGATTGCGGCGCTTCCGTTCGAGACCATCGTCAAAATCTGTCGAAATCTCCATCAATCTAAGGTTTTTTGACGTTTCGCAAAAGGTAAAAGTCCCTAGCTTCGTTATACACCGAGGTTTTAATGAAATTTTGTAGAAGGAAAAAGCTGCCCAGATTTGTTAGCTACCCAGGGTTTTGTGGCATTTCATTAACGCGCAAAATCCTGGCTTTGTGAGCCACCGGGTCTTCGCGACGTTTCGTAAAAGGTAAAAGTCCCTAGTTTCGTTATACACCTAGGTTTTAATGACATTCTGTAGAAGGGAAAAGCCACCTAGTTTTATTAACTACCCAGGTTTTTGTGGCATTTCATTAAAGCGCAAAATCCTGGCCTTGTTAGCCACCTGGTCTTCGTGACGTTTCGTTCGGACGATTGTTCTTGAGCTACAAATAGCTATTTTATATTCTCAGAAAGCTGGGCGATAATTCCTGGGCAATAATTCCTTGGGTGAAACTTCCGATTCCTCTGGGCGATAGTTCCTGCGAGACAGTCCACTGGGTGATAAGTCTCGAGTAGCTCTGTGTTATTTGCCTCATAGCTGGGTAATAATTCCTAGGTGATAATTCCCATTTGTCTGGGCGATAATTCCCTGGGTAATAATTCCCATTTGTCTGGGCGATAACTCCCTGGGTGAAAATGCCAATTAATTTATGTCTGGGCGATAATTCTCGTCACCCCAGATATCAAAAAGTAATGTTAGAGCCAATAGCTTGACGTGAAAATAATTGTCAATTTGACACCAGGCTGCGTACTTTGTCACGGTTCGGCGGCACCAAAGATGGCAGTCTGGTGTCAAAAATTAAAGCATATAAGTATGATGGCATCGATACATGCTTCACAACGCACCAATTTTCATCTTGACACCAGGCTGCGTTCTTGAGCTATGTTCGTTTAAATGTAAATAGCAGCGACAGCCTGATGTCAAATTCAAATTTAGTGCAATGTAAAGCATTCGTCAATGCCACATATACCAATTTCTGACACCAGGTTGCCTTATTGGTCGTAGTTCAAGGGTACACAGAGGGCAGACTGGTGTCAAATATAAAAGTATTGCGCCTTAAAGTACTGGCCACTAAATTCAAATTTGAAACACATCATATTTTGACACCTGCCTTCCCGGACTTGGTTACTGCCAATCGATTATACCCTTTCTGTTATTGCTACGCAAATTACAGATCAACTTAACAACAATAGTATATTATAATACAAGGGGTATAATCAAGTAATTATAGTCGAGGTTGGTACAAGTTCGAGGGGCGTCAGCCCCGAGAATTTTTACCCACCGAGACTATAATTACGCGATTGTTCCCCTTGTGTTATACGATAGATTATCACATTTGAGCCTATAATTGCCAATTATGCACAAAAAAAAATAACTACAAAATTAACATAAATCAAAATTTTCGTATGAAAACACTCATCGAATTTGTTGCAAAAAATGTCGTCTAGATTGATTTTTCGATTTAGTATGCGGTTGTCATAAGAACACACGTTTTATTCTCATTTTTTAAAGAACCGGGTTATAATAGCGTCATTACAACCCTACTTTTAACAAAAAAGTCGACTATAATAGGCCGATTATAGCCCTATTATTAGGGTAATAATTGGCTTATTATTGGCTCGAATGTGAGAAATTATAATTTACTTCATTAATAAAGTAGCGATAACTACTTTACGTTTTCATCCTTCTTGTCAGTCAGTCCCTCCGTCTGTGCACTCCACCTAGATGCACGTCACTGCAAAAAGATGAACGTCACTGCACCAAAACGCACTTCACTGAATCAATATGCACCTAACTTCACCAAAATGAACCTCACTGCACCAAGATGCACCTAACTGCACCAAGATGCACCTAACTGCACCAAGATGCACCTAACTTCACCAAAATGCACCTAACTGCACCAAGATGCACCTAACTGCACCAAGATGCACCTCACTGCACCAAGATACACCTCACTGCAATTAGCTGCACCTCACTGCATCTGGCTGCACCTCACTTCACCTGAACACCTTACTTCACCTGAACACCTCTCTCCACCTAGCTGCACCAAGGGAATCGACTTTTTGACTTAACTCTTTCGCTACTTTACTATATACATGTCAATGATTTATTGAAGTTCCCGTCATTATCCGGAACTGTGGTATTAGATGCTGCATTGGTTCAGCCAAATTTAGAGAATGCCGGATAATAGAAGGCTTAAGAGCCCCTTTAACATAACACTGTGACGGAAATAACACCGTCTTTTCCCTAAATACAGCCCTGATGCCGAGGATTATACCATATATATAACAGGAAGGATTTTCACCGAACATCTAGTATGGTAATTTTCAATAAACTCTCAGGCAGCATGTGGAAAAAAATAAATGTTTTTTGGCACCTCGTTGTCATCATCATACGATTACGCAGAAATATAAAGTTTACCGTAAATATCTGTGAGTGATGATGATGAATTGAAAAAGCACTTGTCGTAAGTTATGTGTTAAAATTGCTAGGTTCGTTATAGCAGAAAGTATACGCGATGAACTCTTTTTTTTCGGTCCATCGTACAAAAAAAATGTTTCTATGAAAAAGTACTCAGAGGACAAAAACAGACAGTTAAAGGATTTCGATTGTCTGTGAAATAACGTTTCCATCGATGAAGTGCGACAATGACGTTGCAACTTAGGAAAACAGTTGTTCCTAATTCATACGAAGCGAATGAACTTTCATTGAGTCATTTTCAGCGTTACCGTGACGAACCCTTTGTCACCACACTCTATTCGAAAACTGTCCGTTAGAAGATCTTTAATTTTCTTGTGCACGACTGGTCGAAGCTCATCGTCGATAATAATAACAAATACGCTTCCAGTCGTTATATTTCGTTACATGATTTTGTTTACGTTGAAAAATATACCAAAAGCAAGACATTAGCCAAAACAATAACAAACCCACATCACCCAACGGCTACCCATGTACATAAATTTCCCATTCAATCTTTTTCTGTTCCGAACAAACCGAAAAAAGAACAAATTTTTATCGTTGCCATCAATTACTCCCTTATGCCTGAAACTTTTAATATGACCAGAGCTACCCGAACCATGTTACACATCCCCGTTTATTCAAGTTTAGTTTCTCTGACGTCTTGCCATCATTTTTTCCAAATCATTTGCTCTCTACAATGTTGTTTTGTTTCATAACACTCTTTCTTCATTCGTTCTTGTTCTGGAGTTAAAATTGGGGTCGTCTCGTCATAAATATCTACAGCGAGTAATGGAAACCATTTCATAGCGGTATTTGTGATACAAGGTGATAAGGAACGAGCTTAAGATATACTATAACATCGAATGAACTGGTCATGTCTACTTGTTTCTTTGACGCTGAAAACGTTGTGAGAACTGTGCGCCGATTGTCATAATTAGAAGCACTACATGAGTGTAATTTTGAAAGGTTGTGAAGTTAATTGGTCGTGTTTTCATTTGTCGTTCATTAGAGGGCGTGAATTTTAATTTGCCAGTATACTAGATCATACTAGATCTCCATGCAAAAAGCGACATATGGTGATCTAGATGATGGAATAATGGTGAACTAGATGATGGGATTTGGCGCTTTTGTCGTAGCGGTGGAACCTTTAACTGTGAATCAAAACACAACAACATTTATATCATTTGGGCATATAATTAGCCATTTATATACCTGCAAGCCGAGTTTCATACAAACTGGGAGGTATGAAATAGGCATATTATGGTCGAGTCGACTATAATTTTCATTATAGTCCGAATATAATTTTCGATTCGGCTATAAATTCCATTCCGACTATAATATCAGGATGACAAATCTCAATCAAAATTTGAAAAAGCCGCGAGTTGAATGGCTAATTCTATGCACAAATGATATAATAGGATATTATAACACAAGGGCTGGAATTTCAGATGTCGTATCTGCGAAGGGTAGAAGTTCCGAGGGCGTCAGCTCGAGGTTGTTTTACCCTCCCAGATACGGGATCTCAAATTACAGCCCGTGTGAAATACGATATTTTAAAATACGAGGGCCTCAAACTTCAGTTTGAGGGCTATAATATGCATATGATAGCCCTGAGTGTTATAAACTATTAGATGAACCAAGGGGTAAATAGCTTGATTACAGTCTCGGTACGTGAATATTTCTCGGAGCAGAGTACCCCGGACATTCACTTCACCTCGAATTTAATCGCGCCATTATATCCCTTGGTTAATAATATAATATTTGTTTTGTTATTGTATTTGATGTAAGGAGTCACTCACGAATGAGGTCGGGCTCTAGAGGCAGGTTGATTTGTCAAAACGTGATTGCGTCAATGGGGCCGTCTAAGAATTACGTAACGTAGGGAAGGGGTTCGTGACTAGTGTGTTACGTCACGCAAAATTTTAGAAAGAGCTTACAAATACCCTAAAGATGTTGGATCTTTGGGAGCTTCTCTGAGATCTAGTGGGTCTAGTAGACCAAGGTGTACTGATGTTTCCTAAACGACGAAATCAGCACTTTAGTTTCTTAAATCTTATGAAGACGCTTCGTTTCTTAAAAGGGAATTATGAAGGGTACTGTAATGTTCTCTGAGATGTTAGGTAGACACAAAAGTAACGACACTGCTTAGTGTTACTTTGCTATACGAGCTTTCGTGACACTAGTATGATGTGTGTGTGTGTGGGGGGGGGGGGGGGGGATTCAGAAAATTCATTTTTTGCGTCTACGTAATATGTGGACGGCCTCAATGCTTGATTTGGTATTTGACTGCTTTAGATGTTTCATGCGCGACGCGGGGGTGTTCAGGTAAGAAGCATAAAAAATGTGTGGTCCACATCGAGATCAGCTTTCAAAAGAAATGCCAGATTTTCTTACCAAAAAGATACGTGATATTGGACCAGCTAACAAAATGTGGGTGGTGGCTAAGACACGGCTTAAAAAGGTTGCTCGAAAATCTTATCCTTGAGTTAAATTTCGATTTTTTTCTGTCGAAAATATTAAAATTTGTAGCTGATCGGCAGCGCTTTGACTCGCTGCTAGTGCTCGACGGACGGCTCTCATATCTAAAAGTTTTTATGACATGGGCAAAAATCGTTAAATGAGACCTGGGGTGTTCCACAAAAAAGGAAAGTCACAAGTTGATCTCGTTACCCCACACAAAAATTTTTTTACTTTAATTTTTGGAGTGATAACTGACCGAGTGTCTTAGAAATATTCAATGAAAAAACATCGCAAAACATAGAACTGTCAAAATATCTGACACGCTCAAAAATGTGAGCTGCCAAATTTGCGATGTTTTTTTAGAAGAAAATCCTGCTTAAATAACAAATGATTCAAAATATAGCTCATGTAATGTGAGAGGATGGCTCTTACACGAATAATATATGAATCAGAATTCAAAAAGTTTGAGTACAAGGTCGAAAGTTTCTCTGAAAAATCATCGCAATCCGCAGCTGATTTGCAATGTTATTTCAACATACTTAAAGTTTTTGAATTCTGGTCCATCTATTATTTGGATAAGAGTCATCCTCTCATAGTACATGAACTATAATTTTTTATATCTCCTTATTTACGCAGGATTCTGTTCTGAAAAAACATCGCAAATTTGACAGTTCACATTTTTGCCACGTGCTCTTAATGCAACTCGTACCACATATGGCTATTATTAAAGGAACTTATTAGGAGACGCGTCTACAAAAATCGTTCTAGAAATTCGTTTGTTGATCAAATTTAACGGGAGAGGTGCCGTTTGATAGGTGGAGAAATAGGCCTCCCATATTTTTTTTTACATAACATACGATACGATGACGCTGCGAGCGTTTCAAATTTAAAAAATGGTAGAAAAGTCACCTTTTTGGATTTTTACTCTGCCAGTTTCCACTCAAAAAATCCAAAAGAAAATTTCTTGGATGTTTTGGACTCCTAAAATTTGTTGTGTGGGGTAACGAAATCAACTTCCTTTTCCTTTCCTTTTTTTCGTAAAACATTGAGACTCTCAGAAGCTTAAGGCCCGTAACTTGTATGCTAAAATATAGTCTACTTTTAGGCGCTCAAATATTATATTTTCGCTGATATCAGTGGACAAAGAAGCAGTTTCAAAAAAGTAAGTCAGCATTTCCCTTCCTAAAAATGTTGCCTTTTAATAGCAACTAAACTTATTTTTTGGGATCCTACCTACTCTGAGAACGGCGAAAAAATCGTAAAAATTTGCACAAAAACTCGTCGTTCTGAGACAAGGTTCAACCCAAAAAAATAAGTTTAGTTGCTTTTAAAAGGCAACATATTTAGGAAGGGAAATGCTGACTTACTTTTTTGAAACTTCATCTTTGTGCACGAATAGCAGCGAAAATATAATATTTGAGCGCCTAAATGTAGACTATATTTTAGCACACAAGTTATGGGCCTTAAACCACGAGGCAATATCTTTACATAAAACTATTGATATCGGTCATACAAGTAATCACTTATATACCTGTAATTAGGTGTGTAAGACACATATTATTGTCGTGTTTTATGTGTGGAAAAACTGAAGGCAGTAGGAAGGGGAAAATCGAGTTGGTTATAATATCACATAACGTTAACAAATGAAAAGCTACGAGCCGAATTTTCCAAGCGATCGTAGAACAAAGACCGGTTCAACACGACTATAATCTCGCGATTAAACCAATTTGAAGAATTTAAAAGAATTTCCTTCTTCTTTACTTTACTTCACAACGAGAACATATAACAGCGCACCAGTCTCACATTATCTTAATCTCAATGTAAGTTTTCGAGCGAAAAATGATTAAAGAACTACCAACAACACTTTGAAAAGTTTCTACTTCTTGAAATTGTAGCTCCACTTCCCATAAATTCGTTCTTAAAGTTCACCCTGTCTAAACGAACAAGGAAAATTCTAGCGAGAACAGTAATTGTTTTTTGGTTTATTTATCTCATACGAAATAAGATAGCGAAATGAATGTTGGGTATAACTAACAATCTCTGTGTTATGTCTCATTTATTTGTTTGTTGTGTTACGTTATCCCCTAAACATATGCATTGAAAAATTGGTTGAACATACGGAAACACATTGAAAAGGGATGGATAGCAAACACAATCATCATGCTTCCACATCTTGGCAAAAACGGTTAGCATTATGATAAACCGAAAACGGTAATAAAATTCATGCGAAATAATTTAGTGTTCTTACCTGTGGAGCTAATCCTATATTAGCTGGCGTTAATCCAGGTCTGTCGCTTTCGTTGTATCCACCCAGTGAAGCTAAATGTTCCAAAAGTTCACGATTTTGTTGAAGAAGTTGTTGTGTGCGAGCCTAAGTCATGAAAAGCGAAAACATTTTCTCTTTTCGATTATTTTTTGAGTCAAATGCAAACCTGAGCTTCTATTCGGGCATTTGTTTCGGTAATCAACTGTTCACGCACTAACATTAACTGACTGAGAGCTTCTCGCGTTTGAAGTGCTTGCTGTTCCAATTGTTCACGTAATTTTTGCATTTCGATGGTCGGACTCAGTGGTGAACTCGGAGATTTGTCTTCATTATCCTGAAATCCAATTATAATTGTTGAGAAACAATAAAACAAGAAGATTTTCGTGTCGGTTAATTCGACGGTCGTCCGTCATTCTTTCAAGCCATCTTCATTACAAGTCATTGAGAAGAAATTAGAATAAAATCTCGAAATAGTGCGAAGAAATCAGAGAAAGTAAGTAAGCAATCCATTGAAATTTCTCTTTTATTTATGCTATCGGTCAAACCTATCCGAATCGCATGGTGGGTCGAATTTAGCCTGTATCCGGGCGATCGCAAATATTTTATTATGGTATTGGGGAGTCAATTTCCATTCCCGACTATCAGTTTTCATATTGAAATTTCAACTTTGACTCCACCAATACGACATTAAAAATGGTATCGTACTAAACGTCAGATAAAAAAAGAAAATTTTAGATAAAAAATTCAAAATTTCAGTTAAAAAAACGAAAACTCAGCTTAAAATTAGAAATATTTATGGTACCCTGATGAAATCTAAACGTTCCGGCTTTGGACCGTGCGAAGTACAAGTTCCTAAAAGTTTACTACAAACCATTTTATTGTGACATAGGGTAGATCGAGGTGCGAGGTGGGGGAGTCTAGATATGACGAATCATAAATAAAAAAATGTCCATGGTCACATATCATCGTCAAACGTCTACGAATCCTTTGGAATTTATTAGTCTTGCGCTAGAAGTTATCGTATCTGGATCGCTGCTAAATATTGTGTTCACCGATTTTCAGAAAGTGATCGATAGAGTGACTGGCAGATACTGAGGGGTACCGGTATGTAAAGGTGATGGTCCATGTGTCTGAAAAGTTCATTGTCACATCGGGCGTGCCTCAGGGAAGTCATTTAGGCCCATTACTTTTCATCCTATTTATGAATGACGTAATCAAGGTTTCCAAGTCAACTAAGATCTTATGCGCTGGTAAACCTTAAGTATCTGAGCACAATTAGATCCTTGAAAGACGCTATGAGACAACAATCAGACTTGGATGTCCTTTCCGAGTGGACAAAACGGAACCGATTGGACCTGAATGTGGAATAGTGTAAGGTTATGTTGTTTTACAAGTTCAGATCTCACGTACGATTCGATTAGGACATTGATCGGATGAAGTTGACTCGCGTGATAGAAATTCAAGACCTGGGAGTCTGGTTAAATGAACAGTTATCGTTCGATCATCTTGTTAAGAAAATTTGTAAGCAGTTCACAAACGTCCGTCCGCTCACGCAACTTGAGTATGTTTCCGTTGTCTGGCACCCGCACCAGTCGACTTATATCGGCAAGATAGAGTTGACACAAAAGAAATTTCTTATACACGCATTGAGGAAGTTTGTGCGGAGAGATTGTAAATTCTGTCTGCCTTTCTACCTTGAGCGTTATAATTCGATTGAAATTGAATCCCTTTGGCATAAAAGGATTACCTTAAACGTTTTGTTTGTCTTTGACGCAACCGTCTGAAAGCAGCGCAGAATCAGTTTTAATGTTCCGGTTCCCGCTATCAGATCTCATGAGTTTTTTGTTGTTAACTTTCATCGAACTGACTATGGCCAGCATGAGCTGGTTAACAGCATTCTTAGAATGTTCAACGTTTTCGTGGACCTCTATAGTGAGACGGTGTCTAGATGGGTTTTTCGGAATGAAGTAAGGGCCGTATTTTGCGGATCAATTCGGACTATCCTTTCTCACTTGATCTGTTGTAGAGGTCTGAGCGTGGTTTCGGTTGTTTAATTTTTTGTTTTCTTGTTTGATTTTGTGTAATCTTTTGCGCTCTTGTTCTACCTAGAAATGATTACGACTTTGATTGTGAAATTGTTGTTGATATTAGTGGGTGGTGGTGTTAGTGGGTGGTGGTGTTAGTGGGTGGTGGTGTTGGTGGGTGGTGGTGTTAGTGGGTGGTGGTGTTAGTGGGTGGTGGTGTTAGTGGGTGGTGGTGTTAGTGGGTGGTGGTGTTAGTGGGTGGTGGTGTTAGTGGGTGGTGGTGTTAGTGGGTGGTGGTGTTAGTGGGTGGTGGTGTTAGTGGGTGGTGGTGTTAGTGGGTGGTGGTGTTAGTGTGTAATGTTAGCTGTAGGTAGGGATGCTAGCAGTGACTAGCCTTGCATAATCATCATCATCATCATAATCATCTTCAATATGTACCTAGTTCTGCCAATAGTGTGAAGTGGTGTCATTGGGTAGTGTTAGTGGGTGGTGGTGTTAATGGGTGGTGGTGTTAGTGTGTAGTACTAGGTAGGGATGCTAGCAGTGGCTAACCTTGCATGATCATCTTCTTAATTCCTGTATAGGTCCTGTATAATACTTGCTATACAGATAGGCTCACATCTTGAGTCATTTGTTTGCTTCTTTTTTTGTACTTTCTAGTTTACATAAGTTGTCTCATCGAGCCCACCACAGCTCCTGTTAAAATTGTCTAAAGATGTAGTCAGGTAGCTTTTCGTTAATATGAAATTCTTGCAGTTATTGTCAAAGATGCTAATTTTGGACAAAAATCATCGGTGATTCATTGGTGAATTAAATTAGGGTGAGTCATCGGTGATTCCCCGTTGAATCACCTGGGAATCACAGATGATTCCCCTGCGAATTACAGATGATTAACCTGGGAATCACAGATGATTCATCGGGGAATCACAGATGATTCACCGGGGAATCACAGATGTTTCACCGGGGAACCACAGATGATTCACCGGGGAATCACAGATGATTAACCGGGGAATCACAGATAATTCACGATTTTTTCAAATACGTCATTTTCTTAGGTAATTTCGATGGGTCGTTTAAGTGTCCTGTGGTGACCTCAAGTGATGACATCTCAACATAGAACTGCCTTTTCTCAAGTGGCGTCATCCATGCTTTCATACATAAAACAAGGCACCTAATCCATACTGTTAACAAAGGACGTGAAATATTGAATTTTTTGCAATAAATATATTTTGATCCGTAAATGCTTGCAATATCTATTCTGATACGTACGGATCTTTGCTTATAGTTTTTGCTAAAACCAATCTAATTGGGATCACAAACAATGTCACAGAAAAAAATTTGAGGTAATTTCACATTTTTAATTTAGAGCCCGTTCAGCCACACCATGTTTCTACAGCATTGTATAACTGAATTACTGTATCACTCACTGTTGGGATATAGTTGTAATATCCTTCTTCAAAACGCAATAGGAAAATAATTTTCACAAGATTGCGTAGTCCCGGTTATTTCGAAAGCATTGAAATGATTTTGTAGCAATAAAATAGAAGGATGATTGTTGTCGTTAGAGGTTATTTAAACAGAGAAGAAATTGAATAATGTTTCAGGGTAGAGAATATAAATTTACTCCAATTACATCACTCGAATATAATAATATTTTGAACAAATGTTTCTAATTAGAAATCGTACTTACTGATGTCTTCCGGAAATTGAAATTAGACGTTGGCATTATGTCCAAATGGCTCGGTCGTTTCAATGGGGCTTCAGGTATTGGATCTGTTGAAATGAAAATGTAAATTAACACAAAAACGAATAAAGCGAGTCAATAAAACGTGGTATCGACTCAATCGTCGACAATGGAAAAACCACACAATTTTCCATAGAAATTCTTTGCCTCAGGAAAATGTTGAACACATTTTTCGAATTTTAGAGATTTTTATTTTCGGACGTCAAAACGAAAATGCGATGAGAAACAAATAACTAATAAATCAAAGGAGAAAATTTTTCTTGGCAGAGAATTATTATGTTTTGTCAACAGACTGGTTAATGTTTTAGTATTAAAATAAATATTTTTCTTAAATGATTCACTGTTGATTTAAGTACTCGTAATTATGTGTCTGGAAAATCTTTTACTCTCAGCTGAAAGTAATTACGATAATTGGACGGAATGGAAAGGATTCATCGCAGTTTTTCAACACTTGACTTGATGGATATTTGTTAGCAGAAGTGAAATTAATTCGAATGAAAGAAAAACCATTTCTACACGAGCTGTCTGGTAGATGGTATGCTGAAAATTCGACGAAGAAAACTTCAATGATTTTATTGTTCCTATAGTTGGAAAATACGCCATCAATCTTGATAGCAAAACGGCAAAAATAAAGCTATGGGCATGTGTTCACAGAATGTAAGTTGGAAAACTTTTCACTTTATTGGATTTTAAATAGTGCAATTAGCTCACAATTTGTTTTCCGAAGACTTTGTAATAAAAGGTTTTCTCGCCAAAGAAATTTCTAGTGGTACACAGTTTAATGGAAATTGTAACACAAGGAAAATGAGGGCTCGTTAGGCAACCCATTATACACAGTTACGCTGATGAATCGGT
The DNA here is from genome assembly GCA_029228625.1 of Pseudolycoriella hygida. Classification (NCBI taxonomy): domain Eukaryota; kingdom Metazoa; phylum Arthropoda; class Insecta; order Diptera; family Sciaridae; genus Pseudolycoriella; species Pseudolycoriella hygida. Next base: position 132,056,839 of record CM055404.1, read on the forward strand.
AAATGAATGTGATTATCAGATCAATGATGGGCCTAAATCCTTGCGGTTGATGTTTTTGTAATGTACACAAGCCACTCTTTTATAAGGTACGTCCAGCATTATTGCGATACAAATTTGTCGACGTTGTGCGCGAAAGTATTTTCGGCTGAGAGACTTTCAATTTTTTGAGAAGCGACTCATGGCATTTTACTCTTTTACGAAGATATACAAAATTGTTATCGGATATTGTTATCCGATCCAACACCTTCAACAGGAGGAAACGAGGTAGTGGCAAAAAAGTTAGCTATTCACAGGTCAATCTTCAGGCCAACGATTTTATATGGTAGTCAACGCTGAGTTTCTGATATGAGTGTTCTTAGGAATCAGAAACGATGACATTAGGGAAAATTTGGGAGTTACGGCAGTGGAAGAGGCTGCAAAGGTTAGTCGTCTGAGATTGTACGGGGCGTTCAAAGGATCGGTGATAGCAGGCTCCCAAAGAGGATGTTGAATACGCAGATCCCGAGTGTACTCCCTAGTAGTAGGCCAAGGAGAAAGTTTATGGACTCCATATGAACTCAGATTTACAGGGCGAACAGACCATCTCCTTGGCACAGGACAGGAGGAAATGGAGAAGGGTGACCCGTAATCACCGAGTGGCTGCGGAAAGACTCCACACCGAAAGGTCTATAAAGTAAGATGATGATGATGATCCAGCATCTTTCAGTCTATTCGTCTCCTCAGTTCATATTTGAGCAGTTAATGTGTAGAAGATATTGTCTCACATATATGTAAAAATAATGTTGTAGAACAACTTGATGCGCTGCCATCTGTAGCTTCTGACAGGCTATAATTCTCCAAGGCAAAAATACTAGTATATACACAGGTCTAGCCGCAAGCATTACATTTTCTTTGAGGTGGTATCACTTCAGCCAAGTCCGCTAATCAGAGCCTATTATTTGGGAATTTTCGTGTACTTTTTTGTGAAATTTTGATTTCAATCCCTCACAACGTTCATAACCGGTTGAAAACATTATCCGACATGAAAAACATTTGTTCTACCCCTTTCTTGTTGAGCGCTAGGAGGGCCTGTACGAGGATAACCCTAGTACATATCTTAGCCATCACACTTCGCAGAAAATACAAACTAGAAAATACAAAATTTTGCTGAGCAGACAATCCAAAAATTCGAATTTTCAACTTGTCTGGAAAGAGATGCCCTTCATCATAAAGTTTACTACTAAATTATTATTTGGAAATTTTGTATAATTTTTTTTTGGGAAATTTCGGGAAATTTTGGGAGTTTTTGGGAAATTTTAGGAATTTTTGGGAAATTTTGGGAAAGTTTAGTGAATTTTGGGAATTTGTTCCCAAATAATAGGCTCTGCCGCTAAGTCAAAAAATGATGTATTGGAAATTTGAAGCGATCAACCAATTTTTTACGACTCAATTCTTTTCAACTTGACACCAGGCTGCCTAATATATGCCGTTGAACTATGACAAAGAATGCAGCCTAGTTTCAAAAATTGGTATATATCACAATGTCGAATCCTTATTTTTTGTTTTGATATTTGCAAGCAATACTCGACGTGAAGTTAGCTGCAGTTGCAAACGAAACTAACTTCATTGCAACAAAATCAGATGATTTCATTCATAAATTCATTGAAAAGTTAAAAAATCAGCTGATTTTTTTGCAACTGCAGCTAACTTCACGTTGAATATTAGTTGCAAAGATTAAAACAAAAGACTGTCACGTGCCTGCTGCCAGGTGAAGAGTACAATTCTCCACTTGTTCCAACTTTCTTAAAGCTGCGTACTTCAGATTCAAGGTCCAGTATGTTCATGCACTAGAGGAAAGATCAATCTAGTGCATGCACTAACTACACTGGATGTTCTGAAGATTTTCAGAAGAACTGTAACGTATTGCGCCATCAATTTGTAAAACACTACCAAAGTTTCTCATTTGACGGACGTCTTTGGTCCGAAGTTAAACAGTTCGAAACATGAAATCGTGACGTAAGTATAATGTGATCAGTATTAGTACATGGAATTGCACATGTAACAGTTGTAAATGCAAAAAAGCTTCGTTACGACTTCAACAAATTTTTCATTCCTTGGACGGAAAACTGCTGTTTTCCATCCTATTTTAAAAGAGAAAAGCAGTTTTCTGAACCCTCATTATGAAAAATATTGTACGAAAATCGGAAAAATATACGTTTTTGACTAGTGTGATAGCAGCCCTTGGCTTCGCTGCGAGATGCAAGCCTCACACTCGTCAAAAACGTTATATTTTATCTGTCTAGAACGATAATCTCGCATTTTTCTCCCTAGGGCAAAATTGTTTTTCTCGGCATATAAAATAGCATACGCACCGCTGTCCAGGATGGTTTATTTTGACGATTTGGATTATTTACCACGCCTTCGGCTCGGGAAATAACCTCCAAATCGCCAAAATAGAATATCCTGGACAGCGGTGCATAATCTACTATTTCCTAGTTACGTAAATAACTATTACATAGAATTCACGTTTCCTTATCGGTTTTGTTTTTGCTGATATGCGAACCTCTAACTAAAACTCTCTAAGTATGAAAAATTAGGCAATTTCTCTCAATCAACCAATGTTATCCTAAAATTAAGGTTACGTGATACGAAAACATTAAAACATATGCTACGCGGACCTGTACGAATCAGGGTAAATTTCAAAATTAAGTTTTATCATATTTTTGATGTAAAAATAATGTAAATTTTGTGTATGTTTCATGGAAAAATGATGGAAAATTCATGTACAATGATGCACAAAAGATGGATCGACGATCGATTTTGCTACATTATTTTTCCATCATTTTCACAAATTAGAAAAGTATTTACATCATTTTAATATGATTTACATTAATTTTACATTATTTATCCATGAACTTCTCTATAATGTAAAAATGATGTAAATCATGTTAAAATGATGTAAATATTTTTCTAAAAATGATGGAAAAATAACGCCAACAAAATCAATCTTTGTTACATTAATTATCCATCTTTTTTACATGATCTACATAAATCTTGCATAAATTGCATCATTTTTCCATTTTACAAAATTTACATTACTTTTACATCAAAAATGTAATTCAGTCGAATACAATTTTGATATTTACCCTAGGAATCCCTACAAAGACTGTGTCCGGTTCCAATATCCAATATCCAATATCCAATAAAAAAGATTTATGAAAAACGGATGAGATTTACTCGAGTTATGTACTTAAAACCCCTTAGGCGGCCCTAGCTAGCGTTTACGAGGGTTGCCTTTTATGTTTCTGGCCTAGAGTAGTTCTATTGTTCTTTGATGCTAGTAATTATGCTAGCCTACAACTTTGGACCTTTTCCGGATAATTCACCACAACAAGGACAAAAAGAAATCGTTTAGTCTGGTCACTGGAGTCTTTTTCCCAGCGCCTTTAGCAAATTTTTTTGAATTTCCATACAAAATGCCGTTTTATATTCCAGCCATTCCCAGCCAAGTTGGATTGACTCGTGGAGTCAAATCTAATTCAACGAGAAGACTACAAGAACCCGACTCCAGATACCAAGAATGGAGAACAAAGCAGCAATATAAAAATTTGGCTAAAATTCCGACAGAGGAAGATCTCTGGAAGAAAGACTCCTCTGACAAGACCAGAATTTTTTTTTTCTTCTTATTGTGTTAAATTACTCGGAAAAGGTCCAAAATTGTCTGTTATCACCATAAAACGCTAGAAGTGCCGGAAGTACCAGAAATATAAAACGAAATTCGGCCAAAAACCTCGATACGCGGTGACCTATGGGAAGAGGACTCCAGTGACCAGACTAAACTTTTTTTTTTGTTCTTGTTGAGGAGAATTATCCGGAAAATGTCCAAAGTTGTAGGCTTATGAATAATTACTAGCATTAAAGAACAATAGAAGTACCCTAGGCCAGAAACGTAAAAGGCAACCCTCGTACTTGTTATCTTGTGTAGATAAATGCGGCGAAGGCATAAGTAGTATAACATTTGTCGATACGTAATGAGGAGAAATCGCAGCGTCGCTTCAGGCGGAACTTTACAAATAAAATGAGACAGTGAGCCGGGCGGGCGGACCTTGACTTGTCAGCGGCGACGGGTTTAGCATCACAGGCAGTTCCTAAAAAAAGCTTTCTCAAGCCGACTCCGTAACTCCACAAAAAATATTCTTTGGACTCCAAAACGCCCAAGCAATTTTTGTTTTAGTTTTTTGAAAGAAAATTTTCGGTGAGAAAAATCAAAAACTTCATTCTTTTCAATTTTTGTACTTTAAAGTGTTGTCAGCGCCACCTTTTTCGCCCAATCCAATATGTTCCAAATTTATTATTTCCGACGCACTTCTGCGGTTTATGGAATAAATGGGAATAAATGGAATAAATGGGAATAAATGGAATAAATATTGGAATAAATTTTGGGCATCTTTATAGAAATGGAGTGCTGTGAAACTTAATTAAATTAAATTGCAATAAACTGTCCTTTTTGTTTCACAATTTTAAACTTTATTATTGCTGATCGATTTCGTGAACTACGTTCACATTATCAAAGCCAACGAACAACTAAACAAATTGAAATTACGACAAACAAATTAACTCTCATACAATAAAGTAAGAACAATCAATCGAATCGCTAGCCAATCATGTGCACACACCTCATCTCACAATGCATTCAGATCGTTGTCTGTAGTCAAGTTTGTCTATTTACGAGATGAAACAAAGTAGAAAAAGCATTGTCGTAGTCCTTGTTCACTACTGACAAACTGATAAATACAAACAACTAAAGACAAAGTATAAAAGCGTTATGGCAGACATTAAATTTCTGAAAGAATGTAAGAGATTGAAAGTGTTTCCGAAGTTTATAATCATCAGCTCGCCCATAACTAATAGTCGATCCTCATAAATACAAACAACTAAAGACAAAGTATAAAAGCGTTATGGCAGACATTAAATTTCTGAAAGAATGTAAGAGATTGAAAGTGTTTCCGAAGTTTATAATCATCAGCTCGCCCATAACTAATAGTCGATCCTCATAAATACAAACAACTAAAGACAAAGTATAAAAGCGTTATGGCAGACATTAAATTTCTGAAAGAATGTAAGAGATTGAAAGTGTTTCCGAAGTTTATAATCATCAGCTCGCCCATAACTAATAGTCGATCCTCATAAATACAAACAACTAAAGACAAAGTATAAAAGCGTTATGGCAGACATTAAATTTCTGAAAGAATGTAAGAGATTGAAAGTGTTTCCGAAGTTTATAATCATCCGCTCGCCCATAACTAATAGTCGATCCTCTAAAGTGATAAATGAAGCCAAAAAGATGTGGTTACGTGAAGAGATAAAGTTTAAATTTTGGTTACTAAACGAATTAGAATTACAACTGTACAGCATGCACTTGAAGCTAATCGAGTCGTTCGGCTCAGCAGAAAATTGGTTCTTATTTAACGAAGAGGTCGATAATGTTGTCAACCACAAAATAATGTTAAAATCGTTTCGTCAACGGAAGAAAATTGAATGGCTTTGCCAGAGACTGTAATTTTTTCAGGAAATTAAAACTTTGAACACAAGGTTCCCTTCAAACAAACTCTGCGTATTATCAGCGATAGCGTCACCTCAAGCGATATCATTAGTTTTAGAAGCGGACTTACGGACTGCGTCACACTCTACCTTTTAAGAGGTTTTTGTATGCGATATCAGTAGTTTTGGAAGTTTTCAGATGTTATAACCAAACTTCATGTGAAAAATTTTCTATTTCTATTCTCTATTCTATTTTTTTATTTCTATTTTCAGAAAAGAAAATTTTCTAAGAAAAAAAAATTCTGCTCCTGATGAAACTCTATAACTTTCTAAAAGAAACCATCTCTCTAGGTAGTGTCATTCCGGAGCTAAAATTCGAAAACCGAAAAAGCATAAACGAAAATCCAAGATGGCGCCGCTATGACAGCTGGCAGCCATTTTCTTATGATCCCAAAAAATTCTACTGATGAAACTCTATAACTTTCTAGAATAAACCAACTCTCTAAGTGTTATCATTCCGGAGCTAAAATTCGAAAACCCAAAGAAGCCTAATTTGTACCTAACAAAAATCCAAATTGGCGTCACTTTGGCGGATTTCTGAAAATCCCAAAAAATTCTCTTGACCAAACTCTATAACTTTCCCGAAGAAACCAACTCTCTAGCTATTGTCAATCCGGAGCTAAAATTCGAAAACTCCGAGCATTACCTAAAAAACCCTCAAAATTGACCACTTTTCCACATGCCACGGCTTTTCCAGAATTTTCCCGGAAAAGCGGCATATGAAATTTTTCATTTGGGGCCGAGACTGACGTTCCCTGAAAATTTCAGAAAGATCGGCTGTCTAGTTCTCGAGATC
>CM055404.1:132063714-132235569 GCA_029228625.1 Pseudolycoriella hygida
AGATAGATAGATAGATAGATAGATATATAGATAGATAGATAGATAGATAGATAGATAGATAGATAGATAGATAGATAGATAGATAGATAGATAGATAGATAGATAGATAGATAGATAGATAGATAGATAGATAGATAGATAGATAGATAGATAGATAGATAGATAGATAGGTAGATAGATAGATAGATAGATAGGTAGATAGATAGATAGATAGATAGATAGATAGATAGATAGATAGATAGATAGATAGATAGATAGATAGATAGATAGATAGATAGATAGATAGATAGATAGATAGATAGATAGATAGATAGATAGATAGATAGATAGATAGATAGCTAGATAGATAGATAGATAGATAGATAGATAGATAGATAGATAGATAGATAGATAGATAGATAGATAGATAGATAGATAGATAGATAGATAGATAGATAGATAGATAGATAGATAGATCGATAGATAGATAGATAGATAGATAGATAGATAGATAGATAGATAGATAGATAGATAGATAGATAGATAGATAGATAGATAGATAGATAGATAGATAGATAGATAGATAGATAGATAGATAGATAGATAGATAGATAGATAGATAGATAGATAGATAGATAGATAGATAGATAGATAGATAGATAGATAGATAGATAGATAGATAGATAGATAGATAGATAGATAGATAGATAGATAGATAGATAGATAGATAGATAGATAGATAGATAGATAGATAGATAGATAGATAGATAGATAGATAGATAGATAGATAGATAGGTAGATAGATAGATAGATAGATAGATAGATAGATAGATAGATAGATAGATAGATAGATAGATAGATAGATAGATAGATAGATAGATAGATAGATAGATAGATAGATAGATAGAGAGATAGATAGATAGATAGATAAAGATAGATAGAAAGTTTCCATAATGATGAGAACAATAGAAAAATTATTTCTCCATAGAAAAGTGTCATTTTCAAACCTCGATATCTCAGCCGATTTTCAATCGATTTTGATGAATGAGGGCTTGCTTGAAAGCTACTGCGACGCAGTTTTTTTTTTAATTTGGAGGGGGAGGGGGCGAGGGGAAAAAACTCAAAAGTTCGCCGCTACTGCTGCGGGCATGATCCTTGTCCCAAAGGTTTTTGTATGGAGTTTTTTGGGTTTGTGGACGTTTTTTTTGGGGTGTGGGGACTGCGTCACGCCCTCCGCTACCGCTGCGGGCATGATAAGCCCCTCGATTATTTCTCTAAAGGCTGATTTATTACCTTTCCAGCGATACCTCACACGATGAATTTGATAGAGCAAATAGGTGGCGCTGACAACGCTTTAAAGTGCAAAAATTGAAAAAAATGAGGTTTTTGATTTTCAATACGGACAATTTTGAGGCTAAACAATATTTTTTGAGTGGTTACGGATTCGACTTGATTAAACCATTTTTTGGAACTGCCTAGTAGGCTTTCATTGCTATTTGCATATTGAAACAAATAAGAACGAAAGAAGACTACACACCATGAATCTGGTTTGAAGAGAAAACCAACACAACCCTTAAAATTATGAATTCTACTCCTATGAAAGGAAAATTGAATAACCAAAAAAATCAGTTTTATGAAATTAAATTGCAGCTTTACTATAAAAGGATTAATTACTGAAACATTTTAAATTATAAATGGAATACATTACACGTACCACTCCACTTGTACCATGTTGTATTAAGAGACGGTTTCAACATTGCTGGTATACGGAGCTTTTCTTTCTGTATTCATCTCATCTTCCACATAATTGTTTACGTTAACAGCAAACGAAACTAACTTGATTCTTGATTAAGGTTACAGATTGATGTGCTGCTCATACTAAGCACATTGAGATTGGAAATTTCTCCTTGGCAATATCTCATGTTTTATTTAAAAAGGAAAAAAAACCTTTTTATTATGCACCGTACACTTGAAACGACAAAATGAGAAAAGAAATGTCGCTTTTTTATTTCGCCTGCACATTCATATCTTCTAATAGTAAAATCGTTATCGATCTCGCCTTCTCTGCTTGGATGCGAGAAGCGTTTAAACGAACTTTTTTTTTCTAATAGAAATCGTACGTGTCTGAATAATACATAATGACGAACGTGAGGTGGCATTGCATGAATTGGATACATTTATACTCGGCTTACTGTATCCAGAAAAATGTGCTTTCTATCTACGGATTTAATACGGAGAAGAAATTGGTTTACAAGCGCTTTTCTAATCAAAACCAGGGATGAAAGTCATTTAAAAAGATTGGAAAATGATCTGAAGTAAACAAAGACTTAAATCAACGGAACTGAAGATTTTATAAAAAAAATAGTAAAGAGTGGTTTCCAGCACAAAAATGGGATTTAGGTGAAAAAGAATTTTTGCAACATTCCTAACCGGCGGGCGCGGCGTCGGAAGGTCGCAATATTTCAGCACTAGAGAGGAAAATAGTTAGTACTTGTTATAATAACGTTCTATATGCCAAAGATGGCGCTTTTCGCAGGTATTTGAGCATCAAAATAAATATTATTTTGAGAGAAGTTAGCGCATGAGAGAGCTGGGACGTGAAAACTGAACGGGCTCCATAATTTTTTGTGTGAGTATTGGTTTTTCTCACCATTAATATAAGTACAGAAATTATAATTGGGGGAGAATTAGATCAGAGGTGCTGTAGGTACCGCGTTCGAATCCAGCGGGTAACTTTTTTTCCTTTTTTAGTAGCTTCCCTTACTTAACAAAAAAAAATTGTTGTCGCTAGAATCGAACCCGGGTCCTGTGGCTCAACAAGCTAGATTAGATTGAAGGTATGAGGGGGGTCAAATTAGTATGTTTGACAGGAGCTTAGACTAATTGTCATTTGTTCCCGAGCCCCCTCCTTTCTTCGTTTATTTAACAAATATTATGAAAGATTTTTACAAAGAAAGACAAATTGAAAATTATGATAAATAAAACGATTCAGGTAGATGTGAAAAATAATGTGTCATCTCTTTGTGATTTTATGAGTTGTCTAGAGTTCAGTGTATTGCGTCATATCCTTATAAGGACTTGCTCTGCCAGTTGGTTGAAAGTTACCAAAGTCCTTTTAAGGAAAGAGGCCAGGTCATGCACGTTAATTTTGTCGATGGTTAATTCTTTTATGGTAAGTTCTGGTTTGCCCAGGATTCGTTGCCTGTAATATCTATATTTGGGGCAGTCACTGATGATGTGAAAACCAGTTTCTTCGTCGTATCCGCAATCACATTTTGGGTTTGCTGCATATCCGATAACAGAGACATATTTGTTGCCGCAGTGTCCTGTCAGGATTTCAACTACTCTCTTCATGTTAGGTCTATCAAGGTTCAGTAGACAGTCACTCAACTGTGCTGCACCTTTTTAATGACTTTTTAATGATACGCTTTCTTTCATTTTTCGTTATACCACAAAAGGGTTCTGGCCCTATCGGGCGCTTCTCTGCTCCCTTGTCTGCTAATTTGTCGGCTCTCTGATTCCCTTGGATGCCAAGTGGCCCGGCACCCATAGAATTGTAAACTCATTGTCCTTTTTATCCAGCTCATTAAGATTTTCCTTACATTGAAGCACCGTGGCCGAACTGACCATGGGGATTCCAGAGCTTCAATTGAGGATTGACTATCCGAGCAGATGTAGAGTCTTCTATGCTGAAGATTCTTGAAAGTCTCGGTGCTAACCAGTTCAGATATTGCTAGGAGCTCCCCTTGCATTACAGTGGTAAAGTATCCCAACGATATGAAACCTCCAATTCCGACTTCATCACTGATAAAGCCAGCTCCAGACAGCCCTTCTCTTTTGGATCCGTCTGTGTAGCTCACTACGCCATCCACTGGGGAATAGATTTCTTCCATGCCAAATCATTCCTCCCTGCTCGGTATGACACACCTAAAGTTATCTTTCAGCAGCAAGATAATCGAGATCTGGTCACTCCTAATGAGGAGAGTTTCATCTTTTATTAGGTTTGTAATTGCCATGTGCCCTTCAGCCGAGCCCGGTGCCCAAAAACCATTATTAAGAGCTGAGCTGCAAGCTATCGATTTTACGTATAGATCAGGCGGTGAGACAGATAGAAGTGCTTCTAGGGCCCTTGTGGCTGTACTGACTTTCACCCCAGTCATGCACAAGCATGCTAACCTCTGAAGTTGCTGTGCCTATCTCTACTCTAGGCCACCAGACAATGCACCCATGGCGGAAAATTGGTCTAACTACTGCTGTGTATATCCACCAGATGACCCCTGGGGGTAAGCTCCAAGTTCCTCTGAAGGTGTCTCTACACATCCAGAAAGTTCCAATTGCCTTATCTAACTTGTCTATTAGGTGCATGATCCAGGTCATTCTATGGTCCAAGGTGACCCCAAGGTGACTTTACCATCACCCTAGGGTTAAGTATTTCCCCAAAGAGTCTGAAGCTTCCGAGCTCTCGTTCATCAACCTTGTTCTTTCTTTTAAAAAGAATCAGTTTTTACACAGTTTTTTCTCCTTACGCCACTCTTCTACTACTTCTAGCACCTCTCTCATCAGATCTCCCAAAGTCGTCGGACAGATTTCTCCAATAATGAGAGAGACATCATCTGAGTAACCCTGTGTAAAAATTCCAGATTGATTGAGTTTGACCAGGAGAGAGTCTATTACCATACACCAAAGTATAGGTGATAGTATGCCCTCTTGGGGACATCCCCTAGTCACTCCCAGACTGGTTGTGGTGCCGCAAATGCCAGCTTCCATAGTTCTACATTCCAGCATTCTAACAATCCACCTTACAGCAATGTCCTCCGTGTGTCTTTCTCTCACAGCTTTCTCAATCACGTCGAACCCCGTATTGTCGAGAGCTCCCTCTATATCCATGAAACACCCCAAGGCTACTTGTTTGTTTCCCAGAATGTTTTCAATTTTTTATGTTGGTGGAGTGCTGTATCAGTGGATTTACCCGTCTGATAGGCATGCTGCTTAGCATGAAGTGGGAAATTCCTTAGAACCTGATTCCTCAGGTAAAAGTCGAGAAGCCTTTATACTGACTTTAACAGAAAGGACATCAGACTGATGGGTCTGAAGTCATTGGCTTCACAATGAATCGTTCACCCAGGTTTGAGGATGAAGGCTACTGTAAATCTTTTCCAGTTCTTAGGTATGTAGGTCAGTACAATGGAGCTCTTATTAACAAGCTATGAACATTAGTCCGAACTAAATCGTTCATGTATTCGAATATGTGATATGAGTCCCTATTATAGTCTAGTGCAAGAACAATAAAATAATTTTTTAAGTGCAGCCCCATATATCACCCCACCCGCTTCAAAGACTGTGAGGAAGGACTTCCATAAAAGAGAGTTTTCATGGGTACGAGGCTGCAAACCTGAGTTCTAGCTTCCGGAATCGAGCATCACAAAATTTCCTTTGTTCGGGAGTCACCAGAAGGCAGCCTGGTACCCATGTCCCGTTTCGAGGCTTGTGTGGAGAGATTTCCAAAAAAAAAAATTCTCATAGGTACGAGGCTGCAAACCTGAGCTCTAGCTACCGGAATCGAGCATCCTAAAATTAAATTTTCATAAGCGTTAAAACGGGTGTGGTGAGACATGGGTACCAGGCTGCCTTCTTATGGCTCCCGAACAAAGAGAACTTTGGGATGTACGATTCCAGAAGCTAGAACCCAGGTTTGCAGTCTTGTACCCTTGAGAATTTTTTTTTGGAAAGGTTTGACACATAATCTTCGAAACGGGTATGGTGAGATATGCACTTAAAAAATTATTTTACTGTTCGCAGGGCCCGGGTTCAGTTCTAGCGACAGTATTTTTTTCATTAAGTAATGGAAGCTTCTTATAAAAAAACTATAACCGGTGGATTCACCTCCAGAACCGTACGCCGCTACAATACCCCTGTGCTTATTCTTCCCAGAGAATATTCGAATAACTGCGCATGCGCATAGAGCAAAATTCTCTCTATGCGCATGTGCACAGTTTCAAAACGGAGTGATATTTTTTAAGTACAAATCCAGCCGTATATATTAATATTATGATGAGAGAAATCAATACTCTCACAAAAAATTCTGCAGCCCGTTCACTTTTCATAGGCAAGCTCTCTCATGCGCTAACTTCTCTCAAATAAAATGTCTTGCCCCACTAAACTACGTTCGACACAGTGCAGCGAAACTATGAAACGTCAAATTAAACAAAAAAAAGAACAAAGAGAAATTCACCACTTCACACCTCTGCCCGATTTGACGATTGTGTACTGTAATTTTAATTATTAAGGCTGAGTACTTACCTTTCTTTCGTTCGTCGATGTCATCGCTTATTTCTGAGCATCTGTCCGTGTATTCACACGGAGTATCCGAATGATCATCGTTGTTTTGTTCTAGGGAATTCTTTTGAAGATTAAATTTGTGGCACACCTCGAATGCTTGGCCAACAGTTCGAACAATTCTCATGGCTTGAGACTAAAAACAATAAAAGTAAAAAATGTTAGATAAAGGGTCGTTCACTGATGATGATAATTTGTATCCGGAGTGGGGGAAAGGGAAGGAACACTTAAGATTCTTTACATAAAAAATTTACCGAAAAAGAAAGAAGTTTGATCCTCATAAATATGTAAACTGAAAATTCTGACGTTTAAAACGTCATTTTGACATTTCATTCTAATTTTTTTTTAATAAACTAACCTCTAGCTCAAAGTCCAGGCTACCTGACCGATTTTCCTCGTACTCTTCCAAAAATTTGGTGGCTTTGGGTATCGTGTCGGATTTTAATCCCAAGAATTTAGAACACTCAACCGGCTCTTTGAAAGACAATTTTTTTCGAGGCCTTGCAACAGTTAACTGATTTTCCTTCATCACATCCCTTTCCAGTATATCCACTTTGGGCCATTTTTTATCTTGAAATCGATTGGATGCTGGCAAATCAATAGAATTGCGTCGATGTAATATTCCGGGTTTTATGGTCGCCGGCGATTCATCACGTGAATTTAATTTTGCCAACCTTAACCTAGCTTTAATTACACCTCTCTCGCATGAATCTTCATTAATTTCCTCGTTCTCTAATACGTAATTTTCTCGGTCATTTATTTTATTTCCAATCATCAAATCGTCTTTACACTGCCCCATACCCTTACTGCTATTCATCTTGCTACTATGCCATTTTCTGGTACTTTCGCCAAATGTATTCCTCCGTTGATTTACAATCACTTGATGACCATAATCAACATTAGAATCATCACACGATTGACCCAATGTTTGAGTTGAAACGAAATTTGTTGAATTTTCCTGTGCCAATAAATCCATGTCCAAGCTAGTGTTGCGAGATAGGCAATGACGTCGTCGTTTCTCTTTGATGTTTCGCATGTTATTGGTGTGAATGTTGCTGTTTTTCGTTGTTGTGTGGGATGATGATATTGTCATATCCATGACCTTTTTTTTATTTTGATGTTTGTTTGAATTGTCAACGAGTATGTTTTTCTCTTTGTCTGCATGCGAGGCACTTTTGTTTGGTATCGATGACGTATTGGCGGACGTTAAATCGGCACCATGCAGGTCGTATTTAGATTGGTCCTTCAGCAAATTCTCATCGGTTGGAACCGGTTTCGTTTTGTTGGTAAGTTTTTTATGGCGCATCCATAGCGTAAAAAAATCCATTTTTTTATTTGTTGCGGTGGGGGATGATGAATTTGGGGTTTTCGTTGACTTTAGAGATGTTGTGGTAATCGCACTAGCTTTCTGTTTCCATGCATCGGTCCATGTTGTACGAGCTCGGTTTATTACACCTGTGGTATTTATCGGTTTCATTTCCGACGATTTATTGGCATTTTGTGTCACTACACCGTCTGGTGCTGGTGCATTTTCACTATCAAATGATCGTTTCATTGTCTTTGGTTTCTTAAGTTGTTCGTTCATTTTAAAACTTTTTCCCTAGACAAATTTATTTGCGTTCATTTTAGTCACTTGTAAAGTCATTACTTTAAACTTCACTCCTGTGTGTTTTTTGTACGAAATGGGCCAAGAAAGTTCGGTTCAACCAGTTGCATGAGTTTTAGATGCCACGATAAAATACTGATAAACTGTGATGGAGTACTGTGGGTTTAAAACAACAGCTCAGTTACTGCCATGTTAAGCCAAAACAACTCATCGCATTTGTGTCTTTGTTTTTGTAAAAAAAAACTTTCGGGAGCTCTGAGCTTCTTTTGTATTCCAGCGAAATATTCCATTTTTCCAATGGAATTCAAAAAAAGCTCAGAGCTCGCCAAAGAACTTGAGAGCACAGATTTCATTCGGTTTATTCGATGCGTTGTTCTGGAATAACACGGAAAAGTAGTGGGTCGACCCATTACGACCCTAAAATGACAATTATCCGTCCGTTTCCGTCTGAGATCTACATCTTTTCATTTCGGCTTGATCTTTTATTTTTACCTGAACTGATTTATTGCATGTGCTGAGATAATGAAAATATGTTTCCTTTCCAACTCATTTCTAATGTATTGAGTTTTGAGAGGTACATGGCGTCTGACCCACCTCTCACATTTTCTTGGGACTTATCGAGATTTAGTAAAAAATGTATGAAAAATACAGGGCCGTAGCTACTAACTAGCTAAGCTGGGCATTGCGTACCCTGGAATCTCAAATGCCCACCCTGAAACTCCGTTGCCCATCAAACATATCAAGAACTCTGAAAACTTAGTACTTCTGCGCAGGCTTTCTTCACGGTGTTAAAAAACTGCGTAGAAGTAGAAACAAAGTTTATAAAGTTCTTTGGTCGGTGTACCATTTTGCCCAGGAACCCAAGAAGTAAACGCTAAAAAAAAATTCGCCTGCAATGCTGTTGGGATATACCAGCGTATATCTATAATATAAAATCCAAAATGTCACTGCACCTTGATGCACCTCACTACACTACACCTCACTGCATCTTGGTGCACCTCACTACACCTTACTGCACCTCACTGTACCTCACTGCACCTTATTGCACCTTGGTGCATCTTGTTGCACCTTGGTGCACCTTACTACACCTTGATGCACCTTACTGCACCCTGATGCACCTTACTGCACCCTGATGCACCTTACTGCACCCTGATGCACCTTAATGCACCCTGATGCACCTTACTGCACCCTGATGCGCATTACTGCACCTTGGTGCACCTTGATGCACCTTACTGCCTCTTACTGCACTTTGGTGCAGTAAGATGCATCAAGGTGGAGTCAGGTCCACCAAGGCACAGTAAGTTGTAGTGAGTTTCAGTGAGGTGTAGTTCGGTGCATCAAGGTGCAGTGAAAGGCAGTGAGGTGCAATGAGGTGGAATGAGGTAGTGTAGTCAGTAGGGTGGGTTGAGAAATGCAAAATATTTTTTTTTTCAACTCTGGACCTATTTTCATCGACGTATTCAATCATTTATAGCATCTTGTGTCAAAAGAAAAATTATAAAGAGTCCGGCTATTGCTTGCCCAAAGCGGTTTTTTGAAAATTTTCCAGTTTTCGTGAGTCATACTACTTTGAAGGTTCGCCATAGCTAATATAAGGTTTGAATTGAGGAATTTTTCCACTCTTCGCTGTTATGAGTTCCTTAGGGTTAAAGGAAAACACACAGCAGAAGAAAATGAGAAATTCGTTGCAAACATATTTTTCTGAGAACAAATAGTTCGGCGGATATCAATTTTTTTTTGTTTTTTAGATTTTGATACTATAAAACAGATAGTAAATGTAAATTCTTTTTAGACGGCACTCTTCTTTGCTCAAAAACTGATTATGTAGATAACTGTTTGAAGTTTAAAACAATAATGGTATAAGTAACCGCACAATTTTTACAAGTTTTTAAGTCCATATCCCGGGCGAAGCCCGGGTAACAATGTTAGTAGAACATAAAGCGCCGCGGGCACATAAAGCGCCGCGGGCACATAAAGCGCCGCGGGCACATAAAGCGCCGCAGGCATATAAAGCGCCGCAGGCACATAAAGGCCCGCAGGCACATAAAGCGCCCCAGACATATAAAGCGCCGCAGGTACATAAAGCGCTGCAGGCACATAAAGCGCCGCAGTCACAAAAAGCGCCGCAGGCACATAAAGCGCCGCAGGCACATAAAGCGCCGCAGGCACATAAAGCGCCGCAGGCACATAAAGCGCCGCAGGCACATAAAGCGCCGCAGGCACATAAAGCGCCGCAGGCACCAACACATATCCCTCCATTTGAATTGATTTATTACACACTACCTTGCGAATTTAGAATATACGTGTGACTCGGGTCGCTTGTAATTACGATACAATACAACATTACCACTCTACCACGTTAGACAAGTAATGTTCGAGCCAACAAAGAATTTATTTTCCATCGTTATCAAAAAGAATAAAAAAACGTAAAAATTTCTTGTAAGGAATGCGGCGCAAAATATCAAAAAAAAAACAATTTGACAACCAAAAATTCTTCTGAACACGTGCTGTACACGAAATGTCTTCAACCGTTCAGTGATAAATTTGCAAAACAATTCTCATTCCTTTGCTTGTACTTCCTAATCCATTTACTGACCTTGACTACCACTTAACACACCACACAGAAGCCAGAGAATATTAAGTTTGAATAATGTGATTTGGCCAAAAATATCAAAACGATTCTTTTTTTATTATTTTTAATCCAACTGGCACTTTTGAGACGTTTTTTTCGTGTTTCAGCTGACTAATCGATTGTGTTGTAAGATCTTCTTCACGTACACAACATTTAAATGAGATGTAAAAATGATTTTTTCTCGTTGATCGAGTAAACAAACTGAGAATAGAAAAGGAGAATTTCCGAACACACAGACAAGAAAAAATCGAATAAACTCAAGTGCCAACAATTATTTTTATTATTTGTTTTGTACGTTTTTTATTGAGACGATCAACATTATCGCTTACGATAAATATGTTCGGCTGTAAAATGGGAATTTTTCCTGTCAACGACTCCGATCGTTATAATAATTTCTAAATGTTTGTGCGGTTGGAAAGTCTTTAAATTCTGGATTTAAAACCAGACGTTTGTGCGCTAGTCTAGCCAGGAAAAGATATTTTCAGAGGTAGCTATCGTGAAATGCTGATCGTACAGATCACCACGATTACCTGATCCATTAAATTTAGTTTTTTATTCGATGTAAATTCAACAGAAAATCACAAAAAATACAATAAAACTTTGGAAAACGTAAATATTTGAAAATTGTTAAGCTCTTTTATTTTATTGGATAATATAAAGTGAATGAAAGACAAAGAAAATAACACCAGCCAATGTTCTCATATGTATTTACACAAAGCCGGAAAAATAAAGTTTTTTCTTCTTGGGCAAGACAACTGGGTGGGACATTAATGCCCGATGTCTTTGTTATTTTCACTTGCGGTAAAGGATAACTGTTTCGCGTAGGAGTCCCTTTATTGCAATAATAAAAAGATCATGAGCAAAGATGTATTGACATAAAATATTTAAACATTTTACCTGTAGCGGAAAATTTTGTCTCGAATTATACCTAATGCAGCTGCACTGTCTGTTCACATAATTTCTACATTTTCGTCTTGATTGTTATTTAACATTTGGAACTCGTGTGAAATTGAACGAAAATGTGGAATTTTATGTGATACAGACAGTACATTTTTTGGGACTATTTGGGACAACAGCTTTCTCCTCTATATCATTTGACTTTTTCTTAGTGTATGAATGATGTAAGAAAGGTTCAAAATTGATGTAGCTCTGATGTTATTTTAAAATGTTGAGGAAATTGTGTCAATCTGTGATTACCGCCACATCATTATATCAAATGTTTACGTACGTTAATGTTGGAATGATGTGTTAAGGATGCAGAATTAACGGAAAATGTACATTTCCCCAATCATTTTCACTAAGAGTTTGTTGAAGTGAAGTTAATTCTTACATAGAACTGATGCGTAAATGATGCAACAACATCACTCATCCATCATTTTTACATCTCCATAATTTTTACATCTCCATTATTTTTACATCTTCAATATTTTTACATTTCCATCATTTATACATCTCCATAACTTTTACATCTCCATCATTTTTACATCTACATCATTTTTACATCTCCATCATTTTTACATCTACATCGTTTTTACATCGAGTCCATCATTTATACATCTCCATCAGTTTCACATCTCTGTCATTTTTACATCTACATCATTTTTACATCTCCATCGTCTTTACATGTCCATCATTTTTACATCTTCATCGTTTTTACATCAAGTTCTTCAACATTACATCGAAATTGTATCAAAGTTACATCAAATTAGGGCTTTTTGGTAATTTGTATTGTCATTTTGATTAATTGGAAAAAATGGTTTTAGTTTAATTTTATATTTTTATTTTCCGAGCTTTCGAAAACTCTCAGTTTTCTTCATCAGGGATATAATTGTATTAATACACTCGGAGGCCATTCTATGTTTAAGAGTTTTGCTTCCATTCAATGATGAAATCAGCTATTAGAATTGAGTTTTTTATTCACCGATTTCACCACTGTCTTTTGATCTCGCATAATTTTTGTGTTTACTCAAAAAATTTATCTATCCACCTGCTTTGTTCATCACTCTATTGAAAGACGAGATTGTCTGTTTACAAAGATTAGCTCAATTGAAATAGAAATCAAAGTATAGTGATGACAATAGAAAAACGATATTAGTAGAAGTAGTAGTAGAAGGGTACGTCGTCATCAAAACGGTTGATCTTATAACAACCGTATTAACAACTTTATAGCTCGCTCATTAGATACGTGTGAACAAACAAGTTATTTGCTACAATATTTGAAATAAAGTTCTACAAAGTCCAGCGGAGAAAATACAGTCATCGTACATACAAGTAGGCGAACGAATGCTTCTGTTGTATGATTTGTTCGGAGAGTGTACGATAACTTTTTGTACTTTTAGTTTGATCAGTGTGAAAGTAAGACAACGATCGACATGACGAAGGGAGATCAAAACATACCACGCGGCTCACACATTAACACATATAGTAATTATTGAGTGAGTATAGTAAATTACCTTGAGACACTTTTCCTCAACACGTTCATTCACACTAAAACAGCAGCTAATTCTTTGATCAATAAAAAAATAAAATTTTCGTTGTTAAGGCTCAACAAAGGCTTTCATTCTATAAGCGTTCAAGGTATATAACGCGTGCTTCAATCATTTTGTATGTACATGTAGCATGTAAAGTATGATTACGAAAAAATCCGGACGACTTTGTTCCTCTGCTGAGCCTAATATAACACACAGAATAATGCCATATTAATACCTCGTAGTCGTCAAGAACGTGCCATCCTTAGTATGCCAGACAAATTTAATTCAAGACTGTCTGCCAATAGTAAATAGTAATGGAGTTGGAAAGAAGGAAAAATATTTTGCACAAATATTTGCAAAATCCATCGTGGTCTCTAAAAAAGATTTCAAAGTCACTCAATGTGCCAAAATCAACGGTTGGAGATGTCCTTAAACGTTATAAGGAAACCTTATCCGTCGAACGAGCCAAGGGATCCGGCAGAAAGAAAGGACCACATGACAAAAAGCTCCATGCAAACATTGTTCGTTCTTTCAAACAAAATCCAGTGCTCTTTGACAGAGATCGGGCAAAGATATATGGAACTTCAGCGAAAATGATACATAACACACGATTGCGGACTAGCACACGGTCATACCATGCTATAAAACGACCGAACCGGAACGATCAGCAGAATTTGAGATCAAAAACGCGAGCCCGAAAGTTGTATGAGACGATATTGACAAAATTCAAAGGTTGTCTCATCATGGATGATAAAACTTATGTGAAAGTTGATGCCAAACAAATCCCAGGCCAGAAATTTTATGTAGCAGAGAAGCGTTTAGGTGTGGCCAACAAATATAAATTCGTCAATGTTGACAAGTACGGCAAGAAGCTACTGGTTTGGCAGGCGATTTGTGGATGTGGTCGTAAGAGCAAGTCTTTCGTTACATCGTCTACTTTGAAGTCAGATTCTTACATCACGGAATGTCTCCAAAAACGATTGCTCCCCTTTATCAAAGGGCATAAAGGCAAAGTAATGTTTTGGCGGCCCGATCTGGCTTCTTGTCATTACTCCAACGCTACGTTGAATTGGTACAAGACCAACCATGTACAAATTATCCCGAAGGAGATGAATCCAACGAACTGTCCCGAATTTCGTCCCATTGAGCAATTTTGGGCAATTGGCAAAAGAAATATGAAGAAGACACGAGCAGCCATCAAGGACACCAAGTCAATGAAATTTTATTGGGATAAGTCGGTCAGTCTAATCAAAGGAACGACTGTGCGCCGTATGATGAGTGGTATCAAAGGAAAGGTGCGGGATTTCATCCGTACTGGCGAGCTTGCTGTATGACTTTATGTGGAAGTACAAAGTAAATATATATGCTTTCGAAGGATGACAAAAGTTTTCATTGAAATGAATCCGGTTAATAGAAACATCCAACTTGAGTCGTCCGGATTTTTTCGTAATCATACCTTATTTTCTTCAATTAGAGTTATTTACGGAAGCTTTCTACAAAATGTAGTATTAATATTCCTTTACACGACCGCAAACAAGTGGCAATTTGTGACCAATTGTTATTCTTTATTTCTCATGGGCTTAAACCAATGACAAAATAGATATAGACTGAGTTTACGAAAACATAAGCTGAAGCAAAAATCAAAATATGTAATTTGTACATAGCATGCACATCGTACACCAACACATACACAATTCACTCTATTATGTTTCATTGAAAATCGTAATCGTAATCGTAATCCACGAGAGAGTTTGGGCAAAGCGACTTATAGCCAAATTGATAACATATACATATAGCTATAAGTAATAAGCTATACGTTTACGTTGAAAGTTACAAGTTTACGTTATAAGTTTACTTTACGAGCTATGAGTTATAATTTATAAGTTACAAGTTAGAAGCTTACGGTACAAGCTATAAGTTTATAGCCTAGATCACTATTGTAATTGACACATATCAGTACTGATCAGTTTTAAAACTTATCCGAATCAGTACTGATCAGTTTCGGACCTGACCCGGATAAGTACTGCTTAGTTTCGGAACTGACCCGGATCAGTACTGATCAGTTTTAAAACTGATCCGTATCAGTACTGATCAGTTTTAAAACTGATACGGATCAGTACTGATCAGTTTTAAAACAGATACGGATCAGTACTAATCCAAATCTTTTTTGAAAATGATCAATTCTGATGCGGGTCAATTTTGAAACTGATCAGTATTGGTCTGGATCAGGTACAATACAATCTGGGCTATAAACTCATAATGTTAACTTATAACGTAAACATGCGACTTAAAACAAATAGCTATATGTATAAGCATGTTATAAATTTGACTATAAGTGGCTTTGCCCAAGGTCTCTCTTCACCTAAATTTAACAACACTACCAAACCTGGTTGCTTCAATATGTGTCAATTTTTGTTAAAGACTGCCAGTCTATACTTGATATGCAATTGGTCTGCTCTCAAATTGTATTTCAGCATATAACTTGGTTACAGTTTTTGTATTTGCTCATCGTTTCCGACTTGAATAGTAAAGAGACCGCAGTCGATGAAAAGAAAATTTTAAATTCAGCACATGGAGCATGACTATTGACTACGTAAAGCATAATAAAAAATCTCAAATAGAAAATGAAACAATAAAACGTTCATTTCGGCTATTTACAATATATTTTAAATGAAAAACCAATATTGCCCGGATACTATAAACAGAAATGTTCCCAATTTTCCTTCATATATTTTCGCATGAATTTTCTTTGACTTTTTTTTTATTTTATGTTTAAAATTTGTTCTAACTTCAAATCAAAAATAACAAACTGCGGTGATTTCATGCTTCATGAGTCTAACCTTAACAAATAATTTGAAAAGCTAAGACATTATTGTAACGCTCGTATGTTTGTGCTCGTTTTAAATTAATTTCGATAGAAAAAAATTATAGCCTGTGCTAAACTTAGTTACTTAATAAAACAAAAACACTTGAGATTTGAGACATAACATAAACATGAAAATAAATCATTTTGCGAACATTATGTTGGAATATCGAACGGGAGATGACGATTTATTTCTTCATAGTTTTTACTTGTAATTTTTCTTTTCTTGTAAACTTGTTGATTGTGCTTTGAATAGATTTTATTGATTTTTTACCGCAAGCATAGCAACAATCACTTGTTGTAAGCTTTTTATGTTTTGACAGTTGGTAACAACACTGTGGAAAAAGTGGATAGAAACAATAAGCTTATATGTTGTGTTATGAGGCTATAAATTTAGCGTATGATTTATTTACGAAATGACATTAGGTCGACAACTATGTGCCCTCGTCTATGCTTAGAAATATTATTTATTAGAGATGTTATAATCTTTGAGCTCAGGAAAATTTATTTGGGAAAATGATTAACGTAAGGCAATCGACTAAATCCGTTTCTGAAGTAAAGTAGCAATCGAGCTTGTCTTCATTTTAAAGCTTCATTCGTAAAATTCGTACAAGAAAAGTTGCGTTTGTTTCTGTACGAGACTTCCAATGACAAACTTACAAAATATCAATTTACAAAATCCCAAGACTGAAGTAAAATTGCAGGGCATCTGTTCTTAATTTGTTGTAGAACTGTTGTCATTTGGTTGTATGAGTTGTATTTATGTTGTGTTTTGATAGTATAATCTGTTGTATAAACTGTTGTTGTGTCGTGGCTGTTGTGGGCTAAGTTGTCAAATTGATGTTTTGGTGTTGTCTTGCTGACACACACTTACAAAACTCATGTACAGCACTCATACAGTAATTAAACAACAATTATACACCAACTATACAACACGTACATAACACTTAAACAGCTCCTAAACATAACACTTACACATCTGAGAGTGGAGGTGCGTAAGCGCAGCCCCTCTCCGAAGAAATGCTGTAAGACGATTTCCGGTGAGAGGAGAGCACGATGATCAAGGAAGGAGGTTTTAGTTGATAGGTCAAGTATGTACGCTAGAAATGACGATTTTTAGTTCCCCCTCCCCCTTCGTATGCAAAAATGTATGAATATTTGAATGAATAAGCCCCCCACCCTCCTAAAAAGCGTAAGTGGAAAATACAAATAACAACGATATTAATATGCTTGGACAGTCAAAGCGCTCTAAAAGCCATGACAGCTCATAAAATCTATTCATCGATGGTTCTAGAAAGTAGGGATAATATTCAACGTTTGGTCAGAACAAACACAGTCACTTTTAGTGTGGGTTCCCGGCCATAATTAAATGCAGTGAAATGAAACTACGGATAATCTGGCCAATACTAAGGATTGGAGTTGGTCGACCCACACCAGACCCACAATTTTAGAACGCATAGAAAAACTATTTCTGTGACTTCTGCAACAGTGGCTCAGGTGTGGGTCGACCAGCTAAAATTGTGTGTAAGGTGTGGGTCAACCCACTTAGCCAATACTGAAAAAATCATCGTGATTTTTCAAGAACCATATCGCTCAATGGAAACGAACAGCTTTTAACAAACAGTGGTCTACAGTTAACCACGCCAGCCACGCCAAAAACCGCATCAAAATAAATGCTAAAAACTCGAAATACATCGTGTCGCTAAGTAGGAAAAACATAAAAGGGCCACGCCAAAGGAATAGTTATGGGCAACTGTTCTCTCAACAAATATTTCATCATCGGAGGCAGCAATAGTCCAAAGTGCCCTAATTGTGGGGATCTGGGGATATGAATGTGGAAGCATCAAAGCAAATGAAAGTTCGTTTTTCGAGCCGTTAAATTTAATCAATTTCTTCCGTAAGGGACGCTTAACTTAGTAAGTTAAGGCACCGAAGTGAGTGTTGTGTAACCTTAGAAAGTCTCATGTAAAAGTTTTGGGTAAGTGTAATGTCAGTGTTGTACATGAGCTGTGCAAGAATGTCTCAACCATACAGCACCAAAAAATCAATTTACTTACACACATACACATGTTCTGACAGAGAGGCGATGATTAAAGCACTCATGTCGCCTATCGTGACATCCAAACTAGTGAAAGAGGTGGAGGATACCCTGAACCAGATGGGAATGAGAAATCAGGTCACGCTGGTCTGGGTTCCCTGACACTCTGGTGTGGAGGGAAACGAGAAAGCGGATGAGCTGGCTAGGAAGGGCTTGGCAACATCGAGTTATGGGCCAGAACCTCTTATACCTATCCCACATTCGGAATGCGGGTGATGTCGGAGTTCGCTGACTATTGGAGCGCCTATGAAGGAGGACTGCACACGAAGCGTTTCTTCCCGGTGCCCGATGGGAGGTGGGCAAGAGAACTGCTAAACTTGGACAGGAGACGCATCAAGAGGGTGGTGGGTGCGATCACCGGGCATTGCGGACTGAGTAAGCACCTGGAAAAATGGGAATCTCTAACGATCCCAACTGTACCTGCGGCCTGAGTGAGAAAACGGGCGTTCATGTTATATGCGAGTGCCCGAAGTTCTCTTCACTGAGGCTAAAGACTTTAGGAGGAACCTGCAACAGTATCTAAGATAAGGCCTGCCGCTTTAGACAGGTTCCTGGTCGGGACTGGGATGTTTCTAAGATTTACATGATGAGCTTGTTACGAAACAAAGGATCATCAGATCTGTGTTTTAAGGACCAGGAATGGTCCGACCCAAACTGATAAATCTATTTCACACATACACACAACAGTTTAACAACATTGTTCCACAAAAACACAACATTAAAGTACAACTCATGCCACCTAAACACGACAGTTCGACAACAAATTAATTACAACTTTTACCCAGAAATTTAACATAAACCGTCGTCAGATTTTCTGCCGGAATATGAAAAAGGGTAGCTCAATAAACCTTTCTATGTGCTATTTCTATCTTCACATTTGGAGTGATTGGTTAAACTGAACTTAACCTACGGGAAATTCGGTTGAAGTTACGCATTCTTTTGCTATTGGAAGATAATTAATTCTTTGGTGTCATAATCGTATTGGAATTAAATAAATTCACTTCGACAGTTGAACACAATAATATAAAACCTGTCAAAAATGGTGAAAAACTATTTGTCTAATTTCCTAACTAGCAAAAGGCGACTGATACACCTACATTGTTGATGTCACTAAAGTGGACAGAATACACGTGATCGTTTCTTGCATATTTGTGGCTTAAAATATCCCAATATTATTCAAAATTAAAACAAGCAACAAGTAAAAAGTCGTCGAGAATTTTCATTTGAAACGTAGAAAATGTTTGTTAGGTAGGTAGGAATTTAAGTAATTTTTTTTCTTGTCGTTTGGAATTATTTTGACAAGCGAAAGCACTTTAGTTGATTTCAGTTATTTAACATATTCTTTCATTTAAATTACACATAAATGTCGGGGCATGCATTTCAAAAAATTTTCAACGATAAAATAATTCGAAATAAAAACGGAGAAAAAATTATCCAACGGTTCATTTCGATCAAAACTAAGAATGTTTTGACATTTCTGAAGCCTGTAGCATGTTCGATAACTCAAGCATTTTAGCCTGAATCCCTAGCATGCAGCACTTATTAAAAACATAAGAAAAGACCCGTGCGTATCAGAATAGATGTGGCAAAAAGACTCGAACGTATCTACACTCGCATATAGAAATGAGCAAAAAATTCAATGTTTTATGCTCTTTTATAACTATAAGAATTACAAAAGTCCATAGAAATTACTCAAGATAATGTCAAAGGCCCTACCGAAGTACGTCTGAGACCATTGATTTTGATGGCCTAAATGTTCTCCCCTGCACCATATCAAAAAGAGTACCAACGTAGTTTCTTCCAGAAATCCTGAAACTATTTTCTCTAAAATTTTATTCTCTATAACTTTGCCTTTGACAGTAAATCTCCATGTTGCATAGTTGAGCAAATATATACGGAAAACCATCTGCTTTCGTATATGGCCAAGAAACTCAATTTCGTCCAATTTCGTTTCACTGACCCTCGAAAAACTATGTTTTTGGTCACTTTTTCGAACCTTTTTCCTGAACCACTCGACCGATTTTGCTCACCTTTGAACTTCAATCATGGGACATATGTACCTTTCAGAAAAAAAAATTTAGAGTGATCGGTACAGTCGACGGGACGAACAGACGGACATTTTTTTTCGCTGATTCGTCATCTCTAGACGACATTAAGTCCATCCCCTTCACTCCCGCCTCGCTCTACCCCAAGTTACAATAAAATGTCTTGTGGTAACCGTATAGGACCTTTGTACTTCGTCTAGGGCTCGGCACAGATCATATTTGTTCCAGATTGATCTGAAAAATTTTCAATCTGAATCTGATCTGAAAATTTTATTCTTGATCGGAATTCGATCTGATCTGATTTGATGTGAATTTAACAGATCTCAACTCAATTTGAACTAAAATCTGACTGATATCTGAATGTTATCTCGATACAACTAAAACAATTTTTTGTGCTCGGAATTATGATACTGGTATGGAAATTTTGCCTGATGAAGTGGGAAGTGTGTGAGATGATGTAGCAAATTTGTGGGATGAAGTGGAAAGTGTGTGGGATGAAGTGGGAAGTGTGTGGGATGAAGTGGATAGTGTGTGAGATTAAGTAGAAAATTTGTGGGATGAAGTAGAAAATGTGTGGGATGAAGTAGAAAGAGTGTGGGATGAAGTGGAAAGTGTGTAGACCTGGACGCCGGGCAATGTTTACAGGCCGCTGGAGCTGCGAAAACCTAGAGGGTCCGGCGGCTGGCTAAGAGGGTAAAAAGACCGTCGGCTGGCGGCGCGCCGTGGCTGAAGTACATTTTTTAAAACAACTGTTTTCAACAGAAGACAGTAATTTTATTAGAAAGAACTTAAAAAATGCAACGAAGTCAACCAAAATGAACTAATTTCTTATTCTTTAAAATGTTCGTAGGTAATCTTCTCGCAAAATTCATAGTTGTTATGAATAAATAACATTTTATCGAGGTTACTTGGCAATAAAGACGATTTTCTTGAATTAGCAATCAATTCACCAATAGAAAAATTTCTTTCACTAGGAGTGCTTGTCATAGGCATTGCTAAATTTTGTTTCGCCAAATTTGCTAAAATAGGCATTTGTAAGGAGTACGACTTCCAAAATAAACGAATGAAATCGATCTTTACATTTGGACCTAACGAAAATGCTCGGAGTCTATCGTCATAGAATGACGGACAGATGAAAGAGTAGAATGTTTCTCTGTTAACTCACTGATGAATTCTGAATTTTTGTTAATAGAGGTCGGTGCAGCTTGCACGTTATTTAAAGATACACAATTAACGGCCCACTTTTTCAACACGGCTGTTCTTATTGTTCTTTTGTAAAATTATTCTTAATTGTTATTAGTTATTTTCTCGGAAAGTCTTCAGAGGAGCCGACTTCGGGATTAAAAAGAAATTAATTCTGCATTCCTAAAGACCAAAAAATTGCATGGCGACCTGATGACCTATTCGAGTTTTCGTTTTGTGACGGTAATCAAGAACTGTATGTACTCACAGAAAAACCGAAGTACACTTCGAATTTCTAAAAATTTCGCCTGTGGCACTGTCAAATTTTAAAGTAAAATCTTGCCCCCGCTCTGAAATCAAACTCGGTGACCCTGAAAATTTTTAAATGTCGGCCGCACAAAATGGTTATTCGATTTTTATACAACTTCATGCTAAAAAATTGCATAAATCACTCAGCCGATCGGCTCAGAGGTATCGGCGGCTAGGTTCGGCTGAACCAAATTTCGGTTGGCGTGGCTGGCTCAGCCGGCTGGCGTCCAGGTCTAAAAGTGTGTGTGATGAAGTGGAAAGTGTGTGGGATGAAGTAGAAAGTGTGTGGGATGAAGTAGAAAATGTGTGAGATGAAGTAGAAATTGTGTGGTATGAAGTGGAAAGTGTGTGTGATGAAGTGGAAAGTGTTTGAGATGAAATGGAAAGTGAACGGGACTGTAATAGAGTGGGATGTGTTTCCACATTTTCAATTCATCTCCCACATTTCCCACTTTGTCCCAAGGAAAGTGTGTGTAATAAAGTGGAAAGTGTGTGGTACAAAGTAGAAACACATCCGACACAATTCCCACTTCATCTCTCTCTCTCTCTATTTCATACCACACAATTTCCACTTCATCCCACACACTTCCCACTTACAAAAGTTAAGTATTTGATGGCCCCACACCAAATAATTAAGTTTGATCTGAAGCCAATCTAAAAAAACTGATCTGATCTGAATCTGAAAAGTAAAGATGGGAAATCTTCGGATCAGATCAGATAATTATTTACAGTAATATTATCCGTACCGAACCCTACTTCGTACTGGTCCAAAAATATAAACATTATTTCTTCCAAAAAGACCTAAATAATATATAAAGAGGGACATGCGTCGGGGTCAAAGTTTCTCCTCAAAAATAGCCGAAAATCTGTTATCAATTAAAAAGATGAACAAAATCGATAAATACGTACCGAAGATATGGTCGAAGAAGTAAGATTTTCTTGGATTTTCAACACTTTACGTGTAAAATATTGAAAATCCACATGTTACCCGTGCAGTTGCATATCCGAGCCGAGGGCTTGCAAAAAACAATTTCCGAAGCTTGTTGCTTAAAAATACAGTTGTGACTTCGGCTCGTATCACAAATTGATCACTCATGACATGAATTACTTTCGCATCCCCCACTGTAATATACTATTCAGCTCATACATTTTTTGACGCTCAATGAGTATGCGTATGCGTAGAAACAACGAAGAAAATTTGTGCACTGAAATAATGTTTGGTCATCACATCAGTGCACAAATTTTCTTTCCCCATTTAATTTAAATTAGATATTCTTGCGCCTAGTATACAACATAGCTGGCACTAGGTAATGAGCAATTTACCAGTGACACAGGTAAAACTTCGGTAACGAAAGGATCTCTAAGAAGAATCCATGTGAGCAAAGAAGCTCACAGAAAATTGCGGAATTAGTAAAACAAAATGATCTAACCCGGTCGGGTTATAACGGCGGATTATTATTATTATAGTTATTCTTGCGAAGAACCAGCTAGTGTCTGTTAACCCTGCTAACATGTACTTCAGGTAATTTCGTAATCTGTTCCATAATTTCTATTTTTTTTTTGTTAGTAGCTCGTGTCGCAAAAAACTCAAATCACTCAGACAGAAGTACTCCGATTCAGTTCACGTGTTCCTCTCGAACATACACAAACTTCTATAAAAATAGTCAAATTACATTCTTTCTGACCAAGTAATGAAAAAATCTTTTTTGGTAAATTGCCAACCCCGTCTTTTACTCTTCAGTTCAACTGAACGCTGAATTATAATGCGTGTTTTGCGGTCTTGTAGCATTCCAACAAAATTTGTCATTGAACGAGTTTATCAAATGATTTTATTTTTGCTTTTCTTGTTGACTTATTTATTTATTTTTTGATACAGTGGAAGGGAAAGACGATCCACTAGTCGTTGTGGAAATTTATGCCGTTAAAATCTTTTTAGATTTATTGTTTGCTTAAGTCATCCGCGTTTATTTTTTTTGAAAATTTAGTTCTTTTCCCAGAATGTGTCTCTTTTTTATTTATTTTCTCAAATTTTGGCACACGCTAGTTTCCTAGAACCTGTTAATCGTTATTTCTCAGTACTTCAATGGCTCGGAACATTTGCTGGAGGAAACGGACTTAACAAAAATCGCCTTAAACATTTTGTAATTCTATTTCCCTCTCTCTAATCTCTTAAAATCATTGTAATCTTTGCTTTGCTACTGAAAAATGAAATGACGATGACGTAAATGAAACGAGCATTCCATTTTTACTAACCTTTAACTGAAAACGTCTACGAGTAGCTTTGCACAATCGTTTGTCTGTTCGTTTAACTATGCGTTGAGTGAGGTATGGCAGCTGATTCTAACATTCTACATTTTGGCAAGAAGAGTTCTCATCAAAGTTACAGAAATAAACGATTTTCATTTTCGTAATCATTGCACCTCTTCATTAGTAAAAAGTGCAAATTACTACCGTTTAGTACGCACGCACATGTTGTGATCACATAAAATGCCGATTCACCGACAATAAATTGATAAGTTGCCAAAATTTATTTTATTCAGAAATGTGCGTCGCCGCGCCCGACGATCGGTTTAATATAAGCGGAATGTTAACATGGATCCGTGTATTGACTTTGGATACAAAGAAGGTAAAAATGAAACGGAGACATCAAGTCAATTTTGATTTAGTATACGACAGAGTTCTCAAGAGATGTTGTAATAGTAAATCATGCAACCAGTTACAAAAAGTGGTACTTTTTGTCACTAGATGTAAAGAGTGAGGCGAATTCGATATGGGCATGGTGTAAAAGAAATCACCAACGTTTTTTTTGAAAGTGAACTTTTAAATGAACATAAACAAAGACCGGCACTTATCACATGCGAATCGCATCGCGTAAGGTTTGTATGAAAGTTCAACTTGACAAAAAAAAATTTTGTTTTGTGAAGTTGAGATTTCACACAATCCTGACGCGATGCCATTCGCATCGCGCCTTATATAATAAAGGGGTAATTATATAGAACTATAAGAATTTAAAGATCCACAGAAATTATCCAA
Source organism: Pseudolycoriella hygida (assembly GCA_029228625.1). NCBI lineage: Eukaryota > Metazoa > Arthropoda > Insecta > Diptera > Sciaridae > Pseudolycoriella > Pseudolycoriella hygida. The sequence goes on from CM055404.1 coordinate 132,088,269, forward strand.
GGTAATGTCAGAGGCCTTACCGTAGTACGTCGTATGACATCTGGAAATGAATCATCCCTTCTAATTATAGAAGTGGTCATATCCCAGGATAAGGCCATTTTTTGCTAAAACCCTGAAACACGTGTTCTCTAAAATTTTATTTTCTACAGCTTTGCCTTTGAAAACCACTTTCTAACTGCCATAGTTCTAGAGATAAGAGTCATCCGTACCAATTCTAGAAGTCCTTATATATCAGGATTAGACCATTTTTCCAAAAACCCTAAGACACGTATTCTCTAAAATTTTATTCTCTACAACTGTCTGACGGTAAATCTTTCTTTGGCATAGTTACGCAAATATAGACGAAAAACCATCTGCGAGAAACTTAATTTGGTCCATTTCACTGCTCCCAGTGACCAATGGAGTTGTATAAAAATAGATACAGAAAGCTATTCCAGTTATAAAATTATTCCACCGCTCCATTCGTTCGCCAAATTTTCATCGCCTTTACTATCTGGTTGGATTTTCCCAAGTTATTGCATTGAAATGTCCGCTAGTAACAGCCAGAAAATTTTATCGAGCTCTGAAACAGTTTTACGACTATTTCTACCAAACAAACGGGAATAAAGCATTTTACTGACAAACATTTTTGTATTCTAATTGTGTGTGCTATCAGATTTTCGCACACTCATTCATTAATAGAACATTTCTGCGCAAAATTACCTTGATTTTAATGTCTGAAGCGTGTAATTAATCATTTATTTACCTGAAAATGATGTTATAGACAGATTATAGTCGAATTCATAAAAGCTGAGAAAAAAATAATCGTCAGATAGTATATGCCTGCAACTTTTCCTTTCTAAACAAACTTCGAGATAAAATTGCCACGGAGGGCAGACTGGGAAAACGGCTACAGGAGACGTTGTAGCTAAATGGTATGCATGGACGGCTTAAGAGCTCAAAACGGAGCGGGAAGTACACTCTAGGGACGTTACACTACTGTCTTCCAGGCGAAGATCGTAGCGATGTGCGAAAACTTGAGTGGCAACTAAGGCCGCCATTATTGTTTAAGTTCGACTGATCCTAGAATCCTTCGAGTTACAGGAGAACTTATCAGCTCTCAACGAAATAACGTTGATTTGGATGTCAGGATACTCAGGTGTACCAGGGAACGACAGAGCGGACGAGGCAGTCAGGAACGGTAATTGGACCAAAACCAACTGTAGCCGTTCCGCCTGGCTTGATGAAATCCCTTCTTAGGTATTGATAAGTAAACACCTGGGCAACCGGACACTCGAGAGTGGAGGGAAATGAGAGGGCGGACGAGCTAGCCAAGGCGTGTGCTATGGCTCTCGAGAACGGCCCTGAACCGTGTCTGCCGATTGCTCGATCAATCTGTTTAAAAGCACTGAGAGATTGGGTGATGCAAAGGCATGTGGAGAACTGGAAAAGGTACGAAGGAGGGGTTCATGCAAAGCGTTTCTTCCTGAAACCCAATTTGGAATGGGCCTAAGGTCTGCTAGAGATGGGCAGGAATCGTATAAGGAGGGTGGTCGGAGCGATTACTGGACACTGCGGGCTAAACGAGCACACGAAAAAGTTGAGGCTTTCGGCAACTTCCAGATGTGCGTGCGGATCAGAAGAAGAAACGGGTATCCACGTGATATGCGAATGCTCCAAGTTCTCTCAACTGAGACGCAGCCTGCTAGAGGCTACGTCGTGCAACCATCAGATGTTGTCCAACTTGGACCTGGTATTTTGGACAGGTTCTTGGAGTCAACGGGAAGGTTTGCGTGATTTAAATGATGATTGGGTTGAGAACAGAGGATCGCAAGATCTGTGTTCCAAGATCATTGACATGATCGTCCGAACTGATAAATCTATATAAACACCAAACAAGGTGGTATGGTTTATCCGAGACGGCAGGAGATTTCTCAGAGAGTGACGACGACAACTTTGTATGTACCAAGACCACTGAAAATAGTAATATAATCGACATATTATGTCGATTATAGTAGAGTTCGATACATCGACACATCACCATAATAACGTTATTATGGTAGACTTGACTATAATCAGCGTTACTATGGCGGAGTTGAATAAATTATAGTGAAGTTATAGTATATTATAACACAAGTGCTATATTCGCGTGATTATACTCGAGGTGGAGTGAGTGATCCTAGGGCTTCAGCCCGAGGTCTATTCACGTACCGAGACTATCATCGAGCGATTAAGCCCTTGTGTTATACGATAGTTTATTACCGGCGCCTATAATAAGCCAACTTTGAACGAAACCATTCACTAATTCATCAAACAAACTTTTTGGAAAATGTGCCACTTTTCTTAATTGTTTTGATCCATGGCGTCACACTCATCACTATTTAGTCAAGGTTCCTTTTGTTATCTGAACTATCATCTTTTCCTACAGCTCTAGCCAAAAATTGCATCCTTTTGCAGTTTGCATAATTCGACTCGACTATAATATCGCCGATTATGGTCGTTGTCGACTGTAATAGCGCTGATTATGGTCGTAGTCGACCACAATAGGGCTGATTATAGTCGAGCGGATCACAATAACGCTATTATGATCCTTCGTCGAAGTATGGAAATCGACTATAATCGGCACATTATAGACCTATTTTCAGCGATTTTAGTGCTATAATATGGTTATTTTAGGCGCCAAGGTAATAAAATATATTTTGTCGTTAATTTTAGTTAAGTATACAATAAAGGGGCCATTCAAATAGTGCGCACGGATTTTAGACTCCTCCTACCCCTCTACGTACATGGAAGAAAATTCGAAATATATGGAGCGCGCTCATACCTACCCGTCCCCAAAAAAAGCGTGCGCACTATTTGAATGGTCTGTATGTTCAGTGTTCTAGAACTAACCCATTAAGGGTTAGGGGCTAGATCATTATTTACTAGTTTTCGTGGTTCTACTATTTGAGATCCTTTCATTACCAGAAAGTTTTTACTGTGCCAGTGGTAAGCTGTGCGACAAACTCAGTGCCATCCATGAGATGTACTAGGAACGAAACTAGTAGGAGTAGAATACCGGCACCTCCCAACAATGCCTTTCACTTGTAAGCCGTACGATGGCACCGCACTCAACTTCACATGACTTGAACCGATTCAGTTAGCTTTGTTTTGTTTACAAATCTAACAATCGGAACAAATCTGTCTGCGGCTGAGTTTCGAATCAACGCACTGGCAACTCGATCTCATAGTAGCAAGCAGACGTGTTAACCACTACGCTATCGACTTGTTTTTACTACCAATTTTAGAAGTGGCTAAATCTCGGGATTGGGACGTTTCTGGGGGAAAACCCTGAGACACGTGTTCGCTAAAATATAGTTCTCTACAGCTTTGTCCCAGAAAGTAGCTTTCTAACTGTCTTAATTCTAGGGATATCTGAGAAAAAGTCTCACCAACTCCAAAAAACCATGTTTCGACCCAAAAACCTTTTCGACCATATTTCTGAAACTACCCGATCGAGTTTGCTCATCTTTGAACTTGAACCATGGGACATATGTACCTTTCAGCGAAAAAAAAGTTCAGGGTGATCGGTGCAGCCGTTTCGAAAAAAAAGTGGAGACGGACAATTTTTTAAATTGGATGTGTGGGAGCCCTGAATTTGTAGTAAACGTATAGGACCTTCGTACTTCGTACGGGTCCAATCACGCGAATATAGTCCTTGTGTTATAATATACTATTATATCATTTGGGGATATAATTAGCCATTTATATACCTGAAAGTAGGGGTATAATCACCATTAAATAGTTGAGTTTCATGCAAACTGGGAGGTATGTAATAGGCACATTATGGTTAAAGCAAAAGCCTTTGCCTCGGCAGACAGTATGAAGCAAAATGGTCTCTGGATGAGGAATTTTGAATATGCCATGGAAGGATCCTGAATCAACGACATGATCTTTGATATGCCCAGAGATCAGATCGCATAATTCCACAGGTCGACTTTGTTAGGCGATACCAGATCGTTATACCGGACAGAGCGGATTGGCTAGGAAACTGACCGACCTGCCTACCGACTGATGGACTGGTGAGCTTTACGGATGGGTCAAAAACTGAGGAAGGAGCGGGCGCCGGGATCTATTCACAGGAACCGGCGAACTGCGACAGTCTCCATTTGGGAAAGTAAGCGAGCGTCCTCCAAGCGGAGACGTTTGCGACGTTGATGGGAGTAATGAATTTAGTTCCAGAAGGAATGACGGGTGGCAGAGCGACCATCTGTTCAGACAGTGAGTCGATGATAAGGGCGCTCGCATTGCCTGCGACAACGTCAAAACTGGTTAAAGAGCTGAAAGGGATCGTAAACAGATTGGGACTAAGAAATCAGATCACATCCGCCTGGGTCCCTGGGCACACTAGTGTAGACGGTAATGAGAGAGCAGACGAGCTAGCCAGACAGGGTTCAGCATCTGCGATCGAGGGCCCAGAACCTCACATCCCGATTCCACACTCTCTGTGTGAAAGGGCGGTGGAACACTGGGTCCGTAAAGAGTTGGTGCGTGTACGGCGGAGGAAAGCACACGAAGCTCTTCTTCCCGGCGCCTGACGAGAAGTGGGCCAACGAACTTCTCAGAATGGACCGTAGTGGCATTAGGAGAGTAGTGGGAGCTATTACAGGTCAGTGTGGGTTGAACAAGCACTTGGCCAAAATGATCATTTTGGCTGATCCAAGATGTGACTGCGGCTTGGAGGAGGAAACGGGTGTCCACGTAATATGCGAATGCCCGAAGTTCCGACTGCTAAGGAGCATGACATTAGGTGGTTATGTGATTCGACCCTCCGATATGTTAGACCTAGGACCTATCGCCCCAGATAGATTCTTGGTGAGAACCGGAAGGTTTTAAATGATTTATATGATGAACGGGAAGAAAACAAAGGATTAATAGGTCTGTGTTTTAGGAGCCAGAAATGGCCCATCCCACCCTGATAAATCTTTTTTAAAAATATTATGGTTGACTCGGCTATAATTTTCATTATAGTACGACTATAATTTTCGATTCGACTATAAATTCCATTATAGTCGGACTATAATATCATGACGTAAAATCTCAATTATATGCCCAAATGATATAAACTATCGTATTAACCAAGGGGTAAATACCTCGGTCCCTTGGTTCAAAATAGACTATTTTATGAGCTCGATGATAAGAAACGACACAAAATTGTCTGGCACCGCACCACACACACACACATACTTCAGTAGTGAAAATGTTACAAAATCAAATTGATTACAATTTTATAGGTACAACAGAAATATTGTAGTCAATCCGGCTGTAATATCAAAAATTATAGTTGAGTCGACTATAATATAAAATGTCGACAATTTTCAAGTGAAAATAAAAGCCAAATGAAATGAATCGCCGTATAGATCCCAAGGTGTGTGTCTCGTAATTCTAGTCTCGTTTACCTACACAACCCTTGGGAGAATAAACTCGACCCCTCCTGTCATAATATGTATTCTAGCTAATCAGCAACAGTAGCGGATGTTGTCTGATAATTTGTATCTAATTAGACTCAATCCTCGATTTAAATTCGTTAATTAAATTTCCAACATATTTATTACACGAATGAAATTTCGCTAATAAAATTGTTTCATCATCGAAATGTATGCATTGCTCGCCGATAAATGTAATTTATGTGCACAAAGTATGCACATCATTATGGACGTATTTTATGCGGAAAACTAAAATGATAAATTGAATTAAAAAAAAATTATATGAAAAATTGCAATCAACAATTTCCGTGAATTGACAATGAACATTTAATTTGTTTTCACAGTTTTATTGTGGAATTAATCTGAAAATCTCTGCACAAATTTTACTCTTGATTTATGGACCGGGTGCGTGTGTGTGTTCTTTTATTGATTTCATTTTCGCGTTACATTGTTTAAATTAGAAGAATTTTAAAGTCTTTATTTACACTGTCACTTTTGATATACAGCGCATTTTATTAGCAAATAAATTCATTAGAAAAATTGCCTCAATTTAAATCATATTTCGTTCATCAAAAATCAAATTTTTTATTAATTTTTTTTTTATTTAAAACACCAATTTGATGAAAATGTTTAAAGCTTTAAGACGTTTTCATTTCACACTCTCTATTTGAGAGGTAACAAATTACTAATTATACGCAGAGCAAAATCAAGCACGCAGAGTGTTGATGAAAATGATGGATCGTGTCGAATATTGTATACGGAAAGGAACAAAAAATGTATATCAACCGAACGATTTGTAACGTCAAACTACTAGTTGAATGGTAAAATTGATCGGTAAATGTCCACCGTTTGATATTTTCCTTATTAACGAGAGAATTTTCTATTTTCTTCTACATTTTTTTTCCGGTTAGCTTGTTTTTGACTTTACTTTTCTAAATAAAAATAGGAAGACGACGATTATTACATCAGCGACGGGAAAAAAAACTATTTTCTTTTTCTATTTATTTTGCGCATTTAAAGCTTCGACCATTTGTTATGAAAACACGTTAAGAACTGATTTTCTAAAATTTTTCTTTATACCACCAAGCACACCAATAATTGTGTGTACCTCTAAGTTATTAAGATGGATGGAGAGCATTTTAAGTTTGTCTTCTTTTTCGCGAAAAAAAATGTTATATCGCGAACAAATGTACGGATTTTGCATGCACACACTCGTCTAAAATTGTGTACACACCATCACATGGTATGATGACGTTGGACGATTTTTTTTTTTTGTAAATTTCATATGTACGTTGGAAAATCCGAAGTGGAAAATCATAACATCAGAAGAGAGAGATACATTCGGTTATGACAAAACGACAGTTCTCACAAATTTCAGTGTTAATTTTTTTTTTGTTTATTTTTGAATTCAAGTAGAAAATGGGACGAATGTATTGGAGTTGCCTTGCTGGTGCAATTTTTGAAAATAGTTTACATTTGTTGGACATTTATCTGAATGAATTATTGCACTTTGTTGCACATAAATGCACAAGACTTCGGCTAATGGTGTCGCTTTTCTTTATTTGATTCTCAATTTGATGCAAAACATAAATTCGTGAGGAAAATTTCCAATTTTGTGCTAAGCGAAGGTAAAATTGAGGTCACACGTGTTCACTAAGAAGGAAATGTGCTACGCCTCAAATTAATCCCCAGTAGTGTAGTATAGTGAGAGGCGGGGAGACAACGGACGTCTCGTACATGAGTTGGCGACTTCTGACATGATAGTCTGGCCACTTTAGAATTCGTTAGGCCTTAGTGTCCTGCAGAAAGTCACAGAAGTCCCAAGCGATCCCACTTTAGCATTTTGAGAAAATGGCCAAAAACGAAAATTTCGAGGGAATGAACGATTCGAGCTCTTCAACAATGAATTAAGAATAAGTATCGCATTACGTTTAGGAAATGAAATATGCAAGCCTCACACTTGCATATGTGGCGAACAAGTTAAAACGGATGGTCGACACAGTTTATGTTGTACAAAAAGTCAAGGGAGATTTTCTCGCCATTCTGAAATCAATGATATCATCGCACGCGCCTTACGATCAATCAATATCCCCGCTAAACTTGAACCAACCGGACTGTATCGCGATGACGGGAAACGCCCAGACGGAATGACACTTATTCCTTGGACGAAGAGTCAATCACTAGTTTGGGATGCTACGTGTGCGGATACATTCGCGAGTTCATACTTAAAACAAACATCAATGAGAGCAGGATCGGCTGCGGAACAAGCTGTTAGACGCAAACACAATTTATACCATCAAATAAAGAGCCAAAATTACAAATTCGTAGCTCTAGCCGTCGAAACAATGGGCTCATGGTCGTCTGAAGCAAAAGATTTTTTCGTTTGCCTTGGGAACAAACTGTCCAAAGTGTGTGGTGATCCCCGTATCAGTCAATTTCTATTTGAAAGAATATCTCTGGCGATACAAAAACACAATGCAGCATGCATTATGGGAGGTATTCCGGACGATAAGAGGATGGACGAAATTTTTAATTTATGACTTAAAACAATTACTGTAATTTTGTAATGCATCAGAAATACGTTTGTTAATTATTCAAGTCAGTTTTAAGTCAAAATTATATAAACTTCTTCTAAAGTCATCATTTTCGCGGGCGGATAGCCAGTCCCCATAGGGCTGGCTAATCACCCGCGCGGGCGGATAGTTTTTTCCTCATAGGGCTGGCTAATCGTCCGCGCGGGCGAATAATCTCTCCTCCATAGGGCTGGCTAATCGCCCGCGCGGGCGGATAGTCTCTTCCCCATAGGGCTGACTAATCGCTCGCGCGGGCGGATAGTCTGTCCCCCATAGGGCTGGCTAATCGTCCGCGCGGGCGGATAGTCTCTCCCCATAGGGCTGGCTAATCGTCCGCGCGGGCGAATAGTGTCACCCCCATAGGGCTGGCTAATCGCCCGCGCGGGCGAATAGTCACTCCGTTTTACAAAGTCAAAACTTCATACAAAAATTTAACTCAAAGAAAACTTGTTTTGACATTACACCGTTAAATCTCGCGTCACAACAATTTAATTTTTGGTCTGAGTGGCTTGAAAACATCTTTGGACTATTCTGAACATTTTCTAAGAAGAATTTCATAACTTTCCAACTTACAGGAAAATTTTGCTCAAATGTCGAAAATTTTATTACACAGTGAAAAATGACCACGAGATTCAAAACTTTTGTTGGTTTTGTTAAGGGTAAGGATCGGAGTGGGTCGACCCACACCTGACCCACAGTTTTAGCGGGTCGACCCACACGTGACCCACAGTTTTAGAATGCACAGAAAAACGATTTATGTGATTTCTGCAACTGTGGGTCAGGTGTGGGTCGACACACTCCGATCCCTAGTTAAGAGCGTGTCAGATATTTTGACAGTTCTAAAGCATTCACACACCAAAATCGGAACGCGGAAAATGTTAAAATTTTGAATGAAAAGTAATTGGTACGATGTCGAAATTTTTTTAATAGATACATTAACCCTCTAGGTACGATTTGAAAAAATCTTGAACTTATATGATGTTTGACAGGATAATTTTCAAAGAGTTTTCGCTGAAGCAGCCCATAAGGTTCTGCACAACTTCGGGACGAGCTTTTCTAGCAATTCTATTTCTAGAATTTTGCAATTAGTTTATTATTTTTAAGGAGTCACGTCCCTTTTTTAATTTAGACGTAATTACAACTACTTCTTTTTTGATACGAACGAACTGGTACCACTTAAGCGAATGAATGTTTTTTGTGAGAAATTGTGGTCAGCCACGTAGGTGCCGTTTCTTGATCATCCTAAAGAAAGACCAGTGGCTTACCATGGCTAGAAGTTACTAGGACAATGATAGCCTCCAATGAATGCCAGAAGTCGTTATTGCAAGCACGTCATAATGTAGGGAAAGCGCTTGATAGTTCACTTAGAGTTGAAATCTCTGCATTGTGGTCAGGTGCAATTACTGTCTCACAATTCATAACCTTCTTAGTAGATTTGACCTCCCCAATATATTGCAAATAACGTAGCATTCCCCCAGGATTATTTGTTACAAAAGATATGTGCCGCTACAGCTGCAAGGGTTCACCTTTAACATACATTTTAGAGCCTTAAATTAAATAACTCTAAATTTGGTCAACACTACATTGTACCAAAGTTTTTTTCATTTCTTTAAATCCGGTTTTGCTTTTCTGTCTTGTCCAGTCTTTTATTACAACCATCAGACTTATACAAATCACCGATATGATTATTGGCATGTTAGAAACGACTTCTATCATTTTTCTGACTCAATATTCGCACGTAAGTCCAGCGCTCTCATTGACGGAACACAGTTCCGTCTTGGTTAGTCTTCAGTAGGACTGCTCGTATTTGTGATCTTATCCACTAGCCCTGTTGACAGCCAAAGTTCCCTTGTAGTGTCCGACAATCGTCAAAGACTCTATTCAAGGCACTTTCAATGTTTTTAATACAAGTGAAACTAATGTAGTTCAAATTTGGAGAAATTTGTGCAAAGCAATTTTTTGATTTCTGATTTATATTTCTTGTAACGACCACATTTTGAAACAAAATTTCGAATTCTAGTAATAGGTTTGTAGTTTTACTTATTATCAGTTGACCTAAAACTTGTGGATTGAATTTTTTGAGAATTACCTGGTCTTTTATCGAATTTCCTGTGTTCCGATTTTGGTGTGTGAATGCTTTATGTTTTGCGATGTTTTTTAATTGCATTTTAATTCTAAGACAGTGATCATCAATTTTAAATTCCGAAATATCTACTGTTTGCATAACACATCCCTTTATAGATTTTCTGAATCAGAATATATAATTATTGAGTCATAGTTTCAAAATTTGATCTGAAAAAACATCGCATCGTATTATGCAGCCGAGTACTTTGCGATGTTTTTTCAGATAAAATTTTGACACTAAGACTCAATAATTATATATTCTGATTCAGAGAATCTATAAATGGATGTGTTATGCAAACAATAGATGTTTCGGAATTTAAAATTGATGATCACTGCCTTAGAAATATGCAATTAAAAAACATCGCAAAACATAGAACTGTCAAAATATCTGACACGCTCTTAAGGGCATGTTGCCAAAATGTGAACTGTCAAATTTTTAGGTCTTGTACTCTGCCGTCATCGTCATAAGGAATAAAAGCTTAGAGAAAAGCAGCCGGCGATTATTTTGTTAAATTTTGTCGCTAATTGGATTTTTTTCTTCGCTCATTTTCTCCAAGTTTTTTTCCTTATGACGGCAGTACTGTGAAAGGATGACTTTTACACGAATAATAGATAAATCAAAATTCAAAAAGGTTGAGTATGAAGGTCGAAAGTTGCTCTGAAAATCCATCGCATTCCAAGTTCATTTGCGATGTTATTTCAGAGCAAATTTTTACCTTCATACTGAAATTTTTTGAATTCTGATTATTTGTGTAAGTGTAATACACTCACAGTACATCAGCTGTAATTTTAAATAATTTGTTATTCTGTTCTGAAAAAAACATCGCAAATTTGGCAGCTCACATTTTGCGACGTGCTCCTCAGCAAATTCGTTTTAAGTCAGTAAGTTATTCAGCGAAGTTGTTTGTCGTTGTCGAAGGTATGTCGTGGTGATGTCGGAGTCACCAAGAATTTAGCCACCGTTAACTATGGTGGCGCCACTAGCACTTTTTCGGCAAAATCTATTTTTAGTCATAAAGGGTCAAACGCAACAGGTCAGCGTTACATAAAATTTTTTTTCTTGTTGTCTGATGGATGACGAGGTGACCAAAAATATGGCCACCGTTGACTGCATGTTTCTGTAACCGAACCACTTTGCAAACATTTTCAATATCATTTGAATTAATCGCCTTTATTAACCTTTTCGTTGCTGTCTCGAATTTGGAAACCTCCTCATTGGAACAGCTAATTCCCAAGCTAAGATGATAGTTTACGGAGATATTTACGATAAGAATGCTGTGTTTGTTCCTTGCGTTTCTCATAAGCCAACTATCAACTGTTGCTATTCTACAGCATGTAAAGTGCGAACGGCTTCAAGGGACTTAATGGCAGAAAATTATGATTTTTGTTGCATGTTAGTTAAGATTCAGATTCAGATTAGTTAAGATTCAGTGAAAAAGTTTTTGCGACATCGTCAATTTTGTCTTTTCGACGTTTAGACACTTGAAGCCGTCGTCCACACTGTACATGCTGCAGAATAGCCCATAAGCTAGCGATCCTTTGATCAAAAAAGAACCTAGGTCGTAGACCCTTTCAATGATGGCTCTCCATAATTATCAGCTTACTGACGAAATTCATTCAGTCGAGCTGCTACCCTCGCCTCATCCACAACATGAATACCTGTTTATTCACTCATATGGCATAAGCACATAAGGTCATCAGGGTTCTTAGGAGCATAACGAGGGTGTCAAGTGGTGTGTAATGCGTAATGAAGAACTCCTTATGTACCTTTTAGCCTCTGTCCACCTACTCCTACATCCCTCCTACACAAGGTGACACTCGTTATAGTGAGCAACCCCATGAACGATTAGGTAACCCACCCTGATGTATTATTGTGGATCACTTAGCTTAAGGATGACGTAACCTGTCTTCGGGTACTACATAGTGGGAAGGGCGAACCCCAGCACCTAAGCCACTGATAGGGATGTTGTCGAAGACAGTTAGGCGCTATCAAGATGGGATGGCGGCTGAGCATGGTGGAGGAAGATCTCGACAGTAAGAGACATTAGCACAGTCCTAGTTAGATGGATTACCATCAATCATTAAACATGGATGGAGTGCCACGGGCATATTAAGGCCAACGCCAGTGAGGTCTTAATTATAGCATACTGGCAAAACACTGAACACGGACAAGGAACATTGCTCAGCGGATGTAATTTGTAGACAAGGGCTGACAACTGTGGTATTCCACTACCTTACTAAGAAAGGGTGACGCATTCACGAAACGGCTAGTGTGGCCTACATATCATGGTTGCAATCGTCCCGATAAAACCTTGACAGGCCTCCAAGTACGTTCGAAAGCTTGTCCTCGTGAATGCGTGTCAACCCTAGCATGGCCTCACTACTTGCATAGCTAACCATATGATCACGAAGGTAACTACACGCTACGAGATGGAGATAGTGGCTTGGAGCATGGAAGGAAGTAGATTAGAAAATCAATCAGAAAACCAGCAGAGGAAATTGGACGATCAGCGGATGGATCAATCGGAGGCTCAGGTATATGATGTTTTCACAAAAAGCTTGAAGATGGCGAGGTCGCCCGTGAAGGTGAACGAAGTATTCTCCAGCCGACGCTGACAAAATTGGAGTTGGCTAAAAAAATGGTGAGAGAATTTATACAAGATAAACTTAACGTGCGCAAGGACATTAAGAAGAAGGTGATCAGCATTCGAGCCTGTCTAAACGAAAAGGGGCCGTTCATAAATTACGTAACGCAAAAATTGACATTTTTCAGACCCCCTCTCCCTCCTGTAACGCTAAAAGTGTCAAATTTAAACCATTTTTGTTCTAACAGTAACGCTTAGCTCATACCCTTCCCCTAGGAATTCAAGTCGCATAATTGGAGAATAGAAACAGCTGAAAAGAAGGAGAAAACAGCAGATGTTACCGAGGTACTAGTCACTCCGCTCTTGAAAACAAACGACGGGTGTTACGCCCACACCAAGAAACGCGGCAAAAAAGAGCAAAAACGACAAGAAAAACACTGAAAGGAACACAAAGAGACCGGAGGGAGGCGCAAACCCCGAAACCCAGTCTTAACGAGTTGAGGCAGATGAGAAGCAGGAAGAAAGAGGAGAGCGAGAAGCAAAAGCTTAAAAGGTTGAGACCGAAAGCTGATGCTCCCGTAGTGTGGGCGGAAGAAGGAATAACGTACGATAATATCCTCAAAAAAAAGTCAAAGAGTCACCTTTCTGCATGATATACGATAAAAAAGAACGTAATAAATGCCTGCCACCGTTTCGAACGGGAGCGATGTGAGCTGGTGGCCGTGAGTAGGCCGGACATAAATGTCGATAACGTAATTTCGGAGATGTGTCGCGATGAGGAGGTGTGGAAAGTGGCGGATAATGTAATTGCAAAGATAATGGGTAAGGTGATGGGGAGATGATCAGCGAATAGAGGCAGTTGGATGGAGAATGAGAGCGTAGGACCTAACCACATCCGTGGGAAGTGCGCAAAACCTCTTAGTACCACTAGCCGTAGTGACGCTGTCCAATATAATGACAAGTTGGAGACCACACACCACGGGGTGTAGAAAATATTTTGTAAAATGTGGGTGTCGTTTTTGGATTATTTGAATGAACAAAACAAAAAGGTTGCGCTAGAACTAGAGGTCAGATCAGTAAACAATAAAATTGTAAAACTTCTATAAGAATCTTTAGCATTGTCGTCATAATACCGTGAAAATTTCTAAAGAAAAATACTTGAACTTAACGCTCACGGTGTGGAGTTACCCGCTCACTCTATAATTTCCGTGGAGCCGCCAGCGGTTTTCAATTGACTAAATTGAGAATTTTCGGGAAAAAAAACTTCAGCAACACTTTTGAACATTTGAATAAAATTACAAACGACAGAGATGAAAGTAATGCTCGTGTTAATTAACTCTCAACATATTCATAAAAATTTCATTTCCTTTGTTTTCATCCGACCTCAATGAGAAAACCATTCATTTAGGTTTTTTAAGTCCTTTTTCATGTTCTCTCTAATTGACAAACTTTAATGAAAAACAAAAAGTTTTTACCGACAGTGAGAACAATTGCTTGTCGTTCGTTATGCATATCATATTTTCGTAATTAAAAATATCTCAAAATAGTCTTTGCGCAATGGGAAAAGCCGTTTTCTTTATGCTTTTCGAACTTTATGATTCAAGAATTAGTTTTGCACTTTACTGTTTGTTGAGATGAGCTCACACTTCAACAAACTTAAATGAAGTCACGTTTCACACTAAGAAGCTTTTGTTTCCGAATGAATAACGACAAGTCAAAGATTAAAACTCACCTTTTTGTTACTTTTAAATACTGCACACTTAAATGTATCTGTACTGCCATCTCTTGCAATATAACTAAATATTTTGAGATCGCTGCTGTCATGTGACACGTAAAATATTCTATAAATTGGATGCTGCATCAGTTCAATGGAATCGGAATCGGTTGGCCATTGCTGCTTTTTCTGTTCAAATGGAAAAAAATAATTAACTTTTCTGCTAACAAATCGCCGGAGAAATGTTACCTTTCTTTTCTTCTTTTTCAACGCTATTCTGACGCCATCTACCGATATTTGAATGGTCACCTTTCGCTTTTTTGTGTTTTGTACTTTGCATTCATACTGTGGAGAAAGTGAATAAGATTTATGACATTTTTTAGATAAGAACTACATTTTAAAATAATGTTCAATAGTTGCGCACAATCATAAGTTGATCCCACCATAAATACACGCAGGCAGGCTCGCCGAAAAAACTCACCAAAAAGCTTTGAAGGAAGATGTGAGCCTTAAATTGTGGTGGGTGAATATATTTGCAGTGAACTGCTCTTAATTTTTCCTTACACGGACAGAACTTAACTTTCCCATTAACATGCCCATGCCCACGCATGAAAGTACTAGGGTCGCTTTCCTACTATGAAAAATGTTGAAATTAGAGTATCTAGGCGCCGCGCTGTCATGTCAGCTGATTTTTTCACCGGCGGCTAGTGCTGAATGCTGCTAGCTTTTTTTAACGGATAAGCAAATCTCGCCACTGAACTCTTGTGTCGTTTCTTGGGCTAGTCACCGTCGAGGATGAAAAGGAATGTTGAGTTTTTATTTAAATTCTCGGTGACAAGGCGAAATAATCCCCTTCCACACTCTAATTGGACGTGGTGCGCATAGAAAAAAAACATTTACTGTTGAAATGAAGGGATAGGTGAATTAATAAAGTACAGGAAGGGAATCATAAGCTTGTGCACCTTTTTAGTTTCTCTTTCATCACTCTTTTCACGTATTCGCTTGTATTTTTCTCAAGTAAAACCGGTTTTTCGGTTGAAAGAGCTAAAACGAAGCGTTGCACAATCTTATGATTCTCTTCCTGAAGATAAGTTCGAAAAAACGTTAAGGCCATAAGATCGATTCCAGAAGGCAGCCTGATGCCGAAAACGTTACTACGACAATGCTGCTCTGCCGTACAACGCATAAAAAACCTAGCGACGAGAATTTATGGGAGAAAATATATGAAAATCTCTCATCTGATAACGTCGCTAGGTTTTTTATGCGTTGCAGGGCAGAATGTTGGCTGGGGAAACTAGTACTTTCATGTGCACTCTGTTCCAACTCGGCACCAGGCTGCGTACTTGATAAGTCATAGCCTTATAGAAGGCAGCATGGTGCCGAACATCAGTTAGTCATTATAACGGTAGTTGCCTTGGCTAATTCCATCGGTAACCCATACATTGTCGCTACCATGTCACCTGGGAACAATGTATGGGTATGTATGGAATTAGCCTTATTCGTCATAAAATTTCAATTTAGTACCAAGTTCCTACTGCCCTCTACACTCACAGTATGCAGTATCCGTCAAAAAAAACGCAAGTCTTTATAGCTGCTTACAAAAGTTCTGAAATCAGAAATAGTAACGCATTAAGCTTCTGACGCAAAAAAGTCAAACCAAAAATGCGTTGTGTTTTTCAAAATTTGCGTCACAAATGCCAGACCCACCAGCGTAATAGTTTTTCAACACTTCCACTTTTCACGTGCAAAAATTTAAATTTGCATATTACTATCTTCGCGAAAAGAAGTGAAAGTCAAATTTTTGCAGTGTAAAAACTGGAATCATGGAAAAATTATTTTGTTGTAGGGTCTGGCATTTGTGACGCAAGTTTTTAAAAACACAAAGTAATTTTGCTTTAAGAACCCTCCTCTGATTTCAGAAATTTTGTAACCGGAAGCAAATATTTTTGTGTTAGAAGCTTAATGCGTCACTCTTTCTGATTTCAGAACTTTTGTAAGTATATCTCTCGCCAAAAATTCCTCGAAATGTTGGTCAATGTAAATATCTCACTCATGTCGAGAATTAGAGAAAATAACAAAAAACCAAACGAAATTGAAAAGTGCTACAGAAATCCACAATAATCCCATAAACCTAAGAAGCTCCATTGGATGACCTCACTCATGTCGACAATAATCAAAAAATATCACAAGACCTGATGAAATTTGAAACCCTCCCAATTCCAAAAGTGGCCATATCCCAAGGATTAGGCCATATTTCCCTGAACCCTGAGACACGTGTTCTCTAAAATATGATTCTCTACAACTTTGCATTTTCAAGCAACCTTCTAACTCTTATAGTTTTAGAGTTATTGAGTCATCCTGGCTGAGTCTGAAAACGACTAAATCCCAGAAATCCCAGGAATGGTCAGGTTTTTTCAGGAACAAAAAAATACGTGTTCACTGATTTTATGACCTTTATGATCGCAAAAAAAAAAAAAAATACAATCAGCCCATTGATTCCGCCAAAATTCTTTGGGGAAGAGCTCAAACTATCACCTTCAATTAAACATTTGGGACTAATTCTGGACCCCAAAATGAACTTCTCGCTGCATCAGGCTTACATCACTCAGAAGGCTACGGCAGCAATTTGGTACTGCAGAAGAGCCTTCGTTCTAACATAGGACTAAGCCCAAAAATTCTGCTGTGGATCTACACAGCTATAGTTATCCCTAGATTATGCTATGCTGCAATAATTTGGTGGCCGCGGTGCAGGCTCGGGGTAGCTAAAACTAAGCTGTCCAAGATCCAGCGTCTAGCTTTAATAGGAGTCACAGGTGCCATGAGCACCGCACCCACAGCAGCCTTACAGACCTTACTATATATCCCGCCCCTGCACATTCAAATCGAAACAGTAGCAAGGACTACCGCACTTAGGTTTAAACTCTCAAATTATCTACGGATCTCGAACGCCAGGCATGCAAAAATCTGGAATTTGATGATGAAATCAAATCCATTGTTCGAAATGCCTAGTGAAACCGATGTACAAACTTAATAAAGCTTTTAGAGTGAGCATTCCATCAAGGCACGACTGGGAGGAGGTCAAAAAAGCCCTCAGGAGGGTGCAGTGAATTGGTATTCTGACGGCTCTCGCCTAGGTGGCGGCTCAGGAGCGGGGTACTGCTGTCAACAGAAGAATATCAAAATTTCTTTATCTTTGGGAAAATGGACAACTATGTTTCCTTACAGAAATAATGGGCATTCAAGGATGTAGTAATTCTCTCAGAAAGACAAAGTGGGGGTACAATAAATATTCACACGGATAGCCAATCAGCGCTTAAAACACTAGATAGCCATAGATTCATATCCTCACTAGCACTGAAGTGTAGAGACTCTCTTCAGCGTATTGCAGCTCGGAACCAGGTGAACTTGATCTGGATTCCAAGTCACAGCGGCTTCATAGGCAACGAAATTGCAGATAGACTGGCTCGCCAGGCGTCGATTAACGGCCTAGAAGGTCCGGAGTATTGGGGTTTCCTTCGCAACGCTTCAAAGCTGGATCAACGAGTGGAAAGACGCCTCCTTCGCGAATCATTGGAGGTCGATACGATACGCGGGACAGGCCAAGGCTTGTATTTTGCTGAACGAGACCAGAGCAAAGAAGCTCTATCTCTAAGTAAGCGAGACTTGAAATGAATTGAAGGGGTTCTAACAGAACATTGTCAACTTAGAGCTCATCTCCAAGTTATGGGAATCGCCGACAGCCCGAGCATAAGGAGTTCATGCACTAGACAACCATACAGACCAGTCCACTGCATGAATTTCTTATTTCGTCGTCGTCTAGAACATTCACATGTAGTAAAATTGCAACAAACGGAAGGTTTCTTAACCAATGTGACTTTAAGATTTGTTACGAACGTAATTCACGTTTATCAACCTCGCGAATTGAAGCAACTTTCTCGTCACGCCTACTTACCCTGCCTTGTACAGTTCTTAATTACAGTTCATACGATTTAACGTTTCATTAGAAATTGAAGTTTTTTGAAGAAGATGGTTTTCCATAAAAGAAGCGAAATTGTTTTCATTAGCACAAGAAATATAATAAATAATTTCGTTGAGTCATCTATAAAAGTGAAAAGCAAAAAAAAAGTAAAAAAGTTTTTGCTCAGAAAAAAAAACTACAAAAAAATATGAAAATTCAGTTGAAATGAACTCGAAATTCATCCATGGAAAAGAAACGCAGAAGGAAATTTCACCTAAAAATAAATTAATTTTGAACTCGGGAAAAAACATGTTCGTAATACTCGTAATATACCGTAGCATAAGATGAAAGCCACCGTATCTGTATCCTTAACATTGGATATTTATGTGTTATGCTGAGTATATTTTAACAGCTTTAACAGACTTACCATCAGGAAAATTATTCTGACAAATGTTTTCTTTTCTCCTTTCGAAAGAAGAAAATTCTTTTACCGCTTTTCACACTCTGTGCCACGTTCATATATAACACTGTCAGTAAGACACTTTATAGAAAAACAAAAAAAAAACGCAGGACTTGAATATAAATTAGCTTATTAAATCCTCTACACACCCCTTGGTGTTCATATTCAGTGGGAGTTTTTTTTTTGTCGTTCATTCGTTCCGTACAACTTGGTATCGGAACGTATAAATGTGGATAAACTAACGGCAGACTACTAAATGAATTAATGTTCCTCTGGCGGGTATCTAAGTAATTAAAATTTAATTGGCACCGTGTAGAACTTTGTAATCTATTTTGTCTTTTTGGACAATGTCGATAATTGTCGAATGAAATATGTTTCTTTCGATTGTTTGTAGAAGGGGGAAACGCAACGCTCATTCCATCAAGTTAAATTGACCGTCCGGTCGGTGTATTAGAATATTTTATCTGTGAATTTGTATCCCTTTCAAATATTTGTAGTGGAAATTGGTTTTTGTTCTATGGAAATATTATCTGTTGACAAAGGATTCTTACCCGAATACGTCGCATAGCTTGTACGATTTCGGTTCTACTGTTGGGGCGTGGAACCTCTTGCCATCCAATGAGCTGAAAAAGGAAATAGAAAATCATTAGTTTTCTTATATTGAAAAACATCAAATGATATTCAGCTGAGATTGGGATTGGGATTGAAATCGTGGAGGTAATGGACGCTTTTAATGAGCTTCTGTGCGATATATGTGTAAATTACGTACGTTTACGCAAACAGTAAAATTTTGTGGTGCCATCTAATTCCACACTATATAAATTCATCAGAAAAGGGTCTATTCTTATAACTAGGGAGAATGGAGAAAACAATTTCCTCAAATTTCCCTAAATTATCTTGGACATACTTTCCAAATGAATAGGCCTGAAAAGGAAATAGAAAATAGAACCACAAAAATTATAATGAAATGAACATAGGAAAGTAGCGATAGAGTGAAGTCAAAGAAGTTGATTCCCTTGATGGAGCTGATTACAGCTAGTTGCAGTGAGGTGCAGCTAGTTGCACTGAGATGCAGCTGGTTGCAGTGAGATGCAGCTAGTTGCAGTGAGGTGCAGCTAGTTGCAGTGAGGTGCAGCTAGGTGCAGTGTGGTGCAGCTAGGTGCAGTGTGGTGCAGCTAGGTGCAGTGTAGTGCAGCTAGGTGCAGTGTGGAGCAGCTAGGTGCAGTGTGGTGCAGCTAGGTGCAGTGTGGTGCAGCTAGGTGCAGTGTGGTGCAGCTAGGTGCAGTGTGGTGCAGCTAGGTGCAGTGTGGTGCAGCTAGGTGCAGTGTGGTGCAGCTAGGTGCAGTGTGGTGCAGCTAGGTGCAGTGTGGTGCAGCTAGGTGCAGTGTGGTGCAGCTAGGCGCAGTGTGGTGCAGCTAGGCGCAGTGTGGTGCAGCTAGGTGCAGTGTGGTGCAGCTAGGTGCAGTGTGGTGCAGCTAGGTGCAGTGTGGTGCAGGTAGGTGCAGTGTGGTGCAGGTAGGTGCAGTGTGGTGCAGCTACTGCAGTGTTGTGCAGCTAGGTGCAGACAGTAGGACGGACAGAAAGGATGAAAACGTAAAGTAGCTATCGCTACTTAATAATGCAACCGCAAGTCACAAGAGCTGCTCCTTAGGGAATTTTTCCCGAATTTTTGGCCATGCTTGAGAGTATCAAAAGCTTCACTCAAGTTGCTACTTTTTGAGCGTGAAACAGACTCAATACTGGGAGGAATTACTGTGGGACTTCTCGGTACATTATAGATGTCATTGTAGAAACGATCTTAGAAGAAAAGTGGCGCCTCCAACGAGTGAATGGTTTCGAAGAATATTCTGTCATAATTGACAATGGTATTTTTTCATTCATACACAAGAGACATATTATAATTCATATGTGTTATGAATAGCAGATGGAGGGTTGAAGAAAGGATCATTTGGGCCTGTGGTCATCCCAACAACGTGAAGAAAGAAGATGGAAAACTTTGTTGTTTTTAGATTTCAACAATTACAATGTGCTAAGTCAGTTCACCAGTGATACAACAGCATGCTACGCTTAATGACTGTAATTCTATCGTTTTATATTGAATAAATTTTACGCATCGCATACAACATGCTGAAAAGTTAAATAAAATTTCAGCTAGACGAAGAGAATTGCATCGAGTATCTAAGAGTCATAAACTCGATAAATTCCTTTTCATTTCATATAAACGTTGATTATTACGTAATTTATTTTATATGCGAAATTACAACCGAACAAGTTTCTACAATCGAATAAATTCAACTATTAAAGTTGAAGGTTCAGTCCCCTCTGGGAGAAGAATTCTTCACATAAAAAATAGTTGAAAACTTCTGAGCTCCTCAAAGCTTTGTGAAAAAGAGAACAAGATCCTGAAACTGAACAGACTCCAAGGAGATTTATTTGAATATGTATATGCGAGAGAAGAAATAGTTTTATAATGCCCTGTAGTGTAATAGTGTACAAAGGAGAAGGTCCCTTAAGAGCACGTCGCAAAAATGTGAGCTGCCAAATTTGCAATGTGTTTTTTTAGAACAGAATCCCGCGTAAATAACAAATTATTCAAAATTATAGCTCATGTACTGTGAGAGGATGACTCTTATGCAAATAATAGATGAATCAGAATTCAAGAAGTTTAAGTATGAAGGTACGAATTGGCTCTGAAATAACATCGCAAATGAACTAAGAATGTGATGACTTTTGAGAGCAACTTTCGACTTTCATATTCAAACTTTTTGAAAAAAAAACATCGTAAATTCGACAGTTCACATTTTTGCAACGTGCTCTTACACTGTAGGCCATTCTCATCGAAAAGTGCGACATCTATCAACCACATAACGTCGATATTATGAACTGAAGATAGTCTGCTCCAAATGTCAAAATTCTCATATAAGTTAGTCTGTTTTAAATGTCAAGTGTATAAAATGTACTGCCATCTATTTTCGGTTAAGAACTGCCTATAAACAGAAGGTTTCTCAGATGACTTGGCAGTCTTAGTAAGAGGGATGTGCGTAAACGTATTGTGCGATCTGCTTCAATCAGCACACAACATAGTTGAAAATTCGTGTGCAAGGAACGAAGTCAGTGTCAATTCTAACAAGACGACAATGATTTTGTTCACAAGAAAGAATAATGCGGAAGGTCTTAACATTCCTAAGATAAAAGGCACGCATATGAAAATATCAAACCAGGTCAAGGTGTCATCCTAGGTAATGTCCAATGCACTACTAATCTTGAACATCGCTTGAGCAGCATATGTACTGCAGTACTACGGCAATGCCGCGAAGCATCCGACACCAAATAGGGCCTATCACCTAAAGTCCTAAACTGGATCTACACGGCAATTATAAGACCCATCCTGATGCATGGATCCTTCCTTTCGAATCGCATCTGTGCACTAAACAATGTCCAAACCAAATTGAAGAAATTAGCTTGCAAAGCAATTACGGGGCGTGGAAATCCACTCCAACAAACGCACTAGAAGTAATGCTAAAAACTCCAATACTCCACATTGTTGTTGAAACAGGAGCCATTAAAGAACTAGACAGACTAGCGAAGCAGCAAAACGGGAATATACTCAGAAAAACTCATCACATTAAAGTCACCCTTACTACAAATGCCTTAGGATAAAATAACCTCAATACACAAGTTTGATAAGAAATTCAAAATCACATTAGCGGACAGATCAGATGGGATTAATGGCAACATGCCTTCCGCGAATGAAATAACAATATACAGAGATGGATCAGTGATAAATAAATCAGGAGGGGCGAGAGTCTACTGCAGTACTCTTCACGCAGAAATTTCGATACCTCTAGGATCTTTCGCTTCAATTTTTCTTGCTGAAATCAGAGGATGTCACCTAATGAAAAATAAAAACTCGGCAGAAGAATACATTGCCACATGCACGGACAGTACAGCTGCTCCAAAAGCACAAAATTTAAATCCCATGCAATCAGCATTAAGTCTAGGATGCTGGGAAAACTGGAATGAAATCAGTGCCACTAACCAAACAGAGCTAATCTAACTTACTCTACCATCGAGGGGAATGAAAGAGCCGACAAGCTTGCCAAAGCTCCTGCCCTAAGCAATATAATTGGTCCTGAACCAATTGTGAAGATCCCACAAGGCTATAATTACAGTTTAATTACAGCTCGTAAATACGACAAACAAATACGGCAAGCTGGTATTTTACAACCAACTACAGACATTCAAAACATTGCATTATCATAGATAAACAAAAACTAAGTTTTTATTAAACATTAGCAGAAGACTCAAGATGCATTAGAATCATTCGTTATATTTACGAAAATGCAACATCCTGCGTAAAACTTCATGGAAAAACAACCAAATTCAAGTTGGGAAGAGGAGTAAGGCAGGGTGATCCGATCTCCCCGAAGCTGTTTACAAATAATCTTAAAAGTTTATTCAAAAGGATGGACTGGAACACGATGGGAATAAACATCAATGGTACACAACTAAACAATCTTCGGTACGCGGATGACATTGTTCTTATCGCCACCGATCTCAACCAGTTACAAACAATGTTGGAAAATCTAAATAACGACTCTAGCAATATCGGCCTTAAGAGAATCTGAAGAAGACAAAGATAAGGACCAACATAGAGGATGATGTGGAGATAAAAGATGAGAACGACATCATCGAGAAAGTCGACAGCTACGTTTATTTGGGCCATAAATTGAAATTAGGCCTAGACTATCAAACTACAGAGATAAGACGACGAATAGGACTTGGCTGGGCTGCATTTGGAAAACTTCGTTCAATATTTAAAAGTGGAATGAACAAAATATTAAAAAGAAAGGTGTTTGATGCATGTGTACTTCCTGTCCTTACACATGGCGCAGAGACACCTACAATAACGAAAACATCAGCTAATAAGCTGAGAGTCGCGCAGAGGTCTTTGGAAGGAAGCATGTTGGGAATATCGCTAGGAGAACGAAAGACGAATAAATGGATAAGAGAGCAAACGAAGGTTGTTGATGTCATGCAACGAATAGTATCGTTGAAATCGAATTGGACAGGACATGTAACCAGAATGACAGGTGATCTCTCAAAGAAAATTCAAAACTCCTTCCGAGTCGAAAAATAAACTTTATTTATTTTAAATTGTGTCTGAATTTTTGATGATCGTTGGACTAAATCAATTATGCAATGACGGCCACCACAAAAAAGACCGATGGGTAGACCACCTGAACGATGAACCAATGACATAAAACGATTAGCGGGATCGTCCTAGCAACAATTGGCATTGGATCGGGAAAAGTAGAAAAATTGAGTGGAGGCCTACATCCAGCAGTGGATATAATGGCCGAAGAAGAAGAAGAAGAAGTCCAAGACTGAAAACTTACACAACCATCCGCAAACGCGCAGACCCTAGCTGTGATCAGTTTGGTGAACTCACTGACACAGCAGAACGCTATCTATGTCACCACCCAGGAGGGTACGTAATAATGTACGCACGACGTCACTAAAATTTGCGTTCTATGATTCGAATGATTCGAAAGATGTCACATTGGGTGCCATATGAATTGAAAGAAAGAGACGTTGAAAGAAGAAAAACCACTTGTGAATTATTGCTTCAAAGACATAAAGGAAAGGGATTTTTGCACCGAATTGTGACTGGTGATGAAAAGTGAGAATCCTAAACGCTTAAAAGCCTGGGTAAGGCCAAGTGAGGTAATATGAGCTTCTGAAACCTGGCGAGACAATTGATGGGGAACGCTATCGACAACAGTTAATGCGTTTGAAGCGAGCTCTGGCCGAAAAACGACCAGAATGGACCGATAGACATGACAAGTTAATTTTTCAACATGACAACGCTCGTCCACATGTCGCAAAAGGCAAAAGTCGTGCAGAACTTTTTAATTGGAACGAACTGGGAAGTTCTACCCCACCCGCCGTATTCGCCAGACATTGCCCATTCTGATTACTACTTATTCGATTGCACGAATACAGCGGTTCACTTCTTCCAAGGGTAATCGAAAAATGACTCTCTGATTGGTTGGCTTCAAAAAATGAGGAATTATTTCGACACGGAATACGTAAATTACCTGAAAGATGGGAAAAACTAGTGGCTAGCGATGGACAATATTTTCATTAATGTATTCATTCATTTTGTTATTGAAATAAACGCTTCAAAAGAGCAAAAAAAACAGCGAGAACGCATTCACAGACCTAATCTTATTGTTTACAGAACATGTTTTGCATGTGAATTTTGCGAAACAGTCGAAATCATAAAAGCGCAAAATTTGATGACACCGTGTGTACAGTCTGATCAAAAGCTTAGAACCGAAGCATATCCTGAACTATACATTACAAGTACGGGCAGATTCCAGGGGTGATCATCAGACAAACAGTACTAAACAGCGAGCACAATGCGTGTTTCTACATAAATATGTAGAAACAGCTTACTCTTTAATAAATAAGTGAACCAGGTTCGATTCCCAGGAAGTTTTTTATTTTGTATAGATTTAAAGTTCCTACATTCGTGTCTTAACATCAAATATTTCATGAGTGCAAGCCTCATACTAGTAGTCTTAAGGTACTAGAAAACTTTTTGAATAAATCTCATAAAATGTTAGAATGACATATTCAGGCAACCCCTTTTTAGTTATATCTGGAATTCATTTCCCATGGTGGAACATGGGAACGAGCCTCAAATATCTTCTTTTTCAGGACAACGTTAATGGCTCATATTTATGACGCATTCATAATTCACTGGATAATCGAATTGATTACCTTTAGAAAATAAAACTCAGAGGAATGCAACCCGGTCATCAATCACTCATGTACTGTATCAACGCTCAGTTTACAGTAGACTCTCCAATTCTGTCTCATGTGCCATCTTAACTACAATAAAATTCTACGTGTAATAAAACGATATAATAATTTGAGAAGAATTGTGCTGCTGTTTTGTGTATTTTTAAATTCTAATTTCGAAAAAGAAAAGTTTTCTACGCAAAGCCCTACTGACGTCAAATGAAAACATTCAATGTCGACCAAATAAAATTAGTGCCACAAGAACCTTGGGTACTACCCAAGAAAACTTTTACCGTTTTTTGTCATTCGTACGCCTAATTTATTTGCGAATTTATAACGCACTGCAACATCTCATGTCTGCTATGAATTGTGATATTTTCATAGACGCAATTAAATGGTTTATAACAAACGATCAATTTGATTCATTGGTCTGATTTTTCTGCGAATTTTTTGTTCGGTTGAATTCAAATTGCCTCGATAAATCAACGTCGCTAGCATCATTCATCACAGATTAAATTGTCGGGTTTATGGTTGACGTGCATTTCTTCTAAAATTTCTTAAGTCATTCTTAAATTACCCTCTCAAAAGCATTAAAAACGTTCATTCGTTTTTAAAATAAAATTGGGAACACGACAAACATATCAAAAATTGTCGTTAAATTTAGCATTGTAAGCTAAGTTTAAACTCTGTGCGATTGCAATATGTTTGTGTAATTGCATGTTATTTTTAAATGCACTTTTTTGCCGACCAAAAATAAACTTACGCAACATTAAAAGTCACTTCATTTTCGATAAACTGCGCCAAAATTCTATTTTCGCATCAATTTTGAAATCAATTGTATAATAATTCTATAGCTGAACGCGCTCGATGATATGTAAAGGACAGACATTGGACATGGTAAATGAATTGTTTGTTTGACATATACCAGCGATTATAAAAATAACATAAGGAAAGACCCGCACAATATCTTATCAATTTAGAATTGTTTCAAACTCTGCTGTGTATGCACTGCAATGCTTATTGCAAGGAAAATTGCTTCAGGACGTGCAATCATGGATTCTATGAGTTGGTAGAGAATGGTTGTAAAAGAACTTTAGGGGACCAGTTACTGTCTTTGCAACACAACAATCATATGAGTCCTAATATTTCTACTCAGAATGAGTCTAAGACCGAGGGGTTATCCACTGGTCAACAATTTGTGCCAAAAATTCCATAAAAAAATCTAAAAATTCCACAAAAATTCCAAGAAATTTCAAAATTTTTGAAGTTCAGAAATTCCGAAAATTCCAGAAATTCAAAAAATTCAAGAAATTTCAAAAATTCCACCTAGATTCCAAAAATTACACAGAAATTCCATCGAAATTCCAAAAATTTCATCGAAAAAATTAATTGAAAATTCCAAAAATTCTAATAATTCCAGAAATTCCACTTTAATTCCAAAAATTCCATTTTAATTCCAAAAATTCCATCAGCCTGTGCCAAAACAAAAATTAAGTGGATAACCCCTCGTCTAAGACAATAAGTGATCTCAAAGGATCTTATACCTCATGGAGCCTCGGGGATTCATGAGTCCATACTTTCCGGTAGTCACACAAAATACTGTTCATATGCTACTCTCTCAAACGCAAGCGCAACAGGTTTAGGACCATCCATAAATTACGTACGCGGAGGGGGGTATTGACACATTATTGTGCACACTGTACATTGGGTCTAAAAATTGTCTTTTTTAGTGTACGTACTTTATGGATGGCCCCTTTTTTGTTTAATATCATCACGAAAAAGAAGCAACAGCCTAATGTGCACAGCTTGCTCGTTACGTGTCCCAACAGCTACCAATTCTTCCTTGCCCTTGCATACGGTGAACAGGACGTCAGGGTTCTCGGTTCTGGACATTGCGTTGAAGCGAATTTCTCTGTTGTTCCCTACCTCATTATTGACTCCCAGGGGCCGTTCATAAAGTATGTCACAATCCGAAGGAAGGTTCAGGCCTAGCTTCTGGGTCCTTCCTGTGTTACGTTACGCGAAACTTTTGGAAACGTTTGACTGAAATTTACATTTTTCTTCAATTTTTAGATAAGTCTGTACTTTAAGTACTTTAACCTAGGTATGGAATTTTGCAATAGAGTGTGCTCGTTTAACCTCTTTTATTTTTGGTGGACACATGACGCTAAAAGAATAATGTCTACGAAGTCTAAACTTCACACGAAACGACCAAAAATTTTTTGAAAATCTTAGCGCTCGAAGAAATGTACCAAATTTAACGTTTACCAACATAACAAAAATTAAAAATTATAGAAATACAAAGGAATCAGCGAGACTTAGCCTTGTTGTCAAAAAATGGGGGGAGGGTGAATTAAGCCTCGTGTGATAACGTCCATATTTACATTATGAACGATCCCTACTTGATATTGGTAACAAGGAGTCTTCAAACAACTGCACTAGAGAAAAAAGCTATAAATTCACTTATTGGTACTGTCCAATATCAAAATAAAGCTGCGGTTATGGACACTTATTTTCATTGATAGCTCATAATGAAATATTGGCGCTGAAAATGATTTTATTCTGTAAGTCAGATCACAATCGATGGTATGGGACGACTTTAAGATGCTCACCTTAATGTCTCGCCGACTCCTGATTTTTATGGGGCCAGTGTATATGTATACCGAGATAAAGAAATATATCCCAAAGGAAATTGAACAGTAAACAAAGTCACTAATGATTTTTCTTCTTTTGGCTGTGGTGGTTAAAAAAGGCCTCTTCCTGCCAAGCTTCCTACTTAAGATATTTTACTGTGAATGTAGAGGGCAGCAGCAGTCTGGTGTCGAGTTGAAATTTATGTGACGCATAGTATTCGTTACTGCCGTTACAATGAGTTTAACTGATTTTCGGCACCAGGCTGCCTTCTTAAAGGCTACTCATACTTTTCAAGTACGCAGCCTGGTGCCGAGTCGGGACCTAGTGCACATTAATGTACTCGTTTCGCCATCCAACATTACCATAGGAACTTTTTTGGCACCAAGCTGCCTTCCCCACCCTACCTTATTTCAAAAACAAATGAAATTATTAAGTCTCAAGGCCCACAGGAATTATAATTTTGTTTATTTTATCAACTCCTTCAGACTCATCAGGTTTGGAGCGTTCTACAGCAAATAAGCTCAATCGATCTTATTCACGTTACAAATATAGTTGAAAAACCTACTAGTCCCTTATGGTTCGAACGAGTCTAAAAATCGAAAACATAGCAAAAGATGATTACTGTCTTGTGTCAGTCTTTTATTGCGTTGTGCTTGATTTTCGGGAAAATTTTATTTAATGGAAAATATTACGGTAGTTTACACAAAATATGATTTAATGGAGACTTGAAAATAAACTTTATATCTTTGTCATGAATTTTAAGCGCTTAACGGACAGATGATTTTAGTAAAGGAGGCATCATTAACGGATCGCTTAGGATAAGTTTGCATAGCTTTATCCATCAGCCAATAGTCACCAAAAGCAGATATACCTCATTATTCTCTATTTGTTCTTCAGGGTGAATTATTGACACCTTCCTTCAAAGAGCTATTGCGAAAAAAGTGACAAATCTATAGGTCGTGAGAACACAAAAAATATCTTCCTGCACAGTAAAACTGCTGGATGGCCTCACTACAACAATTGAGTCACCTCATTACATTAAATAATTTTGTGCATACAAAAAATAAGTACAGCAATTATGTTTCCTTACCACAATTTGCTGTACAAGGCTAGACCGTTAATTTTCATTAAATCGAAAGAATTATTTGGTTTGAATTGAGGACCACTGAGTGAAGTGATTACTAAAAATAAAATTTGGTGTATATTGAATGCTTTCGTACATATACGCATATTTACGTGGGGTCGTGGAGCACAGTGTAATTGCATCAAATCCTTTAAGGGCGCGACGCAGTCAAGCGCACTAAGATGCAGTGAGGTGAACCAACGTGTAGTCAGGTACTCCAATGTGTAGTCGAAATCTGTCAGATGTATCAATGTGCAGTCAGGTGCACCAAAGTACAGTCAGGTGCAACGATGTGCAGTGCAGTAAGGTGAATTGAGGTGTAGTAAGGTGCATCAAGGTGTAGTGAAGCGAACTGAGGTGCAGTGTAGTGAGGTGCAGCAAGGTACAGTGAGATGTAGTGACGTGCATTAAGGTACTGTGAGGTATAGTGAGGTGCATTAAGGTGCTGTGAGATGTAGTGAGGTGCACCAAGGTACAGTGAGGTACGCCAAGGTACAGTGAGGTGCACCAAGGTACAGTGAGGTGCACCAAGTTACAGTGAGGTGCATTAAGGTGCTGTGAGATTTAATGACTTGTATCAACGTACAGTGAGGTGAGGTGCAGTGTGTTTGAATTTTTTATTATAGAAGAAAAAGATGACTTTTACTCAAATAATAGATGAATCAGAATTCAACAAGTTACAAAGTTACTCTTAAATAACATCGCAACCGAACTTGGAATTCGATGATTTTTCAGAGCAACGTTCAACCTTCATTCTCAAACTTTTTGAATTCTGATTCATCTATTATTCGTGTAAAAGTCATTCTCTCACAGTATATGAGCTATAATTTTGAAAAATTCCGTATTTACGCAGGAATCTGTTATAAGAAAACATCGCAAATTTGACATTTTTGCAACGTAAGAGCACTGACTCATTTAAAAGCCGTCAAAATGACTGCAACTGTCATCACCGATGGCAACGTTGACGACTTTTGATAAAAGGCAAAACGCTAAAATTTATGTAAAGTAACATCGCTAACAGTTGTAAAATAGATGTAAAAATGATTTAGTAGTGATGCATAGGGTATGTATAAGTGATGATGTTTTTTGTTCAGTTCCTTAGCACAGTAGGTTTTGTACGGAACGGACGTATGAAATTTTTCTCGAATGGTATTGCTACTTTAGTTAGCATAGTTGAATATAGCGCAATTAAGTTTGAATAGAATCAAAAACCTCACATAGCACACGACAAAATAGCGCCCGCCATGAAATGGCGAGAAGGCGTGTACGAAACATACAAACGCAAAAAGCTTTGGTATGAGAATTAGCTTTGGAGACATGACGTTCAGGATTAGAAAGAATTCTCGTTGTGATTCATAAGTCCTAGTGTTATCTCTAACTGAGACATTTAGAAGTTTAAATGCTTCGTCATTCACCTGCCCATCAACATAGTAAGTAAGACTTAACCTGATGATTAGCACGATATGCCGAAATGTTGATCTCTTCTAACAATCTCCATAACGCAACTGTTCTAGATGTGTTGAATGTCTGAAGCGTCATGTCAATGACAAAATAATTACATTGGTCAGTGACTGTGTATGAGTTGTGTTAATGATTTTCGTCCAATAAAATTGCTTAAAAACGAATACTTCTTAATATTCAGCGAACCCAAGAGTTTCAGGAGTCAACAAATTACGAAAAATACGAAAACACAGCAAGGGGTCGTCCATAAAGGACGTCCGCTTTTCAGTGTTGCCACACAGGCTTAAAATCGTTGACAACTCCATAAAAATGCCTTTCTGAGATGTGAAATGTATGACCGACCCCCCAGTTACACCCCCTAAATGGGGGGTAGAGCATAAATTTACCTTTCCAAAGTGCATATTTCTGAGTTACAGCTCTGTCTGGCAACACTGAAAAGCGGACGTCCTTTATGGACGATCCGCAAGGGAACAAATTGAACATTACAAGAGAGAATTCAATGAGCTCGAAAAGAACAAAAATTAACAATAAATTGCATGTGAGATTTGACCTCGCAGTGCTTGGTAACATTTGTCAATTTTTAAATTAATTCTGGACGACACTTCGTATATCTTAAGGTCAGTAATGAGTATACAGTAGCCAAACCAGACCAACGTGCCTTTTTCATCTTGTGAAGCAGTATTTCTGGCAGATAATTTGACGTAGTTCAATGTTTGTGAAGAACGTTTTCCGAAAAAATTGGGTTTTGATGCCCGGCACGCGACTTTTATTCTTCTATTCTAAAGCGTTTGTAAGAGTGAGACAGATATAGTTGGTCTCTTTCTGACTAACGCTTTAGAATAGAAGTACAAAAGTCGTGTACCGGGCATCAAGACCCAATTTTTTCGAAAAACATTCTTCACAAACGTTGATCTACGTCAAATTATCTGCCAGAAAAACTACTCCCCAAGATGAAAAAATTAAGTTGCTTGGTCTGACGAGAATTTGGCTATTATACAGTCTCAGAATCAATAACAGAACACCAACACTGACCATGACCTTGACAATATCGGACCTAACTAAATCAAATGAACACATGGATCAATTCGAATGACTGTCAGCGGAACAAAGAATGATTGGTCCAATGTCTGTGTACAGTTTAGTTTAAAGAAGGAACAGGCAAAAATGGATGCCCCACCCCTAGGCTTTTGGATCTGACTGTTATGTATGCTAGGCATTTACATAGAAAATGTTTTGCCATTTCTAGACTGCAAGGAAGAGTTGGTAGCATTGCTACTTTCATAAACTCGCTTGCATTATTCGATTTATTGTTAGTGTTATCGTCACTACAAACATCACGACCATAGCATAGCATGCAGTTTAGACATTCTTCATGGAACACCTAGATATAATCCTCTTTCCATCGTCATTCACTTCTTCACTGCCGTTACCCTTTGGCTACGTATCGCTCACTGAGTGGATTTCGCAATTATTTATAAATTTTCGGACATTCAACTGCCATACGTTTATTATGTTGGACAGTTTCATGCTTCTATTCGCTACACTGAACTCATCAATTTTAATACAAAGTCCAACAAATTTTCTAATATATAAACGTACATCTGTTTACGATAGCATTCAATATCCACATGTGTTACATGACCTATAACTGCAATATTTTCGTACGCATACCCTGTGTAAAACATGACATAAACCATAACAATATTGTAGCACAAGAAACACAAATTTTGCATTCAATTGAGATGATGAAGAAGAAAAAAACATCAATTTATAAACCACATCAAGTCGATGGTCGTTTTACTCTAATTTAAGTTTAAATTTAGTTTTTGAGAGAATTGAAAATAAACTCGACGGTCAATCTAAACATTGAATACAAAGTTTGTAAATAGAAAATCCATTGCGGTCGATCCCTTTCGGCTCAACAGCAAAATTTCAATTTGAAAGAAAAAAAAAGATGTTTTCGTATTGAAGTCCGATTTAATAATAGCATTTCTCAATTTAAAATTGGCAAATTTTAATTTAAAATAAAAGTTTAAAAATAAAATCTGTTGCTTGTACGTATACAAGTGTGTAACCGATTTGTAGTAGTCAGGTCTAGGGAACTACAAAAGCATAGACGTGTTGTAAGGAACGGATGTATTGACGATAAAAAGAAATATACAAAAAAAAGCACACAAATCTTGCGTATTAAGTACACATACTCGCAATTGTTTTGATTTAAAATCTTTGATAGCATTTCAGTTTAATTTAGTTGATGCACAAGTTGTTCATTAATTAATGCAAGTGAAGATTAAACTTTATCGAAAATAATTTCAAATAGACTGTTAAGAACACGTCGTAAAAATGGTAACTGTTTGCGATGTTTTTTTTTTAAATTAGAGCTCATGACTCTTACCCTAGTAATAGATGAAACATAGTTCAAAAAGTTTAAGTATTCAGGTATAAATTTGCTCCGAAATAACATCGCAAATGAACTTGGAATGCGTTGATTTTTTAGAGCAAATTTCACACTTTGTAGCAGTCGTTCTCTCACAGTACATGAGCTATAAGTTTCAATAATTTGTTATTAGAGAGTTTGGACAAAGCCACTTATAGCCAAATATATAACAATACATATAGCTATTTGTTTTGAGCTATATGTTTATGTTGTAAGTTACAAGTTTACGTTAACATTATAAGTTTTTAGCCCAGATCAGTATTGTAACTGATTTAGACCAGTACTGATTAGTTCCAGAACTGATCCGCATCAGAACTGATCAGTTTCAAAACTAATTTGGATAAGTAGTTTTGAAACTGATTCGTATCAGTTTTAAAACTGATCATTACTTATCCGTATCAGTTTTAAAACTGATCAGTACTGATTCATATCAATTTTCAGACTGATCAGCACTGATACGGATCAGTTTTAAAACTAATCATTACTGATACGCATCAGTTTTAAAACTGATCAGTACTTATACGGATAAGTTTTGAAACTAATCAGTACTGATACGGATCAGTTTTAAAACTGATCAGTACTGATAGTGATCAGTTTTGAAACTGATCAGTACTGATCCGGGTCAGTTCCGAATGTGAGCAGTACTGATTCGAATCAGTTTTAAAGCTGATCAGTACTGATCTGTGTCAGTTACAATACTGATCTGGGATATAAACTTATAACTTGTACCGTAAACTTGTAAATTGTTACCTATAAATAGTAACTCATAGCTCGTAACGTAAACTTATAACTTGTAACGTAAACTTGTAGCTTTTAACGTAAACATATAACATTTGGCTATAAATCGCTTTGCCCAAACTCTCGGTTTTAAAAAAAATATCGCAAATTTGGCAGTTCATATTATTCCATTGTGCTCTTAGAGCTCTAGGTCTTGCTTTAATTGGTACTGTAACGAAAAAAGAGAGGCAGATGATTCAGTTTCGGGTCTAGTACTTCCTTTTTATTAAATATTATCTATTGGTCCATCACTCTTAATGAACTATCTTAGCGGTTTTGCAGAACACAACTTCTGGGAGAAGCATGTTGGAGAAGGCCAAGACCATTAATGGGTTATGCGTTATGGTGCGGGCTGAGTAAGTATAGATTTATCAGTTTGGGTCGGACTTTGATAAGTCCATGAAACACAGATCGAGCGATCCTTTGTAAATCATCATGTAAATCTCGGAAGCCTCACAGTCTGAGTTAGGAGCCTATCCAGAGCGGCAGGTCCCATGTTGGTCACTGTTGCGGGTTGAACCACATGACCTCCTAGAGTCCTGAGCCTCAATTCACATATAACATGAACGCCCGTCTCCTCACTAAGGTCGCAGGTCCAGTTGGGATCATTAGAGAGCCCATTTTCCAGTTCTCCCACCACCACTTTCTTGATGCGTGCCCTGTCCATTTTTAGCAATTCTCTAGTCCATTTCCCATTGGGCTTCATAGGCACTCCAACACTTAGTGAATTCCGACCTCACCTAACTCTTAACCGCTTTCACACACGCCGAGTGTGGTATGGGTATAAGAGGCTCTAGCCCGCAGCTTGATGTTGCCGAGCCTTTCCTCGCAAGTTCATCTGCTCTCTCGTTACCCTCCACGCCAGATTGTCCGGGTACCAGACCAGTGTTACACGATTTCTCAGTCCCGTCCGGTTCAGGGTTTGCTTCAATTCTTGTATTAACTTGGATGTCACGACCGGCGACATAAGCGCCTTAATCATCGCCTCACTATCAGTGCAGACCATAACATTCTCCCCACATGTCTCTTCCGAGCCTGCCTCCCCCACTCCCATAAGTGCGGCAAAAGTCTCAACCTGAAAGACATCGGCGAATCTCCCTAGGTAAAACCATCTGTCCATCGATAGTTCCCTAGAGAATATTCCGGCTCCCGTGCCCTCTGCAGTTTTAGAACCGTCAGTGAAGCTCCCGGTTCCTTCACCTGATAGGCAACTTGGCCAGCCTTCCAGCCATTCTAACCTGCTGGGTACAAGGACTTAAAAGCGTCTCACGAAGTCTCTCTCCGATTTCATTCGGTCCCTGGGCATCTCAAACACCTCGTCAGTTATAACCTTCTTGATTTTCCCATGTCGCGAAATGAAGTTCGGAGTCCAGAGATCGTTCGGTTTAAGTAAGTAATTAAGTAATCACTTACGATTGAGTCTGTTAGACTCTAAATTCGTTATATTCCAACTATCAAAATGACGTTTTAAAAGTCAAATATTTACATAAATAAGTAGATTTTTCTTGCGTCTCAGAATCTTTTTTTGAACACATTAAACCTTCCGACACGAACATTTTATATATTTTTCTTAACTGACATTGTGAGAGTTGGAATAGACCGACTTTTGATTACAACAAACTCAACTGCCAATTTGTTAATTTACTCATAGTCATGTTTCAGCTAGTTTGACCAGCTGGTGCACTCATACGCAGAAACATAGAAAAAATGTAATTGCAAGCAACACACACAAAAGGCTATTAGTGCGCATACGCAATAGCTCATTGTTCCCAATTTTTTTTTGAATTACAATTATACGAATTTATCTACTTTTCTTTTGGAAAAGGACCTATGGCCTTGCCACATTCATCTATATTCATCTACACCAAATGGATATTTTTCAATTCTTTTGGATTATGACCATGATCAAACTGCGACATTGGTTCGCTCGGAGAAATCCTCTCATTTTTCGTAGTGTTGCCTGATTAAAACCAACTACTATACACCAAGTAAATTTATTTCCACACCATGTTGATTTGAATCAGGCTACACCACGAAAAATGAGAGGATTTCCACGAACTAACCAATGTCGCAGTATGATCATGGTCACATGACCCGAAAGCATTGAAGAAAATCAATTTGGTGTAGACGTATGTAGAAGATGAATGTGGCAAGGCCATCAAGGACTGCATCACACTTTACCTTTAAGAGATTTTTTGATACCGTTCAATGGATCCCCCATGAGCCGCCGTTTTTTGAAAACTGGAAAACGCTCTATAAAAGCCAAACAGTCAATTCGAGTGATTTTTTTCGAAGATATTCATGTCTAATATTTAAATAAAATCAAGTTTTCAATCGATTCGAAATTTTCTTTCTTTTTAAATGCTCTTTGTTTTGTGCCTGACCTTTAAAAAACATAAAGCATAAACATCCGGTGTGGCGATATTAGTCACTCCGAATATAAAACGAGAACTGACTGCAAGTTATTTGGCTCTTCTCGTCTACCTTAGGGTCATCAATAACCTGTAAAAATGTCACAAAATTACGTAAAAAGTTAAAGTTTCTTCAATTAGAGGAATTTAAACTGTCGAAAATAGTCCCCAGTCGGGTTTTTCTCTTTTCGTGTTGTAAGTCAAACCACAGGCAGAGAGACAAACGTTTCGTTTCCTTAGCTTCTCTGAATTTGTATTTGAACTGTATGGCCAATGGTGTTTTAAACAGGGAAATTTTTCAAACGATGGTACGGGTAGGGAAATGAATAACGTCAACTCATGGAGAAAAATTCGATTTCCACTTTCAAAACACAAGCAAAAACAATTAAAAAACAACAGACTGTTGTAATAGGGCGATTACTATAAATAGCCCATTGTTGTTAACTGTTAACTCGAGTTGAGTTATACACATCGTCTTAAATGAAACAGTTAATTTACAATTGGGTCAAAATTGCAATTATGAACATTGTGGTCGAATCTAAATCAACAATTTAGTAAATATTTTAACCAAATAAATGACTTCAGCAACAACAACGGTAATAGCACATTCATTACACACACTCAAATTTTAAGTGGATAAATAGCAAACGCATTAAATGTTGGGAATGCAATGTACGTTACCAATTAAACTTTGCTATCAGTTGATATACAATTGGTACAGTGTTTATATGTAAATAACTATTTACTTGAAATATATTTCATTCATAATAAATAATTATGCGATACGAGTCCATGTGGATGTGTGCGGATACCACAAAACAATAAAGCTGAATCATTAGACTGCAATTAATGACCAGCTGCTCAAATAATACAACAGAATATTTATCGAAAAATGGGAATTAAATCAATGAACGTTGAAAAATCAAACGAATGTGCGTGTTCCGTTGAACAAATTTCAAATTCGATTGGTTTTTAGATTATGTTTAAAACAAAACAAACAAATGTTTTGTTGTTTGTGTTTTATATTTCCTTTCCTGTTAGCCAGCTGGAAAAGGTAACGACAACAAACTCAATGAAAACCATTGCAAACTTTTTGTCAAAACAAAAAGGTAAGGTTACGCAGACCCGTACAAAGCTTCGTCTAACTTTATTGAAAAAAACCTAATAGCTTTTAGTGAATAATCCTCGAATGTAAGAAAATATCGAATTACTGAATTATTTTCTTATTGAGTTGGATTGGAAATTGCCCAAAAGGTAACATTGAAAAACCTGTCCGAAGAAACGGTGGAAAAATTCAAGTCCATTCGCATAAATTGAAAGGTCGATGCTATTCGACACCGGTTTTTGTTAGCATCATCCTCACGCTGTTGCTAATCGCCACCGGATTGTCGATTAGATTGTCTGTGTTACCTGGCTACATTGCGGAAAATATCTACATCTATCTACATATATCTTTATAATATACGCCGCCGACGTATCTTATCCACCGTGCACGTAATATGAACGCCGTGTACGTACTATGTGAGTTCTTAATACATACGTTTCGTGCAGCATACACTACACAATACTTAAATAGGATTCATAATACTTTCACTGCGTATATAATACATCGGCGGCGTACATTATAAACAAAATACAATTCTTGCGTCGCTTGTAGATATTTTGCTCAATGTAGCCTCTTCTAACAGACTTCTATTCTAGTTAAAATTTGCTGATTTCTTGCAACGAAATATATTTCTGTGCCAAACTTTACTTACTTATATGCCTCTAAAGTCTAACGAGTTTACTTAATGCACTTAACGAATTTTCGTTAGACCCTCAAAGAAAGTAAAGACTTCCGGAAGGAAATTAAATAACAGAGATTCGAGATTTTAGGAATTGGAAAATATCTTCGCTTTTGCAGGTGACTTAGTTCTAATGTCGGATAACTAATGCATATCAATCGCAAAGTGGATTTTGACATCTCGGGATGAAAAATTTAGACCCGTGAAAAGAACTTCAAAAAGGGGTCTATTGTGTTTACTATTTGGTCTGTGAATGAGTTCTCGCTGTTTATTGTTAGATGGCGTCAGATACAAATATAGCTAGCTACTGTCAGTCAAACTATATTTTTTTGACAGGTATGATCACTGTCAATAAAATTCAGTAAACAATATAACACGTTTCTTAGCAGAACATAAATTTTTTGCGGGAAGTTTTATTGTACTTCTTTAAAATAAAGAAAACTGCGTCTGAAGCTCATCAATTACTTGTAGAAGCTTATGGTGAACATTTTCTATCAGAAACAACGTGCAGAGACTGGTTTCGACGCTTCAAAAGTGGTGATTTTGATGTTGAAGACAGCGTTCAGGTGGTCCAAAAAAATTTTAAGATGAACAGCTTACGACGTTACTCGATGAAGACTCATGTGAAACGCAAGACGATCTTGCAGAATCATAAGGAATTGATCGAACAGTTTCCAAATGTCTGGAAAAGCCATTGGAATGATTCAAAAGATGTCACATTGGGTGCCACA
The DNA here is from genome assembly GCA_029228625.1 of Pseudolycoriella hygida. Lineage (NCBI taxonomy): Eukaryota > Metazoa > Arthropoda > Insecta > Diptera > Sciaridae > Pseudolycoriella > Pseudolycoriella hygida. Next base: position 132,127,295 of record CM055404.1, read on the forward strand.
TGAATTGAAAGAAGAAAAACCACTTGTGAATTATTGCTGAAAAGACATAAAAGAAAGGGATTTTTGCACCGAATTGTGACTGGTGATGAAAAGTGAATCTATTACGAGAATCCCAGTTGAGCCAGATCCATCGCAACCAAAACGAAATATTCACTGTGCAAAGAGAATGCTTTGTATCTGATGGGATTTGAAAGGTGTGGTGTATTATGAGCTTCTGAAACCTGGTGAGACAATTGATGGGGAACGCTATCGAAAACAGTTAATGCGTTTGAAGCGAGCTCTGGTCGAAAAACGACCAGAATGGACCGATAGACATGATAAGTTAATTTTTCAACATGACAACGCTCGTCCATATGTCACAAAAGTGGTGCAGAACTATTTAATTGGAACAAACTGGGAAGTTCTACCCCACCCGCCGTATTCACCAGACATTGCCCCTTCTGATTACTACTTATTCGATTGCTCGAATACAGCGGTTCACTTCTTCCGAGGTGAATCGAAAAATGGCTCCCTGATTGGTTTGCTTCAAAAAATGAGGAATTATTTCGACACGGAATCCGTAAATTACCTGAAAGATGGCTAGCGATGGACAATATTTTCATTAATGTATTCATTCATTTTGTTATTGAAATAAACGCTACAAAACAGCAAAAAAATAGCGAGAACTCATTCACAGACCAAATACGACGGACGCACGGAGTAATGGTATGAGGTCTCTTCTTAATACAACTTATTGCAAAAAATTTTGGTGGAAAATTTTAAATGTGTTTTTTGAAATCGTTGCTTCGGACGGATTTTTCAATAAGGTAAATGCAGCAGTCATCGGCCATGTAGTAGTCTCCGGTCAAACCATAGTTTCACTAGTAATCGGCCACTTTTTGCACTGAAATATGACCGATTACTGGTGCTGGTCGGAGACTGCTATATGGCCGATAACTGGTGCATTTACCTTTTCGGCAATAGACTGGGGTCGTTTTACAATTATATTTTTAAATGGAAGTTTACTTGAAAAAAATGAGATTTGCTTAAGAACTTACCGAAAAGTCGTTTCAAATTTATTTATATCGTCAATTTAAGAAATTTGTTCTCAATCCCGAGTCAATCCCCGCTGACTCCTCCCACTGACTGAATCCTTTGTATTTCTACAATTTTTCTTTTTTGTTATGTTGGTAATCGTTAAATTTAGTACATTTTCTGATACATTTCTTTGAGCGCTAAAGTTTTCGAAAAATTTTTGGTCGTTTCGTATGAAGTTCAAAAATATAAAAAACGAATTTTTGACTATTTCATTGCGTAGACGTTAATTTTTAAGCGTCATCTGACCACCAAAAATAAACGAGAAAAAAGGACCACACTCTATTTTCAATCCAATTTAATGTTGGAAGTTATTTGATACACTTAAAAGTTAGGGCATTTTTATTTAGATAAGTTTTGCGTCATGTATTCTCTTTACAATATCTGAACGATGTTCTGCACCATCTTTGTCATTATATTGTTACCACAATGAAAACACTCAGCTACTGCAGATCACCGTTTATCTATTCTGTTACGGCGGGGTCCCTTGCATATGTTTTTACTTTTAAGTCTGAAGAACTGACGAAAAACTTCTCAATAGTGCTAGTAGTGAAGCCATTGAGGCCGGGCCGTAGCAAGAAAATATTGTTTAGGGTAGCAGTTTATTCTCACAATTGAAATAAAAAGTGCGGTGGGGGTGATGCTTCGAAGTTAAGGAAGTTATGCAACAAAAACAGCCTTTGAACTGTTATAATCTGTTCGAAGAATTTTAGTGTTGATTTTTTTCGAACAGTTTATAGTTTTTGCCTCATACCTTCCTCCAATTTAAGTGCCCTCGCCTCCACTTTTTATTTCAAATAACGTCTTTTTAGGCATGGATACGTCATTGTGAGAATTAACTGCAACCCTAAAGTCAATATTTTCTTGCTACGACCCTGCATTGAGCCATAGTACCTAGATCTCAGGTTAGGGTCTTAGGTCGGTTCTAAGGTCAACAGAAGACATAAAAATTAATTATTTATTGAGAAGGGGTTGAGGAGAGATTTTTTCCCAAGGAGTTGTGAGTCCCTTCGATTAGGGTGACGGTGTTGCAGAGAGTCTAAAAAATTATGTTCCATAGGTTCTAGAGAACCTTGGTTTTCGGTGGTCATAATCAAGATGTGATTGTTTGGACCAAGGTCTATACTTCGTTCGGATCTATTTTAGGAGGTGGCTTGAGCATGAAAATGGACAATTTTGAAGTAGACAGGACTAAACATTACATTAGAATTTCTCACGAGACCTTGTATATGTTTTAGCAAGAATAAGATAACTTAAGCGTGCTGTTACTGTTGCAAAAGGACGCAAATTTTCTAAGGTTGGGCATAGCCGCCCCCTGCACACCCCACGGGACATCTTCGTACGCTCCGTAAGCTTCGTACGAGTCTAAATATATCACGACCATACTAAAGGCAGTGCACATGTACTTGCAATATACAATTACAATGCGGCTACATGTAACACCCGAGTCATAATGTTGTTATTGTTTTTATTTTCTACACGTTATGGTCATATGCACAAAATGACTTTGAATTATAACTGTTGTTTTATGACGCTAACTGAATTCTCTAATCTTCTCTCTGCCATAAAATCATTCAAATGTGTTCTTATTTTTCTTTCTTCGGAAAGTGATGGTTTTGAAGAAACGATTTTCGAAATCGATTCATTCTTCACTTTATCACAAATCCCCATTAACTAGACATTGAACACATGAAATAGCGTCACTTATCAGCAAATAAATTTTGAAATTGTTTTTCTAACGTTTTCAGACACTCACTTCTGAGTAACTATTTAGATAGCATGGAAGAGCTTGTGAGCTGAAAGTAAAACAAAATAAATAGAAAACTTGCAACGAAGACAAAGAAAATGTTCCTTAGCTATGATTTTCCCATAAATCATGCCAATTCGAATAACGATCTTGTGTTTAGTATCCAATAACTTTACCAATTTTGTCGATGACTTATGATGTAAGAGATACGATTTAATTAACTGGAGTAAAACGACACTTTTGCAGAGAAAATAATTCTGAGGTGGAGGCTTTAGTACTGGGGTGGATTATGATTTTGTTTTGTTTTTTCTAAAAGTCATTATACGGTTGCATAAGAAGATAATGAGGAGAGTTGCTAAAGATTAAATTACAACAAAATAGAGCGGAAATAAATCGGAAGAACGGAGAGTGAAATCGATTTCAATAATGTGTTTAGTGTTTACATGCACAATCTTTATCTCAGAGATAAAACAAAATTGCGGATCCGTTCGAATTGGTCAATGCAGTTTTTGGACCCGTACGAAGTACAAAGGTCCTATATCTTTACTACAAAAAATTTTATGGCAACATGGGGTAGATAGAGGCGGGAGTTGAGATGACGAATCAGCAATAAAAAATGTCCGGTCGTCCGTCTCTACTTTTTTCCAATTATCCCTGAAAAGTACAAAAATGAGCAAAATCAGTCAAGTAGTTCCAGAGATGTGGTCGAAGAATTGTCCAAAAACATGGCTTTTCGAGGGGTGGTGAAACTTTTCGAATCTGGGCACTGGGACCAATGGAACACGTGTTTCATTTGGTCACTTCTAGAATTGGGAGAGATGATTCCTATCTGTGGAACTATGACAGTTAGAAAGTTGCTTCCAAAAGAAAAGTTGTAGAGAATTCTATTTTAGTGTATCGTACGACCAAAAGTCATTTGTATTCAAGTTTTTGTGTGTAGCATAGACAAATTGGTACTTGGAGAGTCTAGTATTTGTGACGAATTTGCGAAGGAATTTTTTGGTCAGGTCTCGAACGATATCATCTATTTTGGAAGTGGACTTTAGGACTGCGTTAACTTGGAAAGCAGCATCAGAACACCTCAATCACGTGCTACTCTAAACAAAAATGGTTGAAAAAAATATTGACGGAAGCTAAGTAGTGCGTTAGAGATTTTTTCAGTTTGGGACGATCGATATCGATTTCTCGATCTCAAACACAGATCTCTCGACCCTTTGTTCCCAATTCCATTCATCATGTAAAAATCAAGAGCACCTTCGCGTGCCGACCAGAACCTTGTCTAATGTGATAAGTCCTAGTTCAGCCACTCTCGAAGGCTGGACGACATAGTCGCCGAGTGTCCTGTGCCTCAGCTGAAGGAACTTGGGGCATTCGCATATAAGGTGAAAACGTGTTTCCTCTTGCAAGCCACAGGAGCACTCTGGGTCACCTAAATCTTCATTTTCGTTAGGTGCTTATTGAGTCCGCAAAGGCCGGTCACCGCTCCCACGATCTTCCTCACTCGGTCCCGGTTCATCGTCAGGAGCTCTTTTGTCCATCTCTCGTTCGGAGTGGGGAGGAAGCACTTGGTGTGCACTCCTCCTTCATACGCTGTCCAGCTCTTACCGTGTTCCGCCTTCACCCAATCCTTTATCACTTTCGTATAAAGTGAGTTCGGGACAGGTGTATGTGGTTCCGGTTCAAAAGCCGGTTCTGGCCAGCTCGTCAGCTTTCTCATTGCCATCCACTCCCGAATGTCCGGGCACCCAAATCAGTTTGACCCGATTCTTCAGCCCTATCTGATTTAGATGTTCGTTGCATTCTTTCACCAACTTGGGAGTCACAACGGGTGATATCAGCGCCTTTATCGCTGCCTCACTCTCCGTGCATATTACTATATCTTTGCCTCCCAGTCCTTCTGGCAGAAGTTCACGAGCACTTAGAAGTTGAAGTTGGGAAGATATATTTAATTTTGTCAATAAAATTCTAGAGAAATATGGCCGTAGAAAAACCAACTCTTGCGAGTCATGAAGTAAAAGTTTAAGTGGAATTTCTTCAAAACACCCAATTCCAAATAGAGATTTCAATTGTTAGTTTGATGAAACAAAGCTTAGGCTTCCAATCTGATAGGAAGTTGGGAAGATATATTTAATTTTGTCAATAAAATTCTAGAGAAATATGGTCGTAGAAAGCCGTACTTTTGATCTTGCCATGCCCGGTGCAGAATCCTGAATCCACAATCCGTTTTGCGTCAACCTGTCCGCTATAGCGAAAGCTTTCGCCTTCATTACTATATCTGCAGGTGGCACCGCTAGTAGGACCGCTGTTGCCCTCGTCTTCATGGCACCAGTGGCACAAACACATACCAGCTGCTGAACTTCTTTCAGCCTCTCCTCATGGCTCATCGTGGGCCTCACTACCGCCTCATATATCCACAGTATTGCTTTGGAGGATAGGTCCCAGCTGTTTCCGATTGCATTTCTGCACATCCAGAAAGCCGTTAGAGCTTTTTGGGCCTTGTCTTTCATGTGAGCTTGCGGTGTGCGGTCCAACGTAACCCTCAGATATTTCACCTGGGTGCTCGTCTCAATGTCTTTTCCGAAGAGCCGCGCTTTTCCAAAAAGCTCAGAGCCTGTGAGCCTTTTGCTAAAAAGCACCAGGCCCGTCTTTTCTAGATTCACTCGCAGGCCTTTCTCACGACACCATCTTTCCACTATCCTCAGTGCCATCCTCATACCTTGGAGCCACATATATCGGCCTCAACGGTCCTGTCTCTGAGCATTATATCAATCCATCTAATCAGATCAGGCGCTTCTTCTCTCTCTGCCAGCGCGCTGCCAATTAATTCAAATCCCTTGTTGTCGAAAGCGCCCTCTATGTCCATAAAAGATCCGAGGGAGACTTCTCCGACCCTAAAGGATCCTTCTATGTCGGCGACGAGGCTTTGCAGAGCGGAGTCTGTAGACTTGCCTGTTTGATAGGCATGTTGTTTCACATGAAGTGTGCACCTCGTCAGGATTTCTTCCCTTATATACAGGTCTATCATTCTTTCCAGAGCCTTCAAAATGAAGGATGTGAGAATGATTGGCCTGAAATCTTTTGCTCCGTTGTGCGACGGCTTACCCGGCTTCGGTATAAAAGAGACTTTTACTTTTTCCCATTTTTCGGGAATACGACCAAGGGCTAAGGAACTTATCATTATCTGCTGCAGTGGTTCCAATAGGATATCTCCGCTCTCCTTTAGAAGTGCGTTAGAGACACTTCTAGAGGTTCGTCTTCAGATAGGGGAATACGTCCAAATAAAAGGTCGAGAAATATACCTAACTATAAAGTAAAACGCAAAACTACACCAGACACGGCAGGTGAACAAATGATACAAATTGAATTTGCATTAGGACAACATCGAAAACAAGACGTTTGCTATTAGCAAAGGGTCGTTAATTTTGGCAAAAAGCGCTGTCTGACGATGTGAAGCTTCCACTCGAATTCTATATAGAATTTCGCGAAATGAATACAAAAAAGAAACTCGTGCAAACACTAAACGCACACTCCGAAGATAATTGAAAATTTCTAAAAGCAATTTTCTTCAATATTATATGAAAATGCCGCAAAATTCCATTAAAATTAATTAACTGTTAGCACTTAATTCGCATTATGCCATGTATTTTATGTGGCAATCATGCCACTAATTTTAATAACTTACAAACACACTTCGAATGACGGGATATTACACAAGAAGCGATCTAGAGGAAGAAAACGGTGTGTTAGAAAACGGATGACAATGAATGTGTAATGTAATATCAACTATTTTGATTTTCGCAGAGAAAAGTCTTACGCAAATCGATTTTCTTAGGAGCAAAACTATAACGAAACGTGGCACTTCAGCTGCGATGTTAATGGAATTAAATAATTAAATAATTATGTAAAATCGATTGAGATAATCCGTTGGGATGTTTGGATTGGCGTTGTTTGTTTTAGGATTTATTTTGCTCATAATCTTCAACATAGGCAGCATCGATAGTAACTATGTACGAAAGTGTATTTGAACAAAACAAGTTTTCAAGTCGTGTGAAAAGAAGGGTTTTCGTTGGGATAAAGAGCTCACAACTTCACAATCAATTTATCAGAGCTTTTATTAGACTAACAAAGTTTTTGCTGAACAATGTTGGAGGAACTCTATAGGCTTTTCATAATACATTAACGGAGGAATATTATGGGTTTCATTGCTTTCTAATGACCGTACCAAAGTTGTCAAAAGCTAATGAACAAAACTCACAAAAAAGTTTTTGGCTAACGCTTTCAGTTAGCAGTTAAGGAAATGGGCATTTTTACTGCAAAGTGTACTGTACCATGGGAAAACGAGGCTTTTTCTTTCTTCACATTTTATAGTCATCTTCTGATGGGCAGTCTACGACATGAAATGTGAATAAAAGAAGTCACCGGTCTTGTTTGGAAGCCAATGGTTGTCATTTTTGACACCTATGAAGATTGAAGTTCTTCGAAAAGGGGTCTATTGCATTTACTACAACGGACATCGGATGACGGATCGGAACCCGGCAGTTTGTGGGTTTTTCGTTTTAGGGTCTAAATAAGAGAAATTTCCGTTCCACACTCTACTAGGGACCAACGTGTTTTTTCGTCATAAATCGGGCAAATCTTTGGGCCCATTCACAAATGACGTCACGCTTGCTATAAAAAATTACTATCCATAAAAAGGTCATAACTCATGCAGTACAGCAAATTTTGTTTATAGGACTCTGGCTACCCCCCCCCCCCAAAAAAAAAAGGAGGTGTGTTTGGGGGGGGGGTAGCCGGAGTACTATAAACAAAATGTCTGACCAGTTTGGAGTTATGAACTCTGTGGATTTTATAGCAAGCGTTACGTCATTTATGAACAGCCCCTTATCCGATTTTCATATTTCTTTTTTCATGAAAGGTAATCGAACGCAAATATCTCAGCAAGTATAGCTCCAAAATTTTTCATTTTGGTGTCAAATTAAAGCATTTGATCTCACTGGAAAAAGCTTTTATGAAAATTAGGTCAGTAGGATCAATTGAATGGACGAAATTGAGTTTCTCAGCCATATACGAAAACAGATGGTTTTTCGTCTATATTTGCTCAACTATGCTATATGAAGATTTATTGTCAAAGGCAAAGTTGTCGAGAATAAAATTTTAGAGAAACTTTTTTTAGGGTTTTGATAAAAACTGGCCCAATCCTGGGATACGACCACTTCTAGAATTGGGAGGGATTACTCACATCTCTACAACTATGGCAGTTAGAGAAAAGTTTTAAGGAAAAATGGCTGAATCCTTTGATATGATCACTTCTACAATCGAGAGGGATGACTCATATCTCTAGATCTACGGCAGTTGAATGAATGAATGAATGGAAGTTATATTACGTTGGATGTGGCGAAAAGTATTCATTACACGAGGGATTAATTTTGTGTTACGAGCCGAACTCACGAGTGTGTTTTTAAGCAACAAGCTTTGAAAAAACTGTTATTTTGACTTGTGTAGTTGCATAGCTCGCGTTCGGCTCAGATATGCAAACTATACACTTGTCAAAATAACAGTTTTTTCAAAGCGAGTTGCTTAAAGACTCACTAGTAAGTTCGCAAGTTCAAAAAATTGATTCCGAGTAAATGATTACTTTTCAACGCATCCAACGTAAGTGATTTTTTTTCCTATCCCCTTCGAAAAGTTTGTGAACACGTAAACCGTTGAAATGTGTTAAGTGGGAACGCTGATGCCGGCTCAAATACAAAGATTTCATTTGTCTTTTGTATGAGGGACTTACAGATCAGACTTCTATCAAATTTTCTTTCATACAACAGAAGTCTCAGATTCGCTCAGTTGAACGAGTATTTAGCGTTCCCACGCGAACTGCAAATAGAATCGTAACGTAACTATAATTTATGCGTCTAGTGGACATTAGCTCATACCAAAAACATTATGTGACGATGTAGTCGAATCAGAAAATTCTACCCTTTTTTCAATATTGAGTTTGCCTTTTGATAATCCATGCTGAAAAATGCAAGCCAAGCAAAAACTCGCACTTCATCATTCAAAACAACAGAACGCACTTTGAATGTTAATTCTTATAAAATTCAAATTTTTTGATTAAATGTTGGCTCACACTTTTACCGCAATATTGATCCCAATTCATCACAAAAAATGATCACATCAACGTCAGATATGAGATATGTCAACGTCAATGATGTGGTGAAATGTAAACATTGTTTTGAAATTATTTTTCGCGAGCAATAATTTTGTTGATTTTATTGATGTACTACCAATTACAGCAAATTTTGCAGTGAAGTGATGTGAATTATTATTAACGTAAGCAATAGTATCAAATGTTTTAGAAAATAGCTGAAAAATACGCAAAATAAAAGCCATTAGGTTTTTGTGTTCATCGCTTTCATAAATCGTGCTAGACAATTTCGATTCTGTGGTTTAGAATTGTTTTTCAAAAGTTTTAATGCATTTGCATACGTTAAAATACATTCATTGAAAAGTGCGTAAGGGACAACAACAAAATTTTGTTTCAACGTTAAAGATTTTCGTAAGAATATTTCATTTTCGTGGGGGCCAAATGTACGTGTCAAAAAGATCAAAAGGTTTTTTAGTACTATTGCACTTGAAGAAAAGTTGTCTTCAATAACTGCGGTACTTACTGTGGTTTAAAGTCCACCCTTGTATCAATATTGCAGTACCCTTCATAATTCCTTTATGACAAACGATGCGTCTTGATAAGATTTAACAAACTAAAGTGCTGTTTTCGTCGTTTCATCAGTACACCTTCCTTACTAGACCATGTGTATTTCAACACACTCGGTCACAGAATGATGACTTCTATGAACAGCCGCACTTTCTTATATTCCACCCAAATCGAAACGAACGGCTAGGTGAAGTAGTGTTTTGAACGCCGCAGATTTCCCAATTTATTAGAAAAAGAAAGAGAAAGAAGTAAAAATTAGAACCACAAACAGCGAAACTAGTAAATAATGATCTAGCCTCTAACCTTTCATGGCTTGTAAGGCAGATTATTATTGTTATTCTTATTAACGCATACTGTCTACTCTACAACAACGTCTTAAGTTCCCTGTGGAATTGATACCTTGACGAAGATTTAATTGAATCGGGTAGGCCATTAAACAGCCCGGTGCCATATGAAGATATTGCCTTTCCTCCCTCAGCCGTTTTCAAAAATGGCGAGCGTAGCCAGTTCTTCCTACAAATATTGTATTCGTGATTTGCTCCCCCAAAGCTTAGATTCGAGTGCTTTAGCTTGTGCACACTGTTATATACAAAGGAAAACGCGGAGTATTTGGTAAGGCTGTCAACATTCAGGACTGAAGAGCAATGGGTGCGGAAAAGATCAATCGTCGGACACCGCACAGACAGCTTACATGCATGTTTTAAGCATCTTTTTTGTAGTATTTGAAGCTGTCGCAGCCCCCCCCCCCCCTTTGCAGTCATCCGCCACATGCCAGGCAAGTAGCTAAGGTGGGAGAGGACTAGCGCATAATAGACTTTCATCAGCACAGGTTTGGGAAGGGGTTTTTTGAGCTTTAACAGAGCTCCACACGCTCCTGCGACTTTACCACATAGCTTTGTTAAATACGTATCCCACCTCAGCTTATTGTCAATGGACAACCCGAGATATTTAAATTCATTTACCGATTCCAAGCTATGCCCACTCAGGTAGACCGGGTCAACCGTCGCGTTCGAGCTCAACAAAGAGGTTCTGAAGTGCATTATCTTGGTTTTCCAAGTATTCTGTCATCTGCAAAGAGGGTAATGTATCCAGATGTAGGAAGCTCACAGATACCATTAACCAGGATAAGGAAGGGCAGTGGACCCAGGACACTCCCCTGGGGTACGCCAATGCTTATATCCTTTAGCTCACTCTTGTAATTTTCCATTTCCAGTGTAGCGCATTGTTTCCTGTTACAAAAGTAATCTTTCAGGAGTTGAAGCGCAGAGCCTCTAATTCCCGCGCGCTCCAGTTAAGTTAATAAGATTATGTGATCAACTCAGTAAAAGGCCTTTTGCACATCTAGATAGATAGCGCTGACCACATTTCCCCCATCAATGCTAGCTAACTATGGCAATTAGACAGTTGCTTCCAAAGGCAAAGTTATAGAGAATAAAATTTTAGAGAATTCGTGTTTCAGGGTTTTAGGGAAAAATGTCCGAATCCTTTGATGCGACCACTTCTAGAATTGGGAGGTATGACTCATATCTCTGGAACTATGGCAGTTACAAAGTTGCTTCTAAAGGCAAAGTTGCTGAGAATTACATCTTGGTGGAAGTTGTTTCAGGATTTTATTTGTGATATGGTGCAGCGGAAAACATTTCGGTCAATGGTGTCAGATTTCATAAAACGCACTTCGGTAAGACCTTTGACATTACCTTGTGTCATTACCATGCATATCATCCCAGGTATGAGGAGGTAATATGGAAGCCGCGCCAGACATAAAATCAATGATGAGTTGTCTTCACTGTAGCCCGTTATCACTACCTAGCGAAGGAAAAAGCAATTTTCCCAACTAATTTGAGATGACAAAATAAGAAACTGTGAAAATGACTTAAGGTTCTATCTTGTGAACAAATTTTTTTTACCAAATTTGGAAAACTGGAATTCAGATTCTGAACAACCTAAAAAGTATACATAGATCTTCAGTCTACGAAAAAAGTTCTTGAATTGTTTAATTACATGTAGACTTGCGTCACGCGCGTCCATTATATAAAAAATTCTTTCAGAAGCGTCTCGTGTTGCAGGTCAGAATACCCTGATAATTCCAACAAGAAATCGTTAATCGTTTAATCGGTCATTCTGAATATTATCCTTTGAAAATTACATTCTTTTCAAAAAAAAATCCATCCATTTTCTCGATATTGAATAAGGAAGTAAAAAATATTTTTCCACTTTCTGTTTATCATGGGCGCGTGGTGCGACGCAAGTCCACATCCCAACAACAAATTAGGAAAAAAATTTTTCGTAGATTGCGGAACCATATACAGGACCTATTCATATGAAAGACAGTCTACTATGTTCGTCACTTTCACACTTTCATTGAATGATTGAGAGCATCGTCTAAGGTGTCAAGTTTCATATGAAAGCTACTTTTTTAATTCAAAAAAAAAATGTAACATTGGGGAATCTGGCAATTGTGACGCATTTTTTTAATCAAATGTGAAAATATTTCAAAAGATTTTTTTCGTTTCGAAGCTTTAAAGGTCACCCCAATTGATAACAGTTGTTTTGGAAGAAGGGACAAGGACTTGCGTCACGTTTTTGTTGTGATGTTTTATTCTATCACGTTAAAAAATTGTGTTAGCCGTTTGTCGGCACTTTTTTCAACGAAATAATGTTTCTGCCCAACAAAAATCAAATTTTTAGGTCACATGAGTCAACATCAACATTCCAAAATCAAATCAATTTTTGTTTCGCTCTGCAAAATTATTATGCGAGCGAATTTGATTAAAATTTGTATGCATGATTCAGCAGCTGTATATAAATTTTAACGATGTTGATCCTGGACTGGTGGTCGACTGTAGACTGCGTTCATCTCGCTTTGAGGCTCTTCGTTACAATATTTTCTACTTTTTTCTTCAAATATCCACAATATTTATGGTATTTATACATACGAATCGAAAATATGTTTTGCATCCATGAGCATACACTGAAAAAATTTTTTTCCGTTAGTCTAAAAAAAAATAATTGACGGTAAAAGGTCGAATAACCGAAATAATTCCTGAGTGTAGGAACTGTAACAGAAAATTATTCATTAAACCTTTACAAATAATGTGCCGAGGTAGGAAGTAAGGGTTTATGCAAATCAGCAAACAAAATGCAAATCTACTAATAAGCTTCACTGAAAATTCTTGGATTTTCACGTTAGTCGTATGCTGCATATCTATAGTGATATGTTGCATATATTGGTTGAAAGTTGTATAATATACCAACATGCAGCATACGAAATGCTGCATGCGGGTATATTATACAACATACAACATGCAACTAATATTTACAGCATATCACTATTGATATGGAGCATACAACTAACGTGAAAATTCAAGAATTTTCAGTGATTACTTCGAATTGAGTCTGTTGTTTTCAAAAGTCGTTCTAATTTAACTCTCAAAATAACATTTTTTTCTTTTTTTATTTTTCGCCGGAAATTTTTCTCGCCGAAATTTTTTTTTACCTGAAATTTTTTTTCACCGGAAATTTTTTTTCGGAAAATTCTTCGCCGGAAAATTTTTCGCCGAAAACTTTTTTTGCTTGAAATTTTTTTCGCCGGAAATTTTTTTTCGCCGAAAATTTTGTTCGCCGAAAATTTTGTTCGCCGAAATTTTTTTTTGCCTGAAATTTTTTTTCGCCGGAAATTTTTTTCACAAATGCCGGACCCTCCCAACGTAATAATTTTTCTGCGCTTTCAGATTTCGCACGCCACAAATTTGGGTACCCGTACTCCACACATCAAGCAAAACTTAATTTTTTTTTCGTTTCAAATCTGAAAGAACAGAAAAACTATAACATTGGGGGCATTTATGACGCATTTTCTTAATCAAAAAGGAAAATATTTCGCTTTAAACTTGTTGGGTGATAATTCCCCGGGTGATAATTCTCATTCGTCTGGGCGATAATTCCCTGGGTGATAATTTCCATTTCTTCAGGGGGATAATTCATGTCGCCCATTTCTAGACCTACGAAGTACAAAGCGGAATATTGCGCACAGTTTCTACCTAACCCGGAAATTCCTAAGTTTTCTGTTTTGTAACGAATACTGCACGAATACCACCTCATATGTCGTAGAGAAGAGTAAGACGAATTCTATGTTTGTAGAGAAGAGTAACACGAATTCTATGTTTGTAGAGTAAAGTAAAGCGAGTTCTTTGTGTGTTGTGTTCATGCATCTGATCAACCGGTAATGTTAAAAACAGAACTGCACAATCTTGTGATTTCGAAGATCGGTGAAATTTTTTCGTCTGAAAATGTTCAAAAAAGGGTCAAATGACAGACGGGCCTCAGAAGAATTTGTGAAGCATAAAGTATAGAGAATGACAGTTGAAGGCAAAGTTGCAAAGGATGTTAGAACGGTCAAAGTTCAGAAACTGCAGGTCATGCTAAAGAAGTAAGTCGGTTCTTCGGACGCGTCTTCATGAAGAGACGATGAGACTTTCAAAAATGACATTTAGTTCCATCTACACCCTCGAACTTTTCAGTGCAGGTACTACGAATATAAATCAGAGAGAGTAAAGTTCAAATTTAACAGTTTTCTCGACTTTTCCGAAAAGTACAAGATTCGACATTTGAGGTTACGTAATAATTACGTAACTAGGTATTAAAAGTTGGAAATTCCAAATCGAATGAAAACGTTATTTATATCCCAAGCTGGTTCACTTTTCATGCTTTTGACGTGTAGAAAATTTTACTTTTCCTCCCTAGGGTTTGTTATAGACCACTTTAGATCCATTGGAATGCAAAAGCATGAAAATGCCTTGTATTTTTACAAGGAAATATAGTATGGTGGCTTGTTCTCAGTTCAATGCTCTACAGCTTTGCTGCCTTGGGCCGGATATTACCAGAAACGGGCAGACTCATATAATTTATGTGATAAGATTTGTTTGGTATATGTTTCAAGATGGGTGTATGTACAAACATATAGAACTAAATCACTAATTGAGCACTAAAAATAAAAATGGTTTTTATCGGTTACAGTTCTGTTCAGTAGCCAATGCGACAGTTTAAGCACAGAGGTCAAGATTTTTTCGAAACGAATGTTTGAAACAAGAGAATCTGAAACCCGAGGAGTACTGACATAAAATGAGTTTTTAAAAACCTTATGCGGGTTCAGATCATGGTTTTTTTTACAAGTTCGGGTAACAACGCTCACCTGGTTTAATATCAACGAAGTCCGGTTTCCGTACATTTTGGTACAAAATCATATTCTTTGGATCATACAAACATACCATCGATGATCACGTCATTCGTGTGGTCAATAATGATGACAATTATAAAAATTACATGAAAAATGAAGGAAAAAAATGACAACAAAAACTCGTAATATTGGGATCACTTCAATTTTGCATGATTTCAGCAAAAAATTTACGTGAAAAGAGAATTGCATAATTGCTAACAAAAAACTTACGATCAATCTCCATTAACCAGTTTCTTACTATAGACAACACATTTACCTGTTGTGACAAGCAAGCAAAATTCTTTAAGTTGCAAATAAAAAAAAACTTAAACAAGTTTTTTCGTCGATGGTAAATGCAACAAAATCCTTTGTGATCAAACGCCTCGCTGTTTCTCATACTACACAGAAATATGTTTCTCTAATTTTTCTACCTGCGATGAGGGAATCATTCGCTTGGTATTTCCTCTTCATAGATTATTGTTTTTAGTAACGTGCTTTTTGCTTTCGGGGGATCCGAAGGTCACGATTTGCTTGGTAACTGCAAAAGCTACAAGAATGTTTTAGCAAATTATTTTAATTATTTTGTTATTTAAGTAAGTTTGCATGATTTACTGTGAAAATTGCATGGTCAATGAGTTGAAAATCTGTGAAATGAAACTGCACGCAAAATAACGCCAAAAGTCAAATGCGAATGTATGATTGCAGCAACTTGGTAGAAAGGGACTGTACGTTAAATGCAAAGCTTTCAAGAAAAGTGAATTTTTAAACAAAAAAAATTTTCATTCAATAAGTAAGATCTCCTTCCCTTCACTCTTTCACCAGAATAGAGATAATATAACTTGTACATAGCAAATATTTCATTGTACAGTACCAAAAGAAGTATAACGAACAAGATTTTCTCTACAGCCATTGTTTTTCAATTTTACGTCTTGTGAAATTTCAGCTGTTTTGCTATTACGAAATGCATTGCAAAACAGCTGAAATTTGACAAGACGCAAAATTAAAAAACAATGACTGTACATGTACATTAAAGTGTCGGAAATTCGTAAGTCATATGCATTTCATTTTATTTCAATTCATCCCACAACTTTGAAGTCTAAATGCCAAAGTGAACGCAACGTATACCCAAAAACAGTTTGTTCAAATCCACAAGCATATGTACGTTCACCCATGTGTTTACGAATGCAAAGATTGTGTGATAAGTTGGATGCTGACTTTTTTATTTCTTCGGCTGTAAACATAGCTAGTTCCTGTCTAAAGCTTTTTTTGACCCGTACAAAGCACAAAGGTCTTACACCTTTATTACAAACAACTTTATTGTAACATCAAGGTGGGAGTTGGAGGGATACATTTATTATTGTCTAGAGATGACGAATCAGTAATAAAAAAATGTACGCCAGTCTAGAGCTCGATTTTTAGAACGAAAGCAGCAAGTGTGTGTGTGGTTGAAACGATTTTTGAAACGAAATATGGAACAGTCCCAGCTCTACGCCAGTCCGGTTGTCCATCAGTTCGGTCATCCGTCCTTCTCCACTTCTTTTTTCCAAGCAGCTCAACCGATCACCCTATTAGACCGGCTGAACCAACCCCCTGAACGGTACATATATGTCCCATGATTCAAGTTCGAAGATAAGCAAAACCGGTCAAGCAATTCCAAAGATACGGCCGAAGAAGTGTCCAAAAACATGGATTTTCGAGGGTCGGTGAAACTTTTCCGCAAATATTTCAGCAAGTATAGTTCATTTTGATGTCAAGTGAAAGTATTTGATCTCAGAAAACTGGGAATTTTTTTTGTGGAAATCGGGTTAGTGGTCTGGGCTAATGGAATGGACGAAAATGAGTTCCTTGGCCAAATACAAAAACTGATGGTTTTTCGTCTATATTTGCTTAACTATCCAATGCGCAGACTTACTGTCAAAGCCAAAATAGTAGAGAATAAAATTTATGAGAACACGAGTTTCAGGATTTTAGGGGAAAATGGCCCAATCTTCGGATATGACCACTTTTAGAATTGGGAGGGATGACAAATATCTCTGGAACTGTGAAAGTTAGAAAGTTGCTTCCAAAGGCAAAGTCGTAGAGAAAAAATTTTGAGAGAAAACTTTTTTCTGGGTTTTAAGGAAATATGACACATTCTTGGGATATAACCATTTTGGGAGGGATGACTCATATCTCCAGAACTATGACACTTCGAAAGCTGCTTCCAAAGGCAAAGTTGTAGGTAGAATAAAATATATAAATAGAGATAACATGTCTCAGGGTTTTCCCGAAAAATGACGCAATTCTTGAGATTAAGTCACTTATAGAATCAAGAGGCATGACTCATACCTTTAGAAGTTGCTTGGAAAGACAAAGTTGTAGAGAATGAAATTTTGGAGAACACGTACACTTTTATTATTGGCGTACTTCAGGAGAGCTTTCAACATTACCTTGGGTTGTTTCTGTTCAATTTACCACTTCTATTCTATTTGTCACATCTATTCTGTTTGAAACATCTATTGTGATACGTAAAACCAAAAATTGTCATCATCATCATCATCGTACTTTATAGACCGGTACTACCTTTCGGTGTGAGGTCTTTAAGCCGCAATCCTAGGACGAAGGATGAACCAACCTCCTCCATTCCCTTCTATCCCCTGCCAAGGAGATGGTTTACCCGTCCAGTGAAAGTCCCCTAACTCCTAAGTCTGACTTGATTGGATCTATAAACTTTCTCCTTGATCTACCCCTAGGTCGAACTTCCGGGACCTGTGCATCTAAGATCCTCTTTGGTAGCGCTATCGCCCATCCTTTTAACGCGCCCAAACCAGCGCAGACGGCTAACCCTTTCCGCCTCCTCTACTGACGAAACCCCCAGCTTTTCCCTGATATCGCCGTTCCTAATATGATTCTCCCACTGCTCCCTCCGATTTACCTTTTCTATGCTCCTAAGAATCCTCATGTCAGAAACTTCCAGGTCATGCACTAGATATCCGCAGTGTACCCAACTTTCGCTACCACACATAATCGTTGGCATAAAGATTGATCCGTGGATAGCTAATTTCATCTGCTTACTTAATTCCTTCTTGTTGAACACATGAGCCCTCAACTGACTAGCAACCGCATTAACCATCTTTCTACTTTCCTCAAATTCCCTAACTAGCTTTCCATCTTCTGAAAAAATGGTACCTAAAGATTTAAATTCAGAAACCTGTTCCAGCTGCTCCCCATTCAGACTGCAGGCTACTTCCTTCCGAGATTTGCCGACATGCATAACCTTGGTTATATCCGGCATTTGTGACGCAATTTTTTTAACACAACGTAATTTTGTTTTAACACAAGATTCCATTCAAACAAACTTCTGCGTATTATCAGCAATATCGTCACCTCAAGCGATATCATTAATTTTGGAAGCAGACTTACGGACTGCGTCACACTCTACCTTGTAAGAAGTTTTTGTTGTGATATTAGTCGTTTCACTTCAGTTGCTCAAAAAATTTTTATTTTTTTAAAAAAAATTTCTCCGAAGAAAATTTTCTCCGAAAAAAAATTTACTTCGAAAGAAATTTATCTCAAAAAAAAAAATTCTTCGAAAAAAAATTTTCTCAAAAAAAAAATATTATTTCCGGAAAAAATTGTTCTCCAACACCTTAGACTACCATCGGAACACTTCGTGTGAACTTTCCTGAAGAAACCAACTGTCTAGGTATTCTTATTCAGAATTTAGCAAAAAATCCAAGTTGGGTCACTTTGACAGCTGGCAGTCATTTTCTTATGATCCCAAAAAAATCGCCTGATGAAACTCTATAACTTTCTAGAAGAAACCATCTCTCTAAGTAGTGTCCTTCCGGAGCTACTTCGAAAACTTCGAGCATTACCTTAAAAACCCTCAAAATTGACCACTTTTCCACATGCCACGGCTTTTCCAGAATTTCCCGGAAAAGCGGCATAGAACATAGAAACCGACAGATCAGAAAAAAAAGTTTCCATAATGATGAGAAGAATAGAAAAATTCATTCTCCATACAAAAATGTCATTTTCAAACCTCGATATCTCAGCCAATTTTCAACAAATTTGGATGAGTTTGGCTCGTTGAAAAGCTGCTGCGACGTAATTTTTTGTAAAAATAATTTTGAGGGGGAGGGGGGCGAGGGGAAAAAACTCAAAAGTTCGCCTATATATGGCTCCTTGTCCCAAAGGTTATATTACGGAGTTTTTTGGATTTGTGGACGTTTTTTTTGGGTGTGGAGACTGCGTCACGCCCTCCGCTACCGCTCTGGGCATGATTATTGTGCAGTAAGGAAGAAAAAGCCATAAGTGCTTAAGAAAGAATGTTTAGTTTAAGTTATCTTTAAAAAAATTTATTATCTTTTAGCCTGAAGATGGTCGTTGCATACGACCGAATGCAAGTGGAAGACAACAAACTGAAAACATAAACAAAACGTTTTTTAAATCAACTCCAAGCGATACAACAAACACAAATATTGAATTTGAATTCGTACGACAAAGCTATACAACTAGTCATTAATTAGTAAAATGAACATACTGTAGTTTGGGGCAATTATATATTCACAGATTTTAACAGAGTGGTTGAGAGTTTTCGATAACCTCTTCTCTTCACATGCCGATTCAGACAACAATATCGATCGTCCAGCTCCTACAACCCTTCCTAATACGACGCTGGTGTATGGAATTCAAAGTCAATACCTTGTTAGACTTGTTTATTAGATGTGGAATCATAGATTCATAAGGAAAACTTAAATTTATGTATTTCAGCGCGAGCATTCACAGATAACACAGGTCACACTTTTTAATGTGGTTGCCCACTGAATGTACATTAAATGTGCGAAATTCAATGTTGTTGAGAATATGTACATAAAATGTTCAAAAAATGTGCCTGTAAAGTGGTACATATTTCGATGTGCTTTTTATACATTTTTTGTGGTATTAAAACTCGAAATTGTTGCACTAGATAACAAGTACATTTTTCGCACATTTTATGTGCGTGCTAAGGTGTACACTATTCCTATCACATTTCAACGCCTTTATGCACTAACCAACTTTTACCATTGTTCTTCAATGGAAAAAGGTGATTGCTGCATAAGGTCACCGATTTAATGTACCAAAAATGTGCCTGTGATGTAGTACATTTTTCGATGTAAATAAAAGGCACATTTTTTGTGCTATTAAACATCGAAATTATTGCACTAGATTACAAGTACATTTGTCGCACATTTTTTGTGCGTGATAAGGTGTACACTATTCCTATCACATTTAATGTACCAAAAATGTGCTTGTGATGTACTTTCTATAATTTAACACTTTATACAAATTTAACACAACAACACATAAGTATCTGGTGGCAAAATTGGTAAAGCAGTCGACTCATAATCCCGAGCGTCTTGGGTTTGAGCTCCGCAAATGGCAGAAATTTTTCTAATAAAAAAATGAGAGCTTGGCATAAAAAAATTCAGATGGAGGACGTAGCGATCATCAGAATAACAAAAACCGAAATAGAAAAGTCGGAAAACTAAATTAAATTTTCCTTTTTTTTCTTACATATCATTGTATGTACATGAAATGTGCTAGTAATTCACACTAAAAAGTACATTAAAGGTACATTAGTTGTGTATTCAAAGTGTTTTAAATGTACATTATCTGCCTGGAACGATAATCTCGCATTTTTCTTCCTAGGGCAAAATTGCTTTTCTCGATATATCTTTTCTCGGCAGATAAAATAGCATATGCACCGCTGTCCAGGATGGTTTATTTTGACGATTTGGATTATTTCCCACGCCTTCGGCTCGGGAAATAACCTCCAAATCGTCAAAATAGAGCATCCTGGACAGCGGTGCATAATCTACTATTCTACATGTACATTTAATTCGCATGCACTTCACGTTCCAAAGAAAAGATATAACGGTAAGAGCGTTTTTTAATATACATTAAATGTCCTGGAATTGGAGCACATTAAATGGGATCAGCACATTTTCCGATGGCACTTTATGCACATTTCTAGGAGTCAATTGTTATCTGGGATTATGATTACGAGGGGCACCCTAAAAGTTTCGGGAATCGGCTATAAAACGATTTTATTGCTTCTCAATATAATCACCATTACAATCTATACACTTTTTCATCCTTAAAAACCAGTTTTCGAAACATCGAGTCCATTCGGAAGTTGGGATTTAGGCCACTTCTTGTTCATATGCCTCGACAGCAGCTTCCGTAGATAAAAATCGCTTCCCACGCAACTTATTCTTGACACTCGAAAACAAATAAAAGTCGCACGGTGCCAAGTCGGGACTGTAGGGTGGATGCAGCATCAAATTGATTTTTTCCTTCTCCAAGAACGTCGTGGTCAGAGCACTTGTGTGGGAGCTTGCATTATCATGGTGGAGGACGATCTTGCGATTTCGACTCTTTCCACGTAGTTCTTCAAATACTTTTGGCAAACAAATCGTAGTATACCCCTCTGAATTGATTGTTTTACGATCCTCAAGTGGTACAGTAGCCACATGACCACATTTCCTGAAGAAAGTAGCGACCATTTTCTTGGCGACGCTTCGAGCGCGAATTACCTTTGTTGGTAAATCTTCATTTTGAAACACCCAAACGGTGGATTGCTGTTTTGTTTGAGGATCATAGCTGTAAATCCAACTTTCGTCACCTGTTACGATGCTATATACTGAATCAGAAGCCCCATTGTCGAATTTTTTGAGAGAATCTCGGCACCATTTCACACGAGCCTCCTTTTGGTCGTCTGTCAATTTGTGTGGGATCCACCGAGAACAAAGCTTCCGTGTGCGTAAATGTTCGTGTAAAATTGTTTGTATTTGACTTTTCCCGGTCCCAAGGGATGCAGCTATCTCAGTCAGACATGGTCAATGTTTCCATCGGTGATGGCTGTGGAAGGTCGACCTTCACGAAAGCCGTCACTGAGGTAAGTGCGTCCCGATTCAAACTCAGCGAACCACCGATAAACAGTGGTCTTGGATGGGGTCTCATCTCCAAATGCTTTTTGCAAACGATCAATACACAATTTGGGAGTCAAGCAAGACTTAAAGTCGTAGAAAATCATGGCTCTAAAATTTTCACGTGATAAATCCATTTTTTCTCTGCAATGACTTTTTGGAATTATTGTATCTTTTGACTGCTACGATCGATTTTCATTTTGATCATCATTTTTAAATCAGGAAAGACCACTTTAATTTTTGTGTAAATTGGCGAAAAGTTTACACGAGCCGATATAGCCGATTCCCGAAACTTTTAGGGTGCTCCTCGTATGATTATGATTTGTATGGAGAAATATGGTTAACTGACTTTTTTGTATGGAAAAATAACCGGTTTTGCGGTGACATCCGCATATGTCAATCCTTATGAAATTTCATGATGAAGCGTGTAAGCTTACAAGCACACCATTTGTGTCGCTTGACATAGTGCGAGTATCGTCATCATCTTATTACTGTCCAAAAGGATTTCTTCACGCTACACACAATGCTCCTCGATCCCTACTTCCTCTATCAAGGAGTGACACTTCCTAGTTATCACGTACATTGATAAAAACCGCTAAGAAATAGTCAAAGTGTTTAGCCTTCAA
The DNA here is from genome assembly GCA_029228625.1 of Pseudolycoriella hygida. Taxonomy (NCBI): domain Eukaryota; kingdom Metazoa; phylum Arthropoda; class Insecta; order Diptera; family Sciaridae; genus Pseudolycoriella; species Pseudolycoriella hygida. The sequence goes on from CM055404.1 coordinate 132,149,613, forward strand.
CCCCCTACAAATACAGCATGCAATACGCTTCTGCTGGTTGAGAATTCATCTCCCTAGAAAGCTGGAATTAATCTAGGAATAATATACTACTCTATTCATGGAATTTTCAATAAAGCGAACATTTTGATTTAATTTCTATACGAGCTATGATACAAATGATGCTCTTTGATATATGTAAACAATTTAATTAAATATTAGTCATTTCAATGGAAAATGAAAAAGCTAAGGAATGACTCACTATATACTGCATTGTACAGTATTTTCAAACATTTCATTCCAATTTTGTCTTTTATGGAAATTCTCAACATGTGTGGTTCGAATTTCTAATCTCTCCAGTTGCTCCAAAGCAATTAGTCTTTTTTCAGTGAACCATTCGGAAAAAGTGTGTTTGCCGTTTGTCAACATTAACGATAATTTAAATATTTATATTTTGAGTTGTCGATGGTCTGCTAACATTACTAAACTGTTCAATCCAACGACAGCAAGTCTTTGGATTCGAAAATTTCGTTAGATGTGAAGATATAAAAGTTTTTGGGTCAAACTAATTCAATGCAACATTCCGCAATCACAGTCATCAAGTCATAGGTATCGAAGAATATGTTTATGATTCATATGCACATAGGTGACACCGTAGAATAATTACCAGAATTACCATATTCTGAAATTGATCTTCGAACGAAACGGCTTGAATCACACGATATGTTATTATTGATACAAACAAGGTGTGATGCTCAGTTGTTTGAATAAGAAGTTGTTGGAAATAGTGGGCTGTGTAAATAAACTCGGAAGAGATAACATAAGATGGAGCATATATAAAGTATAGGGATGGCGAAGATATTGAATTGTATGTTATCTACTTATCTAAACTCTAAAGGGATTTAAACACAATAAAATCTCGAATAAAAGTTGAAGAACATAAAAAAAGGTTTGACAAAATGTAATTTTGAAAGAATTCTCCTCTGTTTTCCTTTTCAAGTGTTATCATCGTGTTATTTATTCGCATTTTATTCTATTCTATTTTCATTTTCTGTTGAAAAAAGGAAAATTTTTTTTTTGTTTATTTTTGTTTGTACACAGAGGAAATGGGTTTATTCTCTAACACTAACTCGTAACATGCTTTGCCACAAAGCCTTTCTTACACTTCACGCACTAAAGGACAATCGTAACGATTTATTTTTGCTACACCTTATTGATTTAGACGCATTATTAGCCACATAATCTTCGTGAACTGAAAAAAAAAATTGGAAAAACGAACAAAAGTTTTTTTTTTTACTGACAAAATAATAAATATTTTTGAGGGAAAAAATAGAAAAGGTAAATCCGATTTGTACTTTGAAATTGAGTCAGATAGTAGACTTGGAGCTATTTGCAAGTAATTTCTCATCCTTGTTGCTTGAAAACAGAATTTTCCATTTTAAAACGAGTGTGTAGGTGTATTTTTCTTGATCGCTGTTTAATGTCTACGCGTGGGTGTGTTTTGGGACTATTTTCCATTTATGTACGAGAGACCGTTTATTATCATGAAAAGGAGCAAGATTGTGTCTGGCAACCGACGTTGACACTAAAATGGAAAAATGTGCGACGTACAAAATGTAGAGAAAATCAGAGATAACTTCAAACAAAGAATTTCAAATTAGCAACGATTATGAAGGCAAGCTTTTATTTACTATTGGGAGCTAATTGACTGTTTAATCTAACCAGTTTACGGGCAACAAATTAGTTTAATGTCAAAATTTCCATACAAAACTTTGACAGTACCTACAAATTCAGTTTTATTGGCTGAGAATCGCTCTTATAACTGATCCGATTGAAAAGTCAGTAGCAGTTGCAAGAATACGACATTTTGTATGGAGAAATTTTTCCTATTTTGCATTTGACGACGACGCAATGTCAAATGATGACGGAATGTCGCATTATTAGTCTACCTGGGCCATATTACGTAGAAAAATTGAAAACATATTGCTGTTCCAAGTCCATTTTCGTAAATTTAAAATTGTGCGTTCTAACAATAAATAAAACGCAAATCAATTATAACAAAAAGTAAATCGTTTTATGTCCACTTCGGTGCTGTGGTGACTTTAAAGACATACTTGTAATCTAAATCATAATATTTTTGAGAGAAATAAAATACGAAAAGGCTTTCCGCACATTGTGCGAATAGTGAAATAAAGTCTAATAGCCAATGACTATTCGCACATTGAGCGAATAGCCATATAAGGACTATTCGCACATCGACGAAAAGTACTTGCTGAATTTGTTCATAATGAAGAACATGTTGTCGTAATGTGTAATGAAGAAGAAAATTTAAACTATAAAAATGCTTGCAAGGTTTTTCCTCTTAGTAGGTGAGCCAATTTCAAATTCAAATTGAAACTTAGATGGCTAATCAAACCTAGGTGGCCAACAAAACTAGGGAGCTTTTCCTGTTATTAAATGTCACAAGTCTAGGTGGCTGACAAAACTAGGGAATTTGTGCTTTGATGAAACGCCACAAAAACCTAAATGGCTAACAAAACTAGGAAGCTTTTCCTTTTACAAAATGTCACTAAAACTTAGGTATATAACGAAGCTAAGGCCCTTAACCTTTTACGAAACGTCGCGAAGACCCAGTGGCTAACAAAGTCAATATTTTGCTCTTCAATGAAATGCCACAAAAACCTGAGTAGCTAACAAAACTAGGAAGATTTTCCTTTTACTAAATGTCACGAAGACTAGGTGAGTAACGAAACACGTTCCATTTTGACTTAGTTGATTTAACTACTACTGAGAGAATAATATGAGGGTGAATAGCCATCATAGTACTATAAAGAGACTATACGCACTGCGCTGTGACAATTCTCTCTGCGTGCAAGTTGCATTTACTTTTATTGTCTGTGTAATATTGCGCAAATAGCTTTCACATGACTACTCGTGCAATGTTCCAATAGTCCTTATATGGCTATTTGCACAATGTGCGAATAGTCATTGAATGGCTATTCGCACAATGCGCGATTAGACTTTATTTCATTATTCGCACATTGTGCGAATAGACTTTATTTCACTATACCAATACCAATAAAATATTCGTTTTGAGTTTTCGTCAAGTGCATCGTATACAAGCCCACACTATGTTACAAGTAATTTGGATTTTACACATACAACGATGCTAGGCTAGAATACCTTCGAAACCTATATTACCTTAATCGAGTGGAGACGAATAGCTCGTTGGAAATTTCATCTGAGAAACATAACCAAAGACCCCTATCAGAATAGATGTGGCAAAGACACTTGAACGTATCTAAATTTATAAATAAGCAAACAATCCAACGTTTTCTGTTCTTTTATAACTGTAAGAATTTTAAAGATCCATAGAAATTACCCAAGGTAAAGTCAAAGACCCTACCGAAGTACGTCTAAGACCATTGATTTCGATGGCCAAAATGTTCTCCTCTGCAAGAGGATCAACGTAGTTTCTTCAAGAAATCCTCAAACTATTTTCTCTAAAATTTAATTCTCATCAACTTTGCCTTTAGAAGCCAATTTTTAACTGCCCTGCCATAGTTCTAGAGATATGCAATTCACAATTCTAGAAGTTGCTTTAAATCGGGATTTGGTAATTTTTCTCTAAAACCCTGAAACAAGGGTTTTCTAAAACTTTGCTTTCGTAAGCAACTTTCCAACTTTCATAGTTCTTGAGATATGTGTTATCCCTCCCAATTCTAGAAATTGTCATATCTCAAGATAGCGCCACCCAGACCACTGATCCGATTTCCATAAAAAATATTTTCTTAGTTTTGTGAGATTGAATATTTTCATTTGACACCAAAATGAACAATTTCCGTGCTAAACTTGATGAGATGTTTGCGAAAAAGTTTCACCGACCGACCCTCGAGAAACCATGTTTTTGGTCATTTTTTCCGTATCTTCGGAACCACTTAAAGGATTCTGCTCATCTTTTTACTTTAATCATGGGACATACGTACCTTTCAGGGAAAAAACGTTTAGGGTGATTGGTCGAGGCGTTTGGAAAAAATTGGAGGCGGACTGACGGACATTTTTCATCTCTAGACGATATTAAATGCATCCCCCTCACTCCCGCCACGATCTACCCCCGTGCAAAAAGACTCTGACCCATACTCTAATAGACAAAAAATTCCCTCAATTTCCTCTACAATTTAGGTTGGAGACCTACCGGCGCGACGAACGGAACAGATATTCTCGACTGGCGAACAAAAAAATCCAGTGGCCCTATTATAGACTCATAGTTAAGTCACAGGGCCCAACCCCAAAAGATTTATGACCCAAAACTACTTAGGCACCACTAGCGCGGCGGTTCTTTGCCCCAAAAATGCCAAAATTCTATACCATAAAAGCTTTTTGAATCACTTTTCATGTGAAAAAAAAATTTGTAAATGTAAATCGGTAATCCTTTCAACTAATGAAAATTTGTATGGAAAAAGTCGCAATTTTTTGTAATCTCTTAAAGCCTTAAATAAAAACGAATGCTTATGTCGTCATTCCATACTTAACCTATTCCTAAACAAAATTGCAACAACACTTTTGGAGAAAACATTTATGTTTGCTAGAAATGTGAATTCTAATATTTCAATGCAAAAGTCAGTCTTTTAGCTTTTCTACTTAATAAACACATTTAAACGCATAATTTTTTCTACCAATGTGTTTGCTCACTTAGTCTTTAACTGAATAATCAATTTAAATGGCAGAAAACATTTTCTAAAAGTCAGAAATCGATACAAAAATTTTTGAGTTGATGATTGCAAATAAAAATGGCGGCCATCTGTGTTGGCTTTTGACATTTACAAATATTTGCAAATGTATCAACTCAAAAAGTTTTTATCCATTTCTGACTCGTAGAAAATGTTTTCTGTCATTTAAATTTATTATTCAGTTAAAGATTAAGTGAGCAAACACATTGGTCGAAAAAATTAAGCATTTCGAAGTGTTTATTAAGTGGAAAAGCTGAAAGACTGACTTTTGCAGGTTAAGTATGTAATGACGACAAAAGCATTCATTTTCATTTAAGACTTTAAGAGAAAAACGTTACAGAAAATTGCGTCTTTTTCCATACATATTTTCATTAGTTGAATAGATTCGTACATATAACATATGGCTCTTTTGTAAGCAATGTGCATTCCTTAAGATCCTTAACTCTGTCAGTGGTAAATTGCACACAAAATTAGTGCCATCTATGGTGTACTAGTTGCGGAAACTAGTGGGGCTTAGAACGCCGGTTCGCCTCATCAACGTGTTTTACCGGAAGGCAAATTTACGTTAATTATCCATGAATTATTCCATGAATATCGAAAGTAGCGTTCGCCAAAGACACTTAAATGAAAAATATGCTGAATGCAAGATAGTCCTGACATAAAATCCAATATTACCGACAACAATATGATATTTTAACGAATTGAAGCAAGTGGCTAATTAGATATTTTTCATATTAATAAACAAAAAATTGACAATAAACGAATTTTTTTTTGAAATTGTTACATTTATCGTTAACAACTCATTAAATGATGAATTTATTATTAATAATAATAAAAATAAACGATATTGATGAAAATTATCGCTTTTAAATTTACGTCAGAATGGCTTAATATAAAACCATTTTTTGCTGTGCCTCTGTTAATTGATTTCGATAAACAAACAAACAAAATGTTATGAAAGAAACTTTTTAAATTTTCTGATCGCATATTCATTTTTCTGTGGAAAATTCATCACATTTCCTGGAAAAATAAAATCACTGGCCCATAGTAATGGAAATTAGAATGGGCCAACTCAGGATTTTGGGAACGAATATGATAAATGGACGAAACCCGAAGACCATGAGGGGCTTATGGAGGGCAGTATGAATGCTAATTGGGACACAACCCACTGAGATTTTTTTAGATTTATCAGTTTGGGACGATCGCCTAGGTGATCTTAAAACACGGCTCTAGGCCCGATTATCCCCATTCAAAATATCCCCGGACAAAATATCCCCCGGACAAAATGTCCCCAGACAAAACGGACAAAATATCCCCAGATGTAATGTCTACTCAGAAATGGTGAATATTATGGTATGAATGGTATGAATGGTATTATGGTATGAAATGGTAGATATTATTAATTAGATATTATATTGTGTGTTGGGGGCTCTGCCCTCTCACCCCACGGATGCGGCGGCCTTGCAGGCGGCCTTACATAAATGGAGCGCTGCCCCAAACCCCGCTAGCGGCTCCGCCCCTTAGACGCCGCAAGACGGGATACTCTACCCTTGATCCCCCTTTTTGGAGGCTGCCGCCCCTCGACCCCGCGTTTTTGTTTTCGGTTGTTTATTTCAGGCCTGCGGCGCTAAGTACACTTCACATTGAATATTCTTAATTTTTTGAGTGTGGATGGATATTTTGTGTGAGGGGATACTTTGTTCAGGGGTTATTTTATTCTTTTTTTTAATGGCAAAATTGTGGTTATTATGTCCTATTATTTTGTCTGGGGATATTTTGTACACGGGGATATTTTTTTTTGACATTCGGTCCTAATCCCGTGAAACACAGATCCTAGGATCCTTTGTTTCCTTCCCGGTCATCATTTAAATCTTCACGCGAGCCTTTCTGTCGCTACCAAAAATCTGTCAAGTGTGACAGGTCCTAGATTAGCGAATTGGGATGGTCCCACGAAATATTCCCCGAAAATCTTACATCTCAGCTGAAGGTACTTGGGGCATTCACAAATTAAGTGTATACCCGTTTCTTCCCCCAATCCACAAGAGCATTCGGTGGTTCCCGAAAGCCTCAACTTGTACATGTGCCGATTCAACCCGCAATGTCCAGTGATCGCCCCCACAACCTCCTAATGCGACACCGGTCCATCACTAGCAAATCATTAGGCCATTTCTCGTCAGACGTCGGGCAGAAGCGCTTCGTGTGAGCACCTCCGTCACATTCCTCCCATCGCTGCACGTGTCCTCGCCGCACCCAATTATTTAGCGCTTGCGCACACAATGACTTGGGTATTGGCAGGTAGGGTTCGGCTCCAATTGATATGGTCGTGGAGCCCATTCTTGCAAGTTCATCCGCCCTTTCACTGGTATACCATTTACACGGGATTGAGCTAGTAGCGATGTGAATTGTAGATGGTGTGGTAAGCGGGCCTTAAGTTTGCGAGATTCTATTCTACCTTATGCTTGAAGAGTTTCAGTTTGTTTTTGTAAATTGACAATCATCCCTAAACTATACCAACTGTTGGAAGGACGCTCTAAATAAATTGGTACCGTGGAATTGGCATTGCTCATTCCAATTCATTAAATAGTTGGAACGTGCTATACCAAAAAAATGTTCAAATGGAAGAAAATTAGTGCAAAAAAGGCGCCAAAAATCGAATGATTGCATCCTCACACGCGACAAAACTATAGATTACAACAAATGACTCGACTAATGGTGCAATTTAATATTCTGTTTCCGTTAAAATTCCGTTGATCAATTACATTAAAAAAGTCAACATCTTCGCTTACTCACGTAAAGAATTTCAATATTTTGCTGAACATTCCATTCAATCCATTAAGAATACTTTGTTACGGAAATGCATTCAGTCTATATAAGAAGTTATATAATTCACAATGAAAAGTTCATAGAAGTTTACGAAGAAAAAATGCTAAAAGTTCAAACATAACACGAAAACCATGTCCAAATTTATCAGTACGACAGTTCAATAATTTAACCCACTCCATTCTCAGTTTTACTTAACGTAAGAGTTTACACAAAACCAACGAGGCTAACGCTATTCTTACGGAGTATAAAGTTATTCCATCACAAAATATCATCACTCACCATTCACCCCGAAATGAAGAACAAAAAAAAAAAAAAACAACAAAAATTTGAGAATAAAAATGTTTTTTAGCACAAAGTTATGTAAAGAATGTTTTCATCATACTTTTTTCCTTTTTAGTTAGATGTCGTTCACAAATGACGTCACGTTATATCAAGAGATACCCGACCTTCTTTCCTTCGCTCTCCAAAATGACCACATGCACATTATGACTGTTACACATTTTTACCCTTCCCTCTGTAGCCTGACGTCCGCCCTTTGTGAACATCACCTCCTGTTTTGTTCACATTGCGTATATATGCTTTTAAAAGTTATATTTTCCATAAAAAAATTCTGATCTAAAAAACGGATAGAGTTCATTTTTATTGTAATTTTTGCGCTATATTTTTGTTATAATGATGTGTGTACGGTGTGCGCATACCATTGAATGGTATTCACTTAAAGGAAGATAAAAATGCTACAAGATTTTCAACGATCGAATACACTTTACTAACGAAAAAAGAACAATAAGATTTTTAAAGCTTTTAAAGCCACTTTACACGTTTTTACACCGCCACCACATCATAAGTGAAGATGTTTGATGAAGGATCTTTTTAAATACCATTTCCATTAGATTAAATACTCGACAATTTATCAAGTAATAACGTTTTAACAACGTCAGCCAGATAACTTCTTAACGTCTCAAGCTTTTATCTTGTCATATTCTGACTCTCTCCTTCGTGTTCATACTTAAAACACACTCAAACTTATGTTTTTATAATCGTACGAATGATTTGGGGCCTATGCGTTTATCATTACGTTTTGTAAAATTCTGAATTTGCTCTTAATAGTAAGGGGATTATCTTTTATGGTTTAGAGATGCCGAATCTGAAAAAGACTATGTCCATGCCCGTTTGTACGTTCGTCAATATAATTACTTGAGTAAATTGATCCCTAAAAGACTGTCTCAAAAGTTAGCACGAAGATGACTTGAGCGTTGGGAAGGGGCTTTTGTCAACTAGTGATAACTATTTTACGTTTTCACCCTTCCTGTCCGTCCGTCCGTCGTATGTGCAGTCCTCACCGATGATTTGTCACATTTGCCATCATCGGTAATTTGCCATTGGTGATTTTTCATCGATGATTTTTCAGATACAAAACCTTTCTACGATGATGTCTAACTCTAGATAGATTTCTGGTCGAGGCGGCCAACTGGCCTTGAAACACAGGAACTATGATCCTTTATTCGTTCCCCGTTACTCTGTCTTAATTAGATTCCCACATTAAATGTTCCCATTTCAGAACGCATAGTTGTAATCCGTACGCTGAATAAGCCTCGTCGTCTGAGCACACGCACTACGATACATTTATCTTCTACCCTCCGGCACAAGCCGTACAAGCCAAATGAATCTCACTGTTTGGGTCTAGACATTACAATACATCTCCCAGCCTCCGTCGAAACCATGCTTATTCTAAACGAGCCCGTAAATGCAGTGTATCACACACAACTGAAATATCTTTTTCTAGGGCATTTTTGTTAATCTGTTTGTTGGACCACATGTTTAACGTGAATTCCGAACCACGCCTATATATTGTAGCTGCATATACAGGATTTCATCTGGTGTTCATTATATCTCCGCCTTAATATAGACTCAGATGTCTGTACACATAATTCATCGTGTATGTGTGACGGTGTGACGTCATATATATCTCTCTTCTGTGTACTGTTCGTTTTGGACACCAAACACCACAACTACCCATTTTTAGAAGCTTGGAAGCTTAGGAACGTTACTTTCATGCTACAAATTGAAGAAAAATCCTATACAGAATTTCATCCTCACCGGGATTGAACCCGGGTATTCTTGGTGGAAAGCCAGTACGTTACCACTGAGGTGACCCGTTCCTTGAGGTCTAACTAAAACTTCAGTACTGTTAAGACCCGAACGAATTTTCCCCTGAAAGGTAATTCAAAAATCTTTTTTTTTGGGCCGTTTAAGTGGTTTTTGGTCTTTTGTACATAATGCGAGTAAATCTTTTCCGATTTTCATGATTTGTTCGTTTGGAATATCTATGCATGGCCGACAATTTTTAGATTTGAGTCCTTGGACTTAGCTAGGGCACTAAAAACAAGTCTCTGCTAGGGCCCTTCGTGTTTTTTCTACATAACTCAAGCAAACTTTTCCGATTTTCATAATTTTTTTTGTTTGCCCGAAAGATAATCAAAAAATTGATTATGGGATTGAATTTGGGCAAAATCGGTCGAAAACTTTCGAAGTTACTTCCGAAAAAGTGATCAAAAACGTGGTTTTTTGAAGGTTGTTGGAACTTTTTCACTTATATCTCTCTCTCGAAATTAGAACGGAATTCGCTCTTCAAGGTTTTGAATGAAAAATGTGGACATCAGAAAATCACGAAAATTAAATTAGTGAAAAAATGGTGAGTGATTCGGGCTGTAGTGTCCTTAGTGTGGGCCAAACTCACGCTACGCGACTTTACACTATATTTGGTGGTTTTTCGTGAATATTCCTTTAATGATTAGGTTTTTCGTGCAGTGTTGTAGAGAAAAAATAGACAAACTTTTTAGCCCATGGCTCTCCTAAGCTAGGACGGTTCTAAATTCTGAACTTATTTGAAGGGTTTGGAGAGGGTTTTTAGCGTCGTTGCTTCGGACGGGTTTTTTAATATTGCCCTTTCGGCAATTTCCAGTCCAATTAAATGTGGACGTAATTGTATATACTCAAGAGTTAAGGCAATATTTACAAAGATACGTTCGAGTCTTTTTGTAACATCTTTTCTGTTTGCTACTTCTATTCTGATACGTACGGGTCCCCTGCATATGTTTTTGAATTATCACTAAATGCCTATCATCGAGGTGCAACGCGGCAACGCCACAAGTATTTTTGGAACGATTCCAAGCGGGGAATCGTTAAGCGAAATTTTTTATTTGTAGTAATAGAAAAACAGAAATTTAGAAAAAAAAAAATCGTTCGCTCCGCTCGCTTCCTCTCATAGCTTTGCGAAATGTCTAATTTTATTGTTGGGGATGGGGACATGCGTGAGAGAGTGTGAGAAGAGTCTACCGCTATGTAGGAGGTCACACGAACTATAATAAAATAAGACATAAGATTGGCGTCATCATAAGTCCGGCGCTGAATTTGATAGGGAAAATTGAATACAATCATTTCCGACATGGTAAATATGGCGCTTTACTTATTCGGAACAAACCATGGGAAGAATTTCTCAGACTTCTCGTGAGACTTACCGTGCAGAATAATCAATTTTGTAAAAACACTGGAGTGTACGTGGCTTCACTGGGTCTTTCACCATTTGGTGATAGAGAAGTTCAATCATTGCTGTGTACCTGAAACTTTTGGACCGGTCGAAGAAGAGGATGAAGGAAGGTATGGAGAAAATCGATTGAATCCCAGATCAAGAGTTGCAGCTCCAGTTGTAATTTCGTCTAGTAATGTCGATGTGTATCGAAAAATATTGGAAAATTGAGACTCCATATATGAAGTCGGATCACAAATGCCGGATCAAAGTCAAGTGATTAACGTCACATACAACAACAACAGATTGTTCCATCGCAAAGATCGATATGACTTGGCGAAAAAGGAATTCCTTCTGTTTCAACTCTATAACTCGAATCCAGGCTAAATGAGCATCGTGTAGTCATCATCGTTTTTTCCGAAAGGTTCCAGTCATGTCAGTAGTGAGGTCGATGGCCTTCTGGGGTCTACACCGTCGAACGAGATATTAACATTCGCCCTGGTGGAAAACTTACACTTCAACAAGGTGCTGTTCTAAATTTCGCTCCATCTGTTGGTATGATGGTTGCCGGTAAGCAGGCTAAGCGCCTGTAATGACATTTGACAACGTAACCGTGGATGGAGAAGTGCACAATCTGGATAGTGAAACGGAGATGACAACTGAAGTTCAAGAAAAAGTCCTACTATTCCTGTTAGATGGCTGGGTGGTGCAACGGAACATGAAGGACGGTTACAGGTGTATCTGAATGGAAAATGGGGTACGATTTGTGATTATGGATGGACCCAAATAGATGCTCCATTGGTGTGCAATCAACTTGGTTTTGATCTTTTCGAGTAATATTCAACGTGAAGTTAGCCAACTTCATTGTAAAAAATCAGCTGATTTCATAGATAAATTTACCAAAATCAGCTGACTTCATTGAAAAGTTCAAAAATCAGCTGATATTTTTGCATTGAAGTTAGCTTCGGTCGCAACTGCAGCTAACTTCACGTTAAATATTACTTGCCAAGATCAAAACAAAAGACTGTCACGCCCCTGTTTCGTCTTCAATCCAATGGATTGGCGACTACTCCATTCCGAAGTACGAATGCGGGCACTACAGAAATTATTTTACTATCAAATGTAAGGTGTACGGAACATGACATTGATATTGCTAAATGCAGAGCGGAAAGATTTGCGCACGGTGAATTTCTTAATTCTTGCACGCACGATTATTACGTACGCATCAAATGTTACGAAGGAGCATGGGTTGGACTGAGGTTCGGTGTAAATAATACGGTACCACCGAAAAGCTGGTTTGTTTGATTACGCGACCAATAAAGCCTAGTTAGCCTTGTTGGGATTGAGGTAAGCACAATCTTAAAGTGCCACTTAGAGGCTTGAAATTTTAAGTTTTAATGCTAATTCGTGAAATTTGGGTGCATATTGGAGTGACGTCATTCGCACCATTTGGAAAAAATGAAGGCGACGCGGCGCCTCTGCTTTCATATAAACATTACAATGCTTTATTTGACGATATTATCACACCATTTTAATAAAAATTACACCATTGAGCGATAATATTGTCTATTGGACGATATTATTGCACCAGTGGACGAAAATACACTCTGCGATTTTGGTCTCCGTCTTAGTGACAAATTTGAATAAAGTAGATGTTTATCATTACCTTTGCTAGATCCATAAAATACAAGGATTGAGGATGATGTGTATACCAAACAAACTAAAAGTGACGATTCTTACCTGAAAATTGATAAAAACGAAAAATTATTTGCTTTGATAAAGAAAAACTGTCATGTATGGGATCGGATGAGATGCAAACAAGTCGAATGCTTAATACAAACTGATTTATTAAACAATGACATATGTGACATATACAAGAAAATCAATCTGTCAAAACAGCATAATTTCATGAATAATATAACAATAACATACGAAAAGTATTTAGAGCGCTAATTTGTCATAGGTAAAGCATTATCTTTTTATTGCACATCATGTCGTCGTTTCTGATATGATTATCCCACTGCTCCCTTAATATTTGCTACGCTTCTTAGAACCCTCATATCAGAAACCTCCAGGCCATGCACAAGGTACCCGCAGTCCACCCAACCTTCGCTACCATATAAAATCGTTGGCCTGAAGATTGACCTGTGAATAGCCACTCTGAGCCTCGTCCGGAACCTCTTCCACTATAAACCTAATCCGATCTACTAGAACACTCGCATAGACCTTTCCGACCACGCTCAAAAGCGAAATCTCTCTGTAGTTGCTGAAAACTTTTTATTGCACATTACCAATAAAATAGCAGCCTTTTCGCATGGGTTTGTGTGAAAGTCATTGTTTCCAATTTTATTCACTTGCAATTATGAATTTATTTTCGTTTGTTTTGTCTGAGTGTATCAACTGGTAAGCAGCTGCTTCAGAAATCTATGTCGGAAATATTTTGCTGATTGTATTATGATCGAAACTCATTCGACATCCTGTCGCTTAGTTTACATTAGGTCATGATAATTCCACTTATTCAATTGGAAGCTCAATCCTTTGTGCTGCATGGGAAAAAAAACCTTTTTACGAAATAATGGAAATGTTCGCCATGTGGAAAAATAGAAATTCCAACAAGAGCTATTGAGAGAGGTGGAATTTCCTGTTTTTCTTAGAGGTAAACGATATGCTTTTCGTTCTTTAACGTGAGTGCTCCTTAAGTTTTTCCACAAAAAAATGTTTATTCAATGTCTGAGGGAACGGAAATAAAATAATGATTTTCTCATTACGAGTTTTCTCACCTCAAGCATGAACAAATTATTTCTTTTGTTGTATTTCAACAATTTCTTTCCTTTTCTGATGTAGTACATCCCTATTTCCAAATGAAAATACAAATCAATGCGAACAAAAAAATTCTGTTCATAAAAATGTAACAAAAAAAAAGGAAAAATTTTGCCTAGGCGGACAATAGGGCTCATTATAAATTCTACGTCAGAGAAATTTGTCTGCACAAAAAGACACAAAAATTAACTTTAACAAAAAGAAAGGAAATTTTTTCCAATGGTTTCGTTGAAAGTTTTTCCATTTCTGCAACGTTGAAATTATTTTTATTTTATTCATTTCTACTCTTTTCCGAATGTCTATTTGGTGTAACCTCAATATCTCTGAACGTACATTTGGAGTATTCACCACATTGTTAACTCTACAATGCAACATAGACAAAAAATATTCACGAAAACTTTAATCTAAGAAACGATTCAGAGCAGACAATATTTGTGGCAGAAAATCTATATCCTATACATGGACAAGAATTGATGAACTGATTCAAATTTGTGGTAATCGATCTCTGAATATAAATGAACTTTGTAGATATGCAACAACAATGAAGTATAGTTTAGAGCACTTGAATCACTACAACACTTGAGTACTTCAAAGGGACCACAGTCAATTAAATGACGTCGAAAGGTGTGGAGATTTAAGATTTAACTGGTTTGTGATTTGCATTCAAAGTTTCTTATTCTATTCATGGGTAAATCGAATTTTCCAGTTACGTCAGGTGGGAGTGATTCTTGTCGAAGTGAAACTTTGTTACAGTAAAGTGGATACACTGTGACCGATTCTCTATATACAAAAATATACAACAACATTTGTCAACGACCTGCTAATAGAGGTTGTTGACAAATGAGCTCCCCCAAGTAAATTTATTTGACTTTTACAGAGAGGTAAAATGTTTCAAGTTCAAAGTGACTTATTGAAATGGATCTGTTCTTAAATGACCACCCTGCCCCCATCACGCATTTCGGCCGACTAGGAATATTGTAGAAAACAGGCTATGGTTTTTGCCTGTTATGACAATCTTTTTTCTTTCTTACACGGGTTCAACGTTGTAAGTGTGAGAGAAAGAAAATATTTTGAAAACATACCCTGCTTTCGGATAAATTACCAATCGGGGGGCTAAATATAACCCAAATTTCTACAGACTGGGCTCCCCTTCCCCATAGAGCGTGACGTCATCTAAATTCCGATAGTTTCGAAACGCAAATGCGGGCGCCTTGTCTAGTGCATAAGTGCTCTGCGCCCGAGAGTACAAGTCAGTCACAAGTAGGTTTGACAGTTTAATTTCGGATAAATGCTATTTGCACATTGTGCAAATAGTGCCTTTCACACACTTTGGATATTTGCACATTGTGCAAATAGTGTCTTCCACACACTTTGGCTATTTGCACATTGTGTAAGTTTAAATAGTGTATTCCATATTACTTTGGCTGAGGATTATAAAGTGACTATTTGTACAATGTGCAAATAGTCAAAGTATATGGAACAGACTATTTGCACAAAGTGCGAAACCAGTCTCTGATTTTGTATAAAAAACATGCCGTAAATGAAATATTATTCAAAATGGAGCAAATTGCTCTGTATGATCTGTACTTTTTGAAGTTTCATTCATTTACTGTCGAGTCGCCGCGTTATCATATTGGCATCACTCAGAAAAAAACTCGCCAAATTACAAAGACTTGCACTGATAAGTATTGCAGGTGCAATGAAGTCAACACCCACCGCTGCTCTGATGGCTCTGATAAATGTAAAACCATTACACATCTATATTGAATCCGTGGCCAGAGCAGATTGTATAAGATTACACCAGCTATCCCTTATGAACAAGAATAATCTCGGACATGCTAAACTATGGAAAAGTATGACCACAGAAAATCCAAATTTTGAAATGCCACACGATGCAATCTCCCCTAAGTATCGTTTTGGGAAGGCCTTTAAAGTATGCTTCCCAACACGGGAAGACTGGGCAAATGACATGGTCATAAGTAAGGATAACTGTCTGACATGGTACTCGGATGGATACAAATTAGATGACTATGCAGGTGTAGGAATTCACTGTCAACAAACTTTAACAGCCAGATCCATCCCTTTTGGCTCCATAGCGACAATTTTCCAATCAGAAACCTTCGGAATAGGCCAATGCAGCAAATTTATGCTTGACCCAAACTCCAAAAATCAATTGATCTATATCTGCTCGGATAGTCAAGGCGCACTAAAAGCTCTAAGCGCTTACAAAATCCGCTCAGCCATCGTATTTGAGTGCAGAGAAAGAATACAATCCCTCGCTTTAAAAAATCAAGTCATCTTGACTTGGGTAAGTACCTGGGCACAGTAAAATCCATGGCAATGAAATAGCTGATGAACTAGCTAAAACTGGAGCGACCGAATAGAGGTCACGGGCCCAGAGCCAAGACTTAAAGCTCCACCTGCGTTTTTCAAAAATCTTATTAAAAAGTGGAAAAACGACAAATTCACGAAACACTGGAACTCAGTCGACCACGCCAGGCAATCCAAGACCCGTATCAAAATTAACCCTAAAAACTCCAAGTACCTACTCTCGTTAAGCAGGAACAACATTAGAAGAGTCACCTCCATCCTTATGGGGCACTGTCATCTTAACAAGCCACTCTTCACAATTGGCTCGACAAATAGTAATCTCTGTAGTAAATGTGGTGATACAGAAACAGCTGAGCACTTTCTATGCAAATGTCCTGCTTATATTACAGCAAGAGCCAAAGCCTTAGGGACATACATACTCACGCACAACATTATCTAGAGCATACCGCCCAGCAATATATTGGAGTACCTTAATCGCACAAGTAGTTTGTAGGTTTGTATCCAATGTGGGTACGCACAACAGGCCCAACAGAGGCTTAGGTGCAGGAGATCCTCTCCGCCCACTCTAAACAAACAAACAAATACTGACGGTTCGGACGTTCTAGTTCAATTTTCCAGAAATATCAGTTCAGTTGATTTTCGATTGTTGTTAAATGTGGCGTTTCATTAAAGCGCAAATTCCCTAGTTTCTTTAGCCACCTAGTTTCCGTGACACTTCGTAAAAGTAAAAGTTCCTTAGCTTCGTTAGCCTCTTTGTAATAATAATCAAAAATTCTTTTTTTTCACTCGAAATTTCTGGTAAGTGTGATTCCATCGACGACTTCATATACTTTGGCTATTTGCATATTGTACAATAAAATCCTCAGGCTATTTGCACAATCTGGAAATAGCCAAAGTATATGGGAGACACTATTTGCACAGTGTGCTGCGAGCCACTACCTTAATTTCGCAAACAAGCTGCTCCCTGTAAGCGGGAATAGATCAAAAAACTGCAATAAGCGAGAGCTTAGCGAAACTTGCAATCTGTAATTTTTTTTTCTCCAAGAGCTACAATCGATTTTCTTTCTGTGTCTTCCCAATATGTCAAAATTGAGCAATTGAGCGGGACAATTCAAGCCTTAAACATATGTATGCCATATGTCATGTGTGTGAACCATAAAGATTTAACGAAAAACACAGTTTTCATTCTGTAAACAACGAAATAAAGTATTCATAGCAACATTGAGTGTTTTTTGTCACAATGTGCCAATAAACGAAGATTTTTTTGCTTTGTAATTGTCAAATGTGGTGAAAGTAACAGCATTCCACTGTAAAGAACTCAATTTTTATCGTTGCACAAGGTGTTACACCGAAGAACTCCGCATGCGAGACATAAAGTTTAGAGTAGGAAGATATGGAAAAGTAATGCAATTTAAAGATTTTGAAGGATAAATACAAATAAGATACAGAATAAAATTGACTTGTTCTACTTTATTTAAGGATTCAACATATTCCTTTTATTTTCGCAAAATGCAGATTTATATTGCTAAAACTGAGATAAAAGTTTTTGGTTTGTGGATATTTCAGTAAAAGAACTTCCTAAGAACTTTTCGGTCAATTAAGTCTTATCGCTGCAAATCGACAAATTTATATCGTAGCTTCGATGTTCTATTTTATTTGCCTAGATAGAACTAACAAAGAGAAACTTACTAGCAAGTAATTTTTTACTTCATTTGGTTGAAATTCTTTTCAATTTTTTTTAAAATGAAAAGAATCTATTAAAGCGAATGTTTTGCGTCTTTCCACATATTGAGACCTATTTAGGTGTAGGTCAACGTGTTTAACATTCCACACAGAGAAAAATGATGGGATGACAATTTTTGCGTAGGGGCAGATTATCCTATGTGCAATTCGGTACCGTACGCCGGAAAATAGGGGAGCTGACGAAAATGTTGTGCTAGGAAAATTCGTACCATTTCCACATTTCGACAATATAAATTATAAAAAATCATTTGCGTTGCTTGCGTTTACGATTTACTTGCATTCTTCATTGGAACTTTCTTTTTTTTTTTAACTATGGCGTATAATTTTTCTTATCCTGAGGGCCATAGAAATCACCGTCCGCCTAACCTAAGAATATTTATATCATTCGGGCATATAATTAACCATTTATATACCTGAAAGTAGGGGCATAATGACCATATTATAGTCGACTTTCATACAAACTGAGAGGTATATAATAGGCATATTATGGTCGAATCGACTATAATTTTCATTGAAGTCCGTCTATAATATCATGACGTCAAATCTCAAAGGAAATAAAAAAAACGAGTGCCCAAAACTATTGTATTAACCAAGTGATAAATAGCTTGATTATAGTCTCGGTACGTGAATAATCCTCGGGGCATAGCCCCTCGGACATTCACTTCACCTCGACTATGATCGCGCCATTATATCACTTGGTTAATAATATACTATTCTTCCTTTTCGACCATATTTTAACTTGATTAGTTTACATCAGGGTTGTATTCGCTAACCAATTTTTTTAGCGACGCTAACGCTAACGCTAACTGAGAAAAATACTAGCGTCGCTAACGTATTTCGCTAATCAGGAAAAAATTAGCGCGCTAATAGCGGTCGCTATTAGCGAACGCTAATCGTCGCTAACTTTCAAGGTTGAAATGTAAGTTAAGATATTTAACTGGACGGTAGTATTGATGCTCTTTTGAGGGGGTGAAAGGTTTTTTCGACTTATATTTCTTGTTTTGGCAGTAACGGAAATCCATAAAAATGAAGCTTACGTTTGTTAAAATGGTTGGAACTTTGAGCCAAGATTTTAAAGATCAGGCAGTAGATAGATTCTTGTTTAGTTCTTGTGTCTTCAAAACTAACTGAAAGTTTTTTTACTATTAGGCCGAACTTAAGACCAACTAAAGCCCTTAGGAGATTACAAGATTTCATTGGAAAAAATATCATCAACCAGTTTGTCCATCTAATATCAAAAGTTCTGAAGAAGTTTTTGATAAAACCGACAGAACCTTTCAATGCAAATTAACATTAATCATGCGTTATCATTCAACAAATATTATTATTTATCATATTTGTCATCTGACGCCCAAAATTATTCAAAATTCTCAAAAACATTTGAAGTGATTTCTTTTTCATCCACTTTTCTAACTGGTGGGAACTTATAAATCTTCACTGATTTGGCAAAATGTAGGTCAGCGAAAAGCAATAAGTTTGAAAATCTTCCATTGAATTAGTCTTTTAGAATCAGAAAATTAGCGATTAGCGACTAGCGAAAATAAGACCTCGCTAATTCAGGGTTTAGCGAAACGCTAGTCGCTATTAGCGAGTGTATTTGAAATTAGCTTCGCTATTAGCGACGCTAACGATTAGCGACGCTAATACAACCCTGGTTTACATGCAAAAAATCACTCAAATTAGCAGGTCATTTGTAGGCAATGTCAAAATTTCCATACAAAAGTTTGACAACAAAGTCAGTTTTATTTGCTGGGACCAGCTCTCATGACTGATGTTGTTAAACGGTCAATTCCAAATAGAAGATTCCACTAAGACAACAGATTCTCATAAATAAACAGACTTTGCATGTTCATCATCTAAATCTAGTATTCTAAATGTTAAGTAATTTACCTTCTCAGAATATTCAGTTATTTCTTGGTACATGTTTTTCTCAGAGACTATTTAAATGAAGATAGGATTATATTAAAACCGGGAAAAAATTCAAAAACGGAGATAACTCGGCAGATAAATTATTGAAGAGTGGAGATAAATTAAATTAAAACGGAGACAAAAATGACCAAAAAGTTGAGATAAAAAAATCATTTTTGGAGATAAAAACTTTTTTTTTTGAAATAACTAAATTAATTACGGAAATAAAAAATCATCCGAGAGGAGATAATAAAAAATTAAAACGCAGATAAACAATTCAATTATTGAAAGTAATAGAAAATCGAAAGAGAAATTAAAAATTAGAAAAAGGAGACATGAAGTTAACGGAAACGGAAATAAAATAAAATTGAAACGCAGATAAAAAATTTGAAAAATGGACATTATATAACTAAGGAGACAACCATTTCATTTTTCATTCATATCCATTTCTGTACATTTTATCTCCGTTTTTTTTATTTTATATCTCCGTTTTCTAATTTGTTATCTCCGTTTTCTAATTTTATATCTCCGTTTTCCAATTTTATATCTCCGTTTTCTAATTTT
Organism: Pseudolycoriella hygida; assembly: GCA_029228625.1. NCBI lineage: Eukaryota > Metazoa > Arthropoda > Insecta > Diptera > Sciaridae > Pseudolycoriella > Pseudolycoriella hygida. The sequence goes on from CM055404.1 coordinate 132,170,034, forward strand.
ATATCTCCGTTTTCTAATTTGTTATCTCCGTTTTCAAATTTTATATCTCCGTTTGCTAATTTTACATCTCCGTTTTCCAATTTTATATCTCCATTTTCTAATTTTATATCTCCGTTTTCTAATTTGTTATCTCCGTTTTCTAATTTTATACCTCCGTTTTCCAATTTTATATCTCCATTTTCTAATTTTATATCTCCGTTTTCTAATTTTATATCTCCATTTTCTAATTTGTTATCTCAATTTTCAAATTTTATATCTCTGTTTTCTAATTTGTTATCTCGGTTTTCTAATTTTATATTTCCGTTTTCTAATTTTATATCTCCGTTTTCAAATTTCTATCACCGTTTTCAAATTTTATATCTCAAGTTTAAAGAGCCATTGGTCAGAGACAAACGTTTGATCAATTGGAAAATAAAAGGCAAGATGTTTATAGATGTTCCATTGTTGTCAAGGACAGTAACAGCTACACAGCTATAACCCTACCCCAATTCTGTAACCAAGATCTTACTGTTAAAGCCATAACTCAGTAACAAAGTAGCTTTTTACAAAATGTATTAACTTAGTAGTCGCACAAATTAGAGGAAATGCATTCGAGAAACGTAGTAAAATGGAATGGAATGGAATATTACTATCAGTGATGACAGACTTTTCAGAACAAAAAATTTGAAAATTCGAGAGCGGAGATAATTTGGCAGATATATTTCTGAAAAATGAAGATAAAATATATTAATAAGCTCAGATGAAAATTTATTTTAAAGCGATAATTAATGTTATTTTGGAGATAAATAAATTGATTAGGGAAATAGGAAGTTATAAGATCGCGTCGTTGGACGGGTTGGCACAGTGGTTAGCGTACTGGCCTTCCACCGTGTCGGAAAAATTCTACATGGAATTTTTCTAGCAAGTGTAGCGCATTAATAACGTCCTAAAGTTCACTCAAGCTTCAAAAGTTGGGTAGTTGTGGTGTGTTTGGTGCCCACAACGACGTACACACTGAATGAATCGTATAACGTAACCCACGACGAATTTGTGCACGAAATATCTAAGCCTACATTAAGGCGAGATAATAATCAAGCGCCTAACAATTCTTGGAGTAATTGCATAATAACAAAGACGCTACATTCGCATTACTCTGAGACGTGGTTCGGAAGTCACGTTAAGCCGGTGGTCCAGACAACACTTGTAATTGGCTGTAAAAAGCTGTTAGTGGAGTCTCTAAAATACAAATACAAATACAGATAAAAAAAATAGAAATGAAGATAACAAATTCAAAAAGTGCAGATAATAGAATTTAGTTAAAGAGTTAAAATATTCGAAATTGGAGATACCAATTCTATTAAAACGGAGATAAATTAAATTGCTATTTCAAGATAAATAATTAAGAAATGAAGATACTATAACTCCGGATTTAATAAAAATATATTCGTTTTGAAATATTTTATATCCATTTCTGAATACTTTATCTTCACTTTTAATCATTTTATTTTTAATTTTTTATCTGCGTTTTCGCATTTAATATCTCAAGTTTATTACGAGCCAATGAAGATATACGCAGAACTGCTCTTCAAGATTGAAATAAATAAACTGACTAACCAGGTATGATTTCTCGTAATCTATTACTTCGAAAAATTAAAAAAAAAACATAACCAAGGTTTGGAAACGAAACCGATAAATATTAAAAAATTTCGGTCGTTTCGCTCGCGATTCAAAATTTCCTTCCTTTTCTTGCCAGGCGAAAGAACGTGTGTTTTATATATGTGGAAAACAGAACAGATATTCCAAAAAGACTAAAATGTATCTAAATAAAGATGAGCAGACTATACAAATTTGAGAGATCCACAGAAAGGTACTATCGAAGTACTTCTGAGACCATTGATTGTGTTTGCCAAAATGATCACTCTTGCACCATATCACAAGCAGCACCCACGAAGCTCTCCAAGAAACTTTGAAACGAACTCGTATAAAAACTCACCTTGCCTTTGGAAGCAATTTTGTACCTCTTAAAGTTCTAGAGAGATGGATCTTCCATTTCAATTCTAGAAGTGGTAATATCCCAGGATTGGGGCAATTCTACCCAAAACCTTGAGAAACGTGTTCTCTAAAATTTTATTCTCTACAACCTTGCCTTTGGAAGTAACTTTCTACCCCTTATAGTTCTAGAGATATGTATCATCCCTTCCAATTCTAGAAGTGGTTATATCCCAGGATTGAAGCATTTTTACCCAAAACCCTGAGACAAGCATTCGCTAAAATTTTATTCTCTACGACTTTGCGTTTGGAAGCAACTTTCTAACTCTTATCTTTCTAGAGATATGGATTATCCTCCCAATGCTAGAAGCGTCATATCCCAGGATTGGGGCATTTTTACCCAAAAACCTGAGACACGCGTTCGCTAAAATTTTATTCTCTACAACTTTGCTTTTGGAAGCAACTTTCTACCTCTTATAGTTCTAGAGATATGGATCAACCCTCCTAGTTCTAGAAGTGGTCATATCCCAGGATTGAGGCATTTTTACCCAAAATCCTGAAACACGTGTACCCTAAAATTTCATTCTCTACAACTGACAGTGAATCTCCATATTGCATAGTTAAGGAAATAAACACGAAAAACTGTTTTCGAATATGGCCAAGAAACTCATTTTCGTCCATTACATTAGTCCCAGTGCCCAGACCCCTGACCCGATTCCCACAACAATTTGTTTCCAGTTTTGTGACATCAAATGCTTTCACTTGACACCAAATGAGGAATTTCCGTGCTATACTTGCTGAAAAAGTTTCACCGACCCTCGAAAATCCACGTTTTTGGACACATTTTCAACCGTATCTTCGGAACTGTTTAATCTATTTGGCTCATCTTGAACTTGAGTTGAGCCCTTTTAAAAAAAAGAAGATGGACGGACGACCGGGCATTTTTTGTTGCTGATTCGTCATCTCTAGATGATAATAGAAGCATCACGCCAACTCCTGCCTCAATCTATCTCATGTTACAATAAGGTTGTTTCTAGTAAACGTTTAGAACCCATTTGTACTTCGTACGGGTCCAAAAATACCATTCATTTGAAGTGAAAGAAAAATGTTAATCTAGAGATACGTGTGAAAAGCATCACAAATAACAAAAGAATGATTGTAACCTTGTGGAGCATATTGATTCAATCGAAGCACGATTTCATAGGGATTCACTTTTCCCCCACGTCTCTGAAAACATCAGACACAGTCACTCCTTTAAATTAAATATTTGTTGACTCGTCCTTATGCTTTGAAATGCACTCTATTTCATACCAGCATCAGAAACCACACGATAAACGTAGTTGACAAATCTGTCGCATACATAACAATTCCAAATAAATTATTTATGCCAGTCATCTTCTCAAGGAATATCAGATTAGTTGACGCATAGGTATACTTTGGCTGGTGTACAAAACATTTTGTTTACTCTGCACACTTTGTTGCAAAACAGCAATATCGCACATGGATATAAATACAAGGAATATCTTGAAAAATCTAGTGTGATTTACGGATTTGCGGTGCCCATATTACACACGTCCGTGTATTATATCACGTAATATTCGAATCCTTTTTCATTTAATGAAATATAAATAATCGGAAAAGAAAAGAAAAAAAAAACATAAGAAAAAGGGAAAGCCCCAAATAAGCAATATAAATGATATGGGAATATGTAGTCAATCCAGATAGAGGCTTGTACGTTACATTATTTATATCCACTGAAAATAAACATCAAACATTTCTTATAACAAATAGGGTCATAACCGAACGATTACATTAAGCGAAATAGGTGATTTTCTTGGTATATGTTTATGGGCGCCAAAACATAAAGATTCTTTTTCTCACGAATATTTTGTGAAAGTGAATGAATTTTAGGGTGTCGAAAAGGGATATGGATATTGTGTTTATTCTGTCGGGAAATAAAATATTCCTTTTTTTTCTGGTATACAAAAGATGTGATCGGAAATTTCATTGACTGAAAATATGTCTTCAGGTTTACGCTATCGTATTTTGTATTCAACTGGAATATTACGCATTAATAATACTGCGGCTGGATACACTATGGAATTTTCAATGCTAATTAAGATCTCAATTGTTGTAAATGTGGTACATCGTAGCTCAAAAATGCCCTATTGTTACTGAAGTTGTTGTAATCGCAAAGGGTTCAAGAAAATCCACTTTAGTGATAGTATACGAAATATCATGATGAAATGCATAAGCTGACAAGTATACCATCTTTCGTCGCTTGACATATTTTGAATTACGTTAAGAAATCATGCCCGCAGTGGTAGCGGAGGGCGTGACGCAGTCTCCATACCCAGAAAAAAACGTCCACAAACCCAAAAAACTCCATACAAAAACCTTTGGGACAAGACACGATGTATAGGCGGACTTTGGAGTTTCCCCCCCCCCCCCCCCGCCCCCCCCTCCCCCTCCAAATAATTTAAAAAAAACTACTTCCTATCCTGATTTCAACGCACTTTGGATCATCAAAATCGGTTGAAAACGAGCCGAGATACCGCCAATCAAAGATGACCAATTTCCATATAAAAATGGTGAAAATATGTTTAAAAGTAATCAAAATTTTATTGTTGTGTGTCGTTGTATGTTGTGTGTCGACGATGTATCTATCTACTTTTTTTTCTCGAGAGCCCGGGCGATTTTCTTAAAATTTTTAGGGAAGTTCAGTTTCGGTCCCCCAAAAAAATCTTGGAACTGAGTTATTGGCCTTCAAAGTTTCCATACAACGTCCATATATGAAAATCCACCGACCGACGGGAGCACTTCTTCGGCTATATCTCGGCCGGTAGTGGTCATCGATCTCACGAAGCCAACGGAACCGGTCTTGTGGAAATCGGTTGGGGGGTTCGTTGCCAGGAGTCGGTCAAAGTGGTCCGAAATGAGCTACGCTGCCGTAGAGCGACTATGAGAAAATTTTTTTTGAACTGACCGAAAATGATGTGTAATGATGTGGAAAGTGAGTAGAATTATGTGGGAAGTGTGTGGGATGATGTGGGAAGTGTGTGGGATGATGTGGCAAGTGTGTGGAATGAAGTGGGAAGTGTGTGGAATGAAGCGAAAAATGTGTAGAACGAAGTAGGAAGTGTGTCTGATTACGCGGGAAGTGTGTGGGATGATGTGGGAAGTGTGTGTTCCCAGCTTTCGGAGAAAATTTTTTTTGAAGAAAAATTTTTTTAGAAGAAAAACTTTTTTTGGAGAAAATTTTTTTTGAAGAAAAATTTTTTTAGAAGAAACCTTTTTTGGAGACAATTTTTTTCCCGATACTTTTTTTAGGAAAAGGTTTTGTGAGAAAAGTTTTTGGAGAAAATGTTTTTCTAGGAAAATTTTTTCTGAGAAAATTTTTTTCTAAAAAATTTTCATTTCTGAGAAAATTTTCTTTTCTGAGAAAATTTTTTTCAAAAACTTATTGAAAATTATTCCGCTGGTGGATCCGGCATTTGTGACGCAATTTTTTTAACACAACGTAATTTTGTTTTAAAAAAAAGCGCTCTAATTTTTTCAGGAAATCAAAACTTTGAAGATTCCAATCAAACAAATTTCTGCGTATTATCAGCGATAGCGTCACCTCAAGTGATATCATTAATTTTGGAAGCAGAATTACGGACTGATTTAAAGAGGTTTTTGTTGTGATGTAGTATACTTCGACATAAGCCGACGTCGCCGTCGTCGCACTAAAAGCGTGGATTGATCGTGTATAGGTGTCGTTACTAAATTAGGTCACACCATTCCATTAAAATATTTCACACAAAAATCCACGTGTCGCGTCGTTACGATGAGAAAACGTTACAATTGTTTTATGTAGTGAATAAGCATGAGGTAAGCCATAGATACTTTCTTCCAATATTATACGTAGACGTGATACAAACTCAAAAGCTTATCTATCAATTTCACAAGGCTTCTCTTCTAAGATTTTCGAGCTATTGATTGATTGGACCCGTACGAAGTACAAACGTCCTATTCGTTTACTACAAACAACTTTATTGTAACATGGGGTAGATCGAGGTGGGGGGATACGTTTATTAGTGGTCTAGTGATGACGAATCAGCAATAAAAAAAATGTCCGTCCGTCCGTTTCCACTTTTTTTTTCGAAACGGCTCAACCGATCACCCTAAACTTTTTTTCCCTAAAAAGATATTTGCTTCCTATGATTCAAATTCGAAGATGAGCAAAATAGGTCTAGTACTTCCGAAGATATGGTCGAAGAAGTGAAGGTCTGACAAAGATTTTCGAGCGTCGATGAAACTTTTTCGCAAATATCTCGGAAAGTAACGAACGGAAATTCTTCATTTTGGTGTTAAATTACAGCATTTGATTTCAGAAAATGTAAAAAAAAACTTGTGGAAATCGGGTCAGTGGTCTGGGCACAGGGACCAATGGAATGGACGAAATTGAGTTTCTTGGCCATATACGAAAGCCGATGGTTTTTGTGTATATTTGGTTAACTATGCAAGGAGATTTACAGGCAAAGGCAAAGTTGTACTGAATTAAATTTTAGGGAACGAGTGTTTCAGGGTTTTAAGGAAAAATGACCCGATTTTGGTATTTGACCACTTCTAGAATTGGTCGGGATGACCCATATCTCTAGAACTATGGCAGTAAGACAGTTGCTTCCAAAGGGAAAGTTGTAGAGAATAAAATTTAAGAGATCACGTATTTCAGAGTTTAGGGGGAAAATGCCCCAATCCTGAGATATGACCATTTCTAGAATTGGGAGGGATGACTCATATCTCTGGAACTATGGCAGTAAGACAGTTGCTTCCAAACGCAAGGTTGTAGAGACTAAAATTTTAGAGAACACGTGTTTCAGTGTTTTAGGGAAAAATGGCCTAATCCTGGTATATATAATATGACCACGTCTAGAATTGGTAGGGATGACTCATATCTCTGGAACTATGGTGGTTAGAAAGTTGCTTCTAAAGGCAAAGTTGTAGGGAAGGAAATTGTAGAGAACACGTGTTCCAAGGTTTTAGGGAAATGTTACCAAATCCCTGGATAAAGCAACTTCTGGAAATGTGAGAGATGACGCATATCTCCAGAACTATGGCAGTTAGAAATTCGCTTCCAAAGGCGAAGTTGGTGAGAACAACCTTTTAGAGATAATAGTTTCAGGATTTCTTGAAGAAACTACGTTGCTCCTCTTTTTGATATGGTGCAGGGGAGAAAATTTTGGTCATCAAAATTAATGTTCTCGGACGTACTTCGGTAAGGCTTTTGACATTACCTTGGGTAATTTCTATATATCTTTGAAGTTCTTACAGTTATAAAAGAACATAAAACATTGGATTATTTACTCATTTCCATATTTAGATACTTTCGTGTCTTTGGTTATGTTTTGAAATAAATTAACTGCAAGAAAAATTGAAAAATAAGGCTAACTAGGACGGCAGGTAATTTTGAGTAGGAGGTAAACTCCTGTCTTGCAGACTCGAGAATACTTTAGTAGGGTAAATGCACCAGTTACCGTCCATGTAGTAGTCTCCGGCCAAACTAGTGATCGGCCACATTTCGCACTGAAATATGACCGGTTACTGGTGCTGGCCGGAGACTACTACATGGCCGGTGCATTAACCATACTTCAAGAAATTACCGTTTCCAATAAGCAGCCCGGGCAACAACGCTATTTTATGAAAATCGTTTCAGAAAATGAATCATGACTTTTCTATCTTGAAGGCAGAAAGACAATTGCATTTGACTATCGAAATTTCGATTAACGACTTCCTTGAGAGCATTTTCGTTTCCATATTCCATTTCCCTTTTTAACATTCAATGAAAAACGTATTTTTTTATGGAAAAATTGAAAGTTACGCGAAATGGTTTTTATGAAAAACGAAAGTTGAATGACGTTACACGCATTATTCGTCTCTACAAAGCTTAAAGTCTTGTTAAAAAAATGGAAAATTCCAAAGAAAATAACGATACTTCCGATTATCGATTATTATTATTAAGAAGAGATAAGGCTTCGTAACCCACAGCAAACATTGAATGTTATTTGTTTGTTATTAGACCCGTACGAAGAACGAAAAGGGGTCTTATGCGTTTACCACGACGTTTGTAACCACCCCAATTTCGACCGGGGATAAGGGGGAACATCGGTCATGGTCCTTAGATGACGAATCAGCAATAACAAAATGTCCCTCCGTCCGTCACCGCGATAACTTGAGTAAAAGTCAACCGATTTTCAAAAAGTTTTTTTTTTTCCCTGAAAGGTAATCGAAGTATCTGGGCACTGTCGGCCTAAGGGCCTCCGAGATAGGGCTGTTTAAGTGGTTTTTGGTCTTTTGTACATAACTCAAGTAAATCTTTTCCGATTGTGATAATTGTTTTTTAGTGGACAGGTCTATGAAAGCTCAACAACTTGTAGAAGAAATTTTTTTGAGATTGGGCTCTAGGATATAGCTAGGGCACTAAAAACGAGTTTCTGCTAGCGCTTTACATGTGTTTTGTACATAACTCGAGTAAATCTCTTCCGAATTTTGATCGAAAAGTCTAGGACTGTCTCTCGTTTTATGGAAGAAAATTTTTTTATTAGAAACTCTTGGACTCAGTCAGGGCCCTAAAACTTAGTTTCTACTAGGGCCCAACTTGTTTGCTTACATAAGTTCGATAAACCCTAACTGATTTTGTTGATTCTTTTTCTATTTGAGAGGTTAATCGAGAACCGAATTATATTTCAAAACAAATTTGGACCCGGTGCCTGTGCTTAGGGCTGAAGTTAGCCTCAGGTCGACCTTAACCAAAAAAATTTTTTTTGCTATGTTGCAGACCAAATTGAGGGAAACATTTTTGTCTATGAAATTATGTGTCCGAGGCATTTCCCTGCCCTACACATAAAAATGTTTGTTCACTATGTTGTAGAGAAATTGAAGTGAAATATTTTTGTCTATGTAAGTATTTGTAAGAGGCCTCTCCTGAGGACCCTAGGTCAGCCCTGAACAAAAAAATGGTTTTTTGCTATGTTGTAGAAAAAATTGTCATGAACATTTTTGTCTGTTTGTATAATATATACACATTTATATTTTGACTTCCGGAAGGCCTTTTTTACACTGTTTCTTCGGACGGGTTTTTCAATATTGCCCTCTCGGCAATTTCCAATACAATTTAATGTTGACGTAATTTCATACACTTAAGAGTTAAGGCAATATTCACTTAAATACGTTCGAGTCTTTTCGTAACATCAACTCTGTTTGCCACATCTATTCTGATACGTACGGGTCCCTTGCATACGTTGTTTTTTTTCTGTCGATAAAATTGCTAACAAAATTCCGGATGAAATGAATTTTAAAAGATGTGAGACGGATGTAAAAATATGTATTTAGTGTTTCGTAATTGGATTTAAAATGCAGACATTCGTTTTTCACTTGAGTAAAAAATGTTAACGTGCCACAGAAACAGCAACGAAAATTGTGCGAAATTATTGTTTTTCAGATCTTCCAGTAATCAATCTTCTTTAGATAAGAAAAACGAAATTTTTCTTATAGTCAACGAAATAAAAATTACAAACTATTTATGCGACACGGGTGACATTGTTCGTGTTAAAGTTATATTTTATGAATTGTAACTACGATTGAGGAACTAAGTAGCAAAGTCTGCCATCTTTCGCACGTATGTCAAAGTGTTTCTTCACTGTGTGTCATATGTGTCATGAATAGAGGTGAGCGGGTCGGCCTTTTTTTGTAGTCCGACCCGACTCGAACCCTACCAAAAATTTTAACCTGATACCCGACCCGACCCGTCCCGAACCCGACTCGAAATTCAAACTCGAAACCCGACTGCCCGAAAGAAGTTCGGGCCGTGTTCTGTTACCCGAAAAAAATTCGTGTCGAGTTCTGTTACCCGAAAAAATTTCGGGTCGAGTTCTATTACCCGAAAGAATATCGGGTTGAATTGTTTTAATAAAAAAAATCATTTAGCTATTTCAATTTTACTAGCGCCGCTAGCGCTACCACTAGTTTATAGCGCTAGCTCTAATAATTACTTCAGAAGAAATTCAAACAAAAGTAGATAGAAGAGTAAAAAATAGAAAAATACTGATCACAAATACAATAGAATGTATGCAAGGTGGTCTCGGCGGCGGCGAACATTTTTGAAATCTTCTCGGCTGGCGGCGGCGTTTTTTTTTCAAAAAATTAAATTTTTGACTTTTTTCAATTTTTTAATTTCATTTTTTGTATAAATATTGACATTAATCTTCCAACTTCCATAATTTCTTTAGTGTTAAACTTTTCGGTTTGATTTTTAGATTTTTTTACAGATCGGTTTCGGTTTTTTTATGTACCCGAATCTTCAACCCGATAAAAAGTACGCCCCAAACCCACCCGCCCAGAATTTTCAAGACTCGAAAGTCCGAACTCAGTGAAAATCGATTCGGTTTCGGGTCGGGTCGGGTTCGGGTTAAAATTTTCGGGCAACCCGCTCTCCTCTAGTCATGAAACGGATTCTTTGAAATAATGCAGACGCCTCCACGAGATAGAACACGCATTTAGAATGAAATGTAACTTTTATGTGAAAGAAGGTGACAGAATTGCATCTTAAACTTGGTGTCCCAGCTGTATTCACTTCATCGTTATCATTTCTCTGGTTTATTGCGTGGGAAGCACGACTGTTCACTGACTATCCCAACGATGTACTTGCTTTACACAAATCGGATAAAAAGCGAATAAAACAACGAGCAGACTGACATTCAGCATCATTTTTATCAAGGAAAAGAACCCAATTGTCTGTGGCGTCATCTATTTGTTTTCATAGCTGAATAAGGTTCAGCAGGGAACTAAAGACCATCTGTCGGTGGCGCCATCAATAGTTTTAATAGCGAATACGGACGAGTATGTAACAAGTTCCTTAAATCAATTCGCTTCAATGGTTCTTTCAAAATTTGGCGGCAGCTGAAACCAGCTGATAAAATGTTGTAAAAAATGGCAGCTAGGTAAGAATTTCTTGTTCAGAAATTGCGATCGGCGGAAATTTTTTTTCCCCAAGGTATAGAGTGATACAAATTTTGCGTAGAGAAATATGAAAGAGACAGTAGAGTGAAGGGCCGCCCAAAACTCGACTAAAAATGCAACCCGGAACTAAATCATTTGTTTGGGTTTTCGAATTTAATTTTTTTCGGTTCGGGTTTTCATTTTCGTTTTTTTCGGGTCGGGCCGGGTGGCTCTCAAAATTGAGTTTAAAAGTCATTTCAAATGAAATCTTTTTAAAAAAAGTTCGGGTTCCGGTCAGGGTTTCGGGTTCGGGTCGGATTTGAATTTTTTATATCGGATTGGGCTCGGTTCGGGTCGTATTTGATTTTTTATGATTCGGTCTCGGTTCTGGACCCATTTGAAAAAAAGTACGACCCGCACACCTCTAGAACAGACAGATCGACTCGATATATAAAATCACATTTTTTACATTTAGAGGGATTCTTCTGAAAAATAGCCTGAAAAAATCGGATGCATCTCTCAGCGGACTTTTTTATACTTTCCTGAATAGGTACTGATCCCTAGAAGCCAAAAATATTTTTTAAAAAAATCATCGATGTTTGTGTGGCTATTGCGAGGTGTTCAAAAACCGAAAACATGCACTTTTCTTACAGAAATTTCTCCGTCTAGAAGAAGCGTACAAGGTCGAGTGGAGGCTCGTTGGAAAGGTAATTGCACCTTGTATGCTTCTTCTAGCCGGAGAAATTTCTGTAAAAAAGTGCATGTTTTCGGTTTTTGAACACCTCTCAATAGCCACACAAACATCGATGATTTTTTTAAAAAATATTTTTGGCTTCTAGGGATCAGTACCTATTCAGGAAAGTATAAAAAAGTCCGCTGGGAGATGCATCCGATTTCGGCAGGCTCTTTTTCAAAAGAATCCCTCTTAAAATTTAAAAGCCACTCACAATTCTTCATCCTACTTCCAATTGTTTAACAAAAATCGAAAAACTAAAAGTGCTGATTTCACTTTTTACTGAATATTACGCGGTTTCCATCCAAGTGATGAAAATATATCTTTTGTCTAAACATTGAGAGACCTAACTTCTCTGCCTTACAAATTGCTCTTAATGGAAAACGTTCAATTAACACAAAATTCCAACAAACGAAATGCTATTTCCGGATGATGATCTCAAACAAAGAATGTAACACAACATTTTCACCAAACACTAGACAATGATGGGTTTCAAACATTTTACAATATAATAAAATATAATAAAATAGACAAATGGGAAAAGGCTCTATGAAAATCTCATCATTTTCAATAAAATCTCTTTCAACAGACAACCACTTTACTCATAATCCTATTACATTGATTTATTACTTTGTGGATAATGTATGGAGAATGAATGAGCGTAACTTACTAAACATAAAGACATCATAGACATGATCACCATTTTTATGTCAAAGGATGTAAAAGCATTCATTGAGAGAAATCACGAAATCTTATGGTGGAAAGTGGGCTTTTTCGATGACATGTTGTGCTTTGCATTGAATTAATTTTATTTTTCGAGTTAAATTTTATTATATCTGTGGCGCTTACACAAACAGATTCGTCACGTCCGCCCACTCTGACTTATTGATTCGTTTAGTTATTTAATATTCTATTTATCCACTCTGTCTGACTTAAAGAGTGGATTTGTAGTTCTGATTCGGACGTCGGTGTCTCATAAAAAAGGACAAAGTAACTTAGACACAAACTTGAACTCGGTGCACTTTGTCACATATTTTAGCTGAGGAGCTAGTGCTTGCGTTGCTTGAAGCACTTAGTAATCCCAACCATACACTTTACCTGAATTCCACTTAAAGTGCACAGGTCAAGTAAATCAATATAAAAATAAACGAACAGCCAAATAAAAGTCACTCTCCTTGTTACCATTTATCATTTAAATCCAGAGTGCCAGAAGTTCGTCTATAAAATCCAAACCATATTCAATGAAGTTGGGAATAAAAATTGGAAAAGCTCACAATTTTGATGGATACAGGATGTTAGTTATGGAGGTGTTGTGTTGCAAAATGAAAATAATTTTTCAACGTTCTTTTCCATAAAGTAATGGAAAATTGTGTAAGTTTTGAGCGAATGAAAGTGTAAATTTTCATTTAGGAAATAATTAGTGGGGGAAAAACCAATGTGAACATGTCGGCTTTTAGCTGAATTGATTTAATGAATCGTGGTAGAGTTTGAGAATAAAATATTTTTCTACACTTCTAGTATCTATATTACAAACTAGTTGAATCCCTCGACTCTAAGGGCTACGTGGGCATAAGCATCCTCGGTCGCTAAGTCGGAAATTTGTGGCTTAAGTACCTTTTTTTTAGATTTATCAGGTTGGGGCGGTCCATTTCTAGTCCATGAAACACAGATCTAGTGATCCTTTGTTTCGTCACCCGTTCATCATGTAAATCTCCTAAAGCCTCTCAGTTCCAACCAAGAACCTATCTAGAGCGGCAGGCCCTATGCTGGGTACTGTTGCGGGCTGGATCACATAACTATCTAGAGTCCTAAGCCTCAGTGAGGAAAACTTCGCCCGTCTTATCGCCGAAGCCACAAGGGGCAATTGGGATCATTGGTGAGTCCCATTTTAGCCAGATGCTTGCTTAGTTTACAGTGCCCGGTGATCGCACCAACCACTCGCTTGATGCGACCCCTGTTCATGTTTAGCAATTCTCTAGTCCACTTCCCGTAGGGCACCGGGAAGAAGTGCTTTGTGTGCACTCCTCCCTCATAGGTGCTGCAATGGTTAACAAATTCCGACTTAACCCAACACTCTATTGCTTTTACACCTTCCGAGTGTGGTATGGGTATGAAAGGCTCTGGCCCACAACTTAAAGTTGCCGAACCTTTCCTCGCCAGCTCATCCGCTCTCTCGTTTCCCTCCACGCCAGAGTGTCTGGGGACCCAGACCAGCTTTACCTGATTTCTCAGTCCAACCCGGTTCAGGGCCTCCTTTAACTCTTTCACCAGCTTGGATGTCACGACAGGCGACATGAGCGCCCCAATCAAAGCTTCACTATCGGAACAGACTGTGACTTTTCTTCCACATGCCTCTGTTGGAATTGCCTCCTGTACTACCATCAGTGCCGCGAACGTATCAGCCTGAGTCACGTTGGCTACCCTTCCTAGGTGATACCACCTATCAACAACCAGCCCTGGAGAAAATACCCCGGCTCCCGAGCCTTCCGAAGTTTCAGAGCCGCCAGTGAAGCTCACAACTTCTTCACCCGAGATGTGACTTGGCCAACCTTCCAGCCATTCCGACCTGCTAGGCACGAGATTCTCAAACCGCCTCAAAAAGTCTGTCTCCGGTCTCATTCGGTCCCTTGGAAAATCCTCTCGTCGTTCAGCCTCCTGATGAGGGAGTCGACGACCGTGCACCACAGCAAAGGAGGTAATATTCCCCCCTGAAGGCAGCCCCTGGCTGCCCAGAAATTAGACTTGTGGCCACATACAGTTGCCTCAACTGCCCTTTTCCTGAGCATACCAGTCATCCACCTCGTCAGCATCTTTCTTACTCCCCTACTTTCTAGGGCTCGGCGATGATCTCGAAGTTGGTATTATCGAAAGCACCTTGAATATCCATGAAACATCCAAGCCTTAAGTACCTTACACCCAAATGAGCAATGCTCATTGAGCATAAGATGAAGAAAAAAAAAAATGCAGTGGAATCTTAGAAGTAGGTAAGTATAAGTTTATTTAAATTTGTTGTTGGTGTTAGTTATTTATAACACATTTGTACGAAATATATCAAATCTGGTTTTGCTCCGTAAAACCGTTTCTCCCGAGCTGCCCCACATTTTCACCAATACTGTTCACTTCTACTAACAAAACTCTGAGACTTTGCCAAAGAAACCTTCACAGATACTTCTAAAAACATAAAAATTGACCACTTTGTCAAAGCTGATGTATATTCGCCATTTTGTTCGGAGTCCGTCATACAATATACTAAACCGAACAGCTTTCCCTTTGACACCAAAAGCTATCTCTCACTAAAAAATGTACAAAAAAAATTCAACCAAAAACGTTTACAAATAAAATGAATTGCCCTACTGCGGAATCACCCTATTGACTTAACATTTCTATAGAAGTTTCTGATATAACAAAAAGTTGCGTAATTTTATACTTCGCCGAAGATGAGCACGTATTAAAGGTTATATACCTCTAGGTTCTTGTGGGAAAACGCTCCCATGATAAGAACATAATATTTTTGATAGGAGCTGTGCTTCAGTTCGGCTCCGGAGAGGTAGGTATCCTCTTCGTTCTGTGTCTAGGTTTACTTTTCGGCTTTCTCTTCCCTTTCGGATTTCGGTTTGGGTTGTCAAAGGCAATGCAAAAAAGCCTTTAGTCCTTCGGAACTCTTCAAGCGGGTGGACGCACGTTGCTCACGCCGAAAATTTGTGACCGACAAAGTGACACGTAAACTTTTGACTCTTGTAACTAATAACATTTTTGTGAGTCTTTTTATCAGTAAAAGATTTTTGAGTCTTGTATGAATCACTTTTAAGACTTTAAGACAAAATCTTGAAACATTTAGTTCAAAACTCTCAATTTATCAAAAAGTTCCAAAAGTAATACTGAGATAAGGATTGTCAACTTATGATGTACCCTAAAGTACAGAAATAAATCATTGTCATGGGTATAGGAAACTAGCTATATAGAGTGTAGTGGACCTAAATCATCGGTGATTCATTGGTGAATCACTGATGATTCATTGATGAATCACTGATGGTTCGTTGGTGAATCACTGATGATTCATTGGTGAATCACTGATGATCCATTGGTAAAGCACTGATGATTCATTGATGAATCACTGATGATTTATTGGTGAATCACTAATGATTCATTGATGAATCACTGATGATTTATTGGTGATTCCGCTGTGAATCATCTGTAATTCCATGGTGAATCATCAGTGATTCCCCGGTGAATCATCTGTGATTCCCCGGTGAATCATCTGTGATTTCCCGGTGAATCATCTGTGATTTCCCGGTGAATCATCTGTGATTCCCCGGTGAATCATCTGTGATTCCCCGGTGAATCATCTGTGATTCCCCGGTGAATCATCTGTGATTCCCCGATGAATCATCTGTGATTCCCCGAAGAATCATCTGTGATTCCCCGGTGAATTATAGGTCATTCCCCGGTGAATCATCAGTAATTCCCCCATGAAGTGTGCACAGACAGACGGACGGTCGGGCAGGAAGGGTGAAAACATAAAGTAGCTATCGTTACTTAATAATTGGAAAACACAAGCATTGGAGAAATACGAATCCTTGGAAAACTCAAACACTCAGAATTGTTACGAAAAAGTTCACTTCAATTGCACGAAGCAAGTAACACTAGATTAGGGGAGGTAAAATGTGCTTACTGCTTATTCCTAATTTCGCATTCCTCGATACATAAATGTATGTTATTTGGCACCAATGTAGGTACAATTTCTCTTGAGCAAACAATGCAGTAAAGTACACTTTACCTCTCGCTGTCGCTAATTCGAAAGTTGACAGCAGATGGCTATAGTTAATGTTGTTAAGAAAAAGGTCGAACTCATAATGTATTTTATATGCATTTTCGACAGATTTAATTATTGCTACAAATCACTAAAAAGTGCATTGAATCTGATATTGGAATGTCCGGTCCGTCCATTCCATACAAATGAAACCATCAGAATGTAATTAAATAAAGTCGTTAGATCAAATCGGATTAATCGTTAACCTGCCAATGACCACGGGAGGTAAAATGCCATTAAACATTTACCTTACAAGGCTATAAGCGACTGTAGTACAATAACGTTCATCATCCCATTGTATGAGTTCATTAACATCATAGTTCTAACGAATTACCAGCGCTTCCTCTTCGAGAACATTTTCACTCTTCCTTCTCTGCCACACTAACACAATAAATATCAAAATATTTCTGTGCTTCTGATTTAGAAATCGATGAGAAATGTTCAGTTCATTCAATATATGCTCGTCTCATGCATCGGATAATCATAGAATAAAATATGATGGCGCTGCAATCCATTCAGCATTTGAATCATATTTTAATATCAAAAAATATTTATGTGAAAAGTTCACCGACCTATAGCCCTTTACAATGATATAAGATACACCACAACGTAGTATAATGTTGTAACCAGTCCCTCTGTCTGTAAAGGTAGAAACGAAATAAAACTACACCATGGATTTCATATGGCCATTAACAGCACACCGTGACCATAATTTCAACTGATATTTAACAACACTACGACAATAGTTTTATGTTTATTTGTTGAGGTGGTGTTATGTATCGTCATTTATCTATACATCCGTTAAGGGAACATGTATGTCGACATGTCGAGAATAGGTTAGAGACTATTTGCAATTAGATATAAGTGAAATGCTTAGCCTTTCATTTCGAAAGTTAGAACAAAGTTTAAATTTAACGACTTAACGGAAACGTAGTGGAGGTGTGGCATGAATTTTATCTATCGTTGCTGAACTAAAACGTTCAACCCAAAACATTAGTCAGTGAGGATAAAGATGCAATGAAGTGTCGAAGTGAAAGCTTCTTCATAGGAAATTTACTGACACCTTTAAGCTCATTCTCCATGTTAATGTAACAAACGTTGCGAGAGCTAGAAAAGATGAAAAGATTGTACAGATTATACTTTCCATTAAAAGTCCCAGAAATGTAAAATTGAATGTTCTTAGACCCACAAGGAATAACGATTCTTTCAAACTGCGCCGCGCCATCGATAATATTTTTGTCTTGCTTTTTAAACTTTGGATTAAGTAGGCCGCTAATTTCAGGCGCTGAAACGGCTTAATTTGTCCTACCGTAATAGAGGTGTGCGAGTCGACCTTTTTTCGATATTGAAACCGAACCAGTACAAAAATAACAATTCAAACCCGACCCGAACCGAACCCGATCTAAAATGAAAATTTCAAACTCGAACCGTACCCGAATCAAAATAAAAAATTAAACACAACCCGAACCGAGCCCGATCCGAAGTGAAAAATTCAAACCCGACCCAAAACGAACCCGAAACCCTGACCCGAACCCGAACTTTTTTCAAAAAGTTTTCATTTTAAATGTTTTTTAAACTCAATTTTGAGAAAGTAATTGAAAGAATTGAATTTAATTTTCGGGTCGGGTCGCGTTTTGTTAGTTGAAGTCTTCAAACCCGACCCGAAAAAACGAAAATGAAAACCCGACCCGACTCGACAAAACGATAAATTCAAAAACCCGACCCGACAAATTGATTCGGGCTCGGCTCGGGTTTTTAGTTGAGTTTCGGGCGGCCCGCTCACCTTTTTACCAGCGTTCATCAGGATTTTTGCCAAGAGCAAAGGAACAAAAAAAATATGTAGCCATTACGACCCCGATCCTGGAACTAAGTGGGAACGCGTCTGAGTTTCAGCCGCCTCCGCCGGTTTCTTATTTGATGTCTGTATGAACGCCTGATTGGGCACTTAGCAACACACAGGCTAGATTCTTAAAGATAAGGAATACTTGCCTATAACTACAAATAGTCTTCTGGTGAAGGGGAAATAGATGACATCGTCTGCTAATAGAATTCTTTAAAAAGGAGGGACGGTTGACTGGGAATTGCAAATAATCACTTCCCTTAGAGAAACATTTTCTAGAAACTTGACTTTTTGAAAAGGGATTTAGCTATTAGTTCAACGTTCTATTCCACAATTTCCCTCTATACGAGAACGTATAACATAACCACATTATGAAACCAAACAAACCTACATTTTCATCAAATTTTGCCAACGATTTGAACATATTTTCGATTTCACATCCATCCATCTACCTCATCATTTCAACGACACAAGTCACGATGTCAGTACTTGAACATTAAAAGGGATGAACGACAAAATTTTCAATCATAATTACGTTTAATCTGTTTATCTGTTCAATTCGACGGTAATCCGACAGAGATGATGAAGAACAAGTGAAATATATCATGACAAGTACCGAGAATGTTTTTGGAATATAATTGTTTTATGTTGAAAACCGTCGGTGGGGATTGTATAGTACTTACAATGTGGAATCAATGATTTAATCAAACAACGAATTGTAGGTATTTCGTGATATACAGAATGTTCATTGAAGATATAGTTGAAGTTCTCCGGTTGGAGGTAAAATGTCGAGAAATTGACGTTTTCTACGCGACGCGACAGATGTCCTTCTTGTCAAAATATATCAAATTGGTGACCCCGACGTGATATGAACACGACTTGTAGTGAATAGATAATTCTATTCTATAATGAAAACACAACAAGTTACCTCGTTTTTTTATATATTTATATAATTTCATAGAATCCAAAGGATTGCTTCTCCGTAGCAGTACTGATTTATGCTGATTTATGCATAAAAATTGCTTGACGCGACGGCCGTATGGAAGGGGTTTCAAAATATGGAGCGGCGTTGGAGTGGTGCGTATGTTATGTTTTCATTTTTACTGCAAAATTTACAAAAGTACAGTGCGGTACAGAAAATTGTACCGTACACATTTCCGAAGTATCTTTCAAAAGTCTAACACTTTGAACGTTTTGAACGCACTCACTAACTATGCATGAAGGGCTGATGAATTAGTGAGAGAAGGTAGTAGCTCTACATTCATCGGACCAGAACCTGTTGTTGGTAATAGCGCAGGGCTGATCAGCTCTTTGGTGAAGAGTAGAACAAAAAGGCACCATCAAGAAAGATGGAAAGCTCTCGAGACATGCAGACAATTGAAGGAATTTTTGACGGGATGTGACGCTAAAAAGACTGAGTCTCAGCAGAGCGGATTTACGTAAGCTTGTCAGGTCACAACATATTGGGATATCATCTCAGCAAGATGGGTATCGTTAACGATCCGACTTGCAGAGGTTGCGGCTTAGAGCCGGAAACAGCAAGACATTTCATATGCGCTTGCCCTGCTTTAAAAGCTCTGAGAACGAGGCTTTTAGGGGACTTCTACTTGACCCCTGAAGACCAGTTAAAGTTAAATTTAGCTGATGTACTTTCCTTCATTACAGGTAGCAAATGGCTAGACGGACCCGAAGGCGGAATCTGAAACCGAAATGTTAAAAGGGAAGTATAACACAATAGGCCCAACGAGGATTGGCCTCAGTGTTTTTCATCTGGCACATCTCGGCTTCAAGAGAACTGCAATAATATTGCTCAACAGTATTTAGTGTAGTTTAAGCTGAATTTTGTAAAAGATCTAATTTCTAAATAAAACCAAACCGAACCAATGCATGAACTAATAAACCAGTGGAAAATTGTTATTATGAAAAAGTATTGCTTCCACACAGTGCACATAAATTTAATGAGCGCGTTCTATTCCATCTTTTTGTGACGTCATTAAATGCCAGAGAAATGGTAAGTTGGCATCACTGTGGTCGACAATGTGAATCTTGAAACGAATGCGATCAATGTCTCAAAATTATATATAAAATTGAGAGAATTTTCGCTCTTTTCAAAACTCTCATTTGACATGCACATTCATTCTGATACAGTGGTGCCAACTTATAGATAAACTTAAAAAATCTTCCTCATGAACCTCAACTACAAACAATTAAATTAATAAAGTATGCGAACATTAGAATTTTCCTTGAGCTGCAATGTTTATATCGAG
The DNA here is from genome assembly GCA_029228625.1 of Pseudolycoriella hygida. NCBI lineage: Eukaryota > Metazoa > Arthropoda > Insecta > Diptera > Sciaridae > Pseudolycoriella > Pseudolycoriella hygida. The sequence goes on from CM055404.1 coordinate 132,190,631, forward strand.
CGAATGCATGGAATCTTAAACAACGTTTTTGTTCAAGTGTTAGAATAAATAAAACACTCCCTGATTCCATTTGTTAAACAGCATCATACTTTATTCATTCGACATTCCAAGATAATCCATAAAAGTGAACAAACGGCAATGATTTATTAATGTGGATTTTATTTCTACAATACGTTCACTGTGCTGTGGGATCATATGAACACATATAAATCAAGAAGTTGTGGAAAAAGCACGCACAATTTGTTTAGATTTTGTAAAGAAAAAGAAAAATTTTCTTATGTTAAGTTACCGTTTTTTTCGTCGTTATGTGGAGAACTCAAACCATCATCGGGGATCTATTTCAATTTCGAAAATGTCAACCTATTATGATTGTATGTGACTTTCGTCCTAATCGTTCACATGTGCCTGATTTAGGTTGTTATTCAAACATAATACGGTAGCTGAATGACCCAAAGGCACAGAAAAGAAAATGTTACAGTTTTTTTTACTACATGATTTTCGATTATGTACAAAAAAATTGATATGGAGAAATGGACGTATACGTATGTCGGTCCCCTTTATTCTCTAACGTCTGCTACTTAATTCAATTGACAGTTCTTTGAAATTCTTGTGCAAATATTAACTAGAACATAAAAAACAAACAGACGAACGACCTCTACTCCCTCCGTTACTTTCTAGGCCTGTACAAAGTTCAAATGGATTTATAGGTCTGAATTGGAATTTGGAACATTTCGTTTAATGAAAATGCAGGGAGAAGGAAAAATGGGAAGAGGAAATTTATGTTAGAATAGAAAGTGAGAAAGAAAAATATTCTTTAATGTTAGAAGAGAAAGTGACAGAGAAATAACGAAATGCAACGCAGGAATGTCTCTATGTATGTATGTATGTATGTTTTATTAGCATCATATGTATAAGGCCTTACAGCCTTACAGCCTAAGATAAATTAACTCAGTAGTTCGACTTACTCTTACTATCTTACTTTTCACGAACTTAGGGTAGCAGTGGAAACCAGCGCCCGAATTCCCAAATATTAGGCCCTGGTTGACACTTATTTCAGAACTTTTTTATATTCCCCTTCCTTTTATAATCCCCAAACACAGACAAAAAGGTATGGTTCTTCATTTAGGACTCTCTTAAGCAAGTTATCTCTTTTTTAATGGAGCTTCTACTTTTCCCTATCTTAGTCTATCAACTTGACTTAAGTTTTTGAGTTATGAAAATTGTAAAAAAAATCATGCCCTCCGACCCCTAAAATTCCTCCTGAATGGGTTCTGTAGCAATAGAATGCAGTAAATAGATAATTCTATTCTACAAACGAAAGAGAGATGTCACCTCGTTCGAGGTTCAAACAAATCTGATTTTATTATTTGAACATAAGAATAGATGTGACAAACAGAATAGATGTGGCAAATAGAATAAATCTTGCAAAAAGACTCGAACGTATCTTAATATAGTAATGAGCAAACAATCCAACGTTTTATGTTCTTTTACAACTATAAGAATTTCAAAAAAAAACGCAGAAATTACCCAAGGTACTGTCAAAGGCCCTACGGAAGTACATCACAGACCATTAGGGGTTATTTTCCCCTAAAACCCTGAAACACATGTTCTCTAAAATTTTGTTCCATACAACTTTGCCTTTGGAAGCAACCTCCTATCTCTTATAGTTCTAGAGATATGGGTCATCCCTCCCAATTCTAGAAGTGGTCATATCCCAGAATGGAGCATTTTTACCCAAAACCCTGAGACATGCGTTCGCTAAAATTTTACTCTATACAACTTTGCTTTTGGAAGCAACTTTCTACCTCTTATAGCTCTAGAGATATGGATCATCCCTCCCAATTCTAGAAGTAGTGATATCCCAGGATTGTGATCTTTTTACCCAAAATCCTGAGACACGTGTTCTCTAAAATTTTATTTTCTACAACTTTGCCTTTAGAAGGAACTTCCTACCTCTGATAGTTAAAGAGATATGGGCCATCCCTCCCTATTCTAGAAGTGGTCATATCCCATGATTGTGGCATTTTTACCCAAAATCCTGAGACACGTGTACCCTAAAATTTTATTCTCTACAACTTTGCCTTTGACAGTGAATTTCTATATTGCATAGTTAAGGAAATAAACACGAAAAACTGTTTTCGTATATGGCCAAGAAACTCAATTTCGTTAATTCCGCTAATCCCGGTGGCCGGACCCCTGACCCGATACCTACGAAAAATTGTTCTCAATTTTCTGACATCAAAATCCTGCTACACTTGCCGAGATATTTGCGAACACCGACCCCCAAAAAATAATGTTTTTGGTCACTTCCGGAACCACTTCATCGATTTTGCTCATCTAAGAACTTGAATCATGGGAGGCATGTATCTTTCAGGGCGATCGGTTGAGGACGGACGGATGGACATTTTTTTATTGCTGATTCGTCATATTTAGACGATAATAAATGCATCTCCCCAACTGCCACCTAGAGGTGTGCGGGCCGACCTTTTTTGGAAGCCCGGCCCGGACCGAACCCGATCCGAAATTAAAACCCGAAGCCCGACCGCCCGGAAAATGCTGGCGGCTCGGCCTGACCCGACCCGAACCCGATCCGAAATTAAAACCCGAAGCCTGACCGACCGGGATTTTCTAAACCCGAAAGCCCAAAACACAAACCCGTGAAAAGTAGTTCGGGTTCGGGTCGGGTTCGGGCGGGCTTTTTTTCGAATTTCGGGCAACCTGCTCACCTCGTCTGCCACCTGCCCCATCTACCCCATGTTACAATAAAATTGTTTGTAGTAAACGTATAGGACCTTCGTACTTCGTACGGGTCCAATTAATTGATTTTGATGTGAAATATGATTGGTCAACACAAGAAAATGTATGCGAACTCACGAACGACGTTCGCGCAAAATTTTGGGCTAAACATTTTGGTTCGTGGGAAATTGAGTCTTTTTCGCCATGAAGTGGTGGGGTAAATTTCAAAATTATATTCGACAAAATTATATTTTTGATGTAAAAATAATGTAAATTTTGTGTATGTTTCATGGAAAAATGATTTGTACATTCCAAATTGGAAAAGTATTAACATCATTTTCACATTATTCATTATTAAGGCCCCAGATTGGTCAAAAGCTCAGATAATAAAGTTTTAATGAATTGAACAATTTTCCTCATCCTATACTTTTCTATGTGAGGAAGATGCTTTACCAGATTTGAAGAAAACTTCGCTTGATCGGAACGTTCGGGTCTTTTTTATGTTTTATAAACGAAAATCAAGTAATCAACGAAAATCGTGAACGCGACTGTATTGCATCCATCAAGCAATGAAATAATTACGAACCACTCTTTCATCATTTTTGATATCGTTATGGTTGAAGCAAAGTGCATTGCAGTGCAATTGACGTATATATAAAGCATATTCAACCAGCACGATCCATTCAAATTTCAATTGAAACAAACTGAATGCATTGAATGAAATTGGTTTATTATGATTTAATTAACGGACTGTGCAGTAGATTGGTTAGCCTTGACGTGAATTTTTTCTTATTTCGAATTTGCGCATATAAGTCGTGCCTTAAATGGAAAAACGGGGGGTTGCGGATTTTTACATTCAATGTTTAGTTCTTGACGAAGTAAACGAACGAGGCAGAATCGTTAGAATGTAGTTGGGAGCTCCTTGGATTTACACGCAAGATCGTTATCATATTTTTGAATCGTTCTTAAAAGCTTTTATAAATTGTGAGCTTTTTTCAAGCTACAATCTAATTTCTTTGAGCAGACCCACCTTAAGACTTTCCAGCGCATTGGACCATTCTAAATTCTAAAATACTAATTCTGCACGATCTGAAGCATGTTTGAAAAACAATCTTTTGTTGTGAGTAAATACTTAAATCGCAAGCGCAGCACGTTTTTCGCTAATAATTCAATTTTGAATGGGTTGGGAGTAACAAAACAATTATATTGCTCCAACTTTTCAGGGTGACGGGAATTATTGCCCGTGGAATTATCGCCCGGGAATTAACGCCCGAGAAAAATGGAATTAACGCCCAAGAAAATTGGAATTAATGCCGGTGAATTATCGCCCGGAAAAAACTTCCTCATACAAATTGTGTATTTTCCTTGTACAAATTTACCCGTTTTAAAGTGTCGTCACATTTGTCTGGGCGATAATTCTTCTTCTCTTCCTTCTTTCTTAGCCCATGTATATCCGCTGCCGGACGTAGGCCTCCCCTAGCTCCTTCCACTTCGTACGATTCATCGACATTATATTCTTGGTCCATCGTTCATCGGTCGTTCTTGCAATATGTCCCGCCCAATTCCATTTCAGGTTTGCTCCATGGCATGGGCGATAATTCCTGATCGTTAATTCTAACTTTTTCGGAAGTTAATTCCCGAGCGATAATTCCCCGGGTGTTATTTCCTCTCCGGGCGTGACTCCCCGGGCGTTCATCTCGCCCTTTTCAGGCATGGTGTTACATAGTCATGGTCACCGAAAAATTTCTTGACCTGCCTAATTTGTCCTTTGCGTCCTTTCAAAAATAAAATTTTGCCCTAGCTACCCGGCCGAGATACATCAGTGTACTAAAAACGCTAAAAGCTCTCCAAGGCGAAAACCATGAAGACAATGTCGTTTCGAAAAACTAATGATGCCAAAAAAATGTCCTCAATTTGTCCTTTTTTAATCGCAATTCAGTATATTAGTAGTGCCACTTCCGTAGCACAAATACTGTAATACTGCTATTTTCATTGCCGTAGAAATAAATAAAAAGTGTGCAAATTGTCCTCAATTTGTCCTTTCAGGACCTACCACTCAAATGTTCATAAAATTATTTTAGTACTAAAAAGTCGATTTTAATATGACTTTGAGAACGTTCATTTCGTTTCATTTTTGAAATAATAAATAAGTCCTTTCCATATGTGCAATCAGCAAAATGTATACTGTCTAGACAACTAGATGATAGACTGTACTAAAACAAATAGTTGAAAGCTCCTCTGAAAGCTCTCAAACGCAAAAATAGGGAGTGGAGGGAAAAAAATTGTCGCCCACAGTATTTGAACCGGTGACGCTAGGGAGCTGTGTTACATATTTCTGAAATGGACAACTTCCAGAACTGCTCTTGAATTCTGATTCGCAACAAAAAAATGTCCTCATTTTGTCCTTTTCGAATAACCCACAAATGTTAAGAAAAAAAAATGGTCGCCGCCAGGATTTGAACCAGCGACGCTAGGGAGCTTTGTGATATATTTCTGAAAACTACAACTTCCAGGTCTACTCTGGAATTAAGATTCGCAACAGAAAAATGTCCTCATTTTGTCCTTTTTGAATAACCCACAAACGTTATTTTCTGTTGCGAATCAGAATTCAGTCCTGCAAGTTGTCCTTTTCAGATATATGTAACGAAGCTCCCTAGCGTCGCCGGTTCAAATCCTGTCGTCTCAAATTCACACTTCAAAAGCAGATCCATCGGGATACTACCCATACAAGTTTACAGTTATTGAAAAGCTGGGACCAGCAGAAACCAGAGAAAACAGTTTTTAAATGTTTTCGTTGCTTTTCGGATGAGCAGGAATGCTTTGAAGTTAGCCGAAATACACAAGTTTTTACCCCTTTTTTCAACAGCTCGTAACTCAGTGTGGATGAATTTTAAACCCAGTAAGTCCCTATTTGGCCCGAAGGTACGTGAAATGACCTTTTCAAATGACACCCCAAACGACCTTGTACGTTTCGTGTACCCGGAGAAATTTTTGTAAGAAAAGTGCATGTTTTCAGTTTTCGAACACCTCCCACTAGTCACACAAGCATCGATGAATTTTTTGAAAAAAGTTTTTGGCTTCTAGGGACCAATACCTGTGCCTATATACATATAAAAAAATCCACTGGAAGATGCGTCCGATTTCGGCAGACGGGTTTTCACAAAAATCTCTCTGAAAGTTCCACAAAGCCCCAGTCTACATTAATTAGGTACCCTCGCATGTGGCCATGAAAGGACTACGGTGCTCTTTCCAACCGGAATTGGAGAATGAAAGAATCACTGTACTTTCTGATAGTGAAGCGATTATTAAGGCGATAATGTCGCTTATCAGAACTTCCAAACATATGAAAGAGTTCAAAGAGACCCTGAACAAACTAGGTCTGAGAAATCAGATAACGGTCGCATGGATATCTGGGCACTCTGTCCTGGACAAGTTCCTAGCGAGCATAGGTGGGTTCAAATGATTTACATGATGAACGGGAAAGAGGAACAAAGGATCGAAAGATCTGTGTTTCGTGGCTCTCAGCCGTCCCAAACTGATAAATCTAAAAAAAAATGTGGCTCCGTTCCGTTCCAGCAAGCATGACAATCGAGATGGTGACTTAAAAATAGATGATCGTTCATTTCCGACGTTGTTAACATGTCATTGTGAGAAAATGGAAAAATTACATTTTCATGCAGTTAATGACCTCGTAACATCTAGGAAAACTGAATTTCTAACGCCATGTATTCAAGCTGATCGCAGGGAAAGCAAAAATGATCGCAGAAAAACAATATTTTACAAAAAGAAACACAGAAATGATAGCTGAAAAAAGAAAAAATGATCGCGGGGAAAACGTAAAGTGATCTCGCGGTAATTTCTTTTTTTAGAGCGGTAATTTTTTTTAAGCGGTCAAACTCTATTTTAGAATTATCGGTAGTAATTGTTCCCATTTTTGACTGTATTGTAGTTGTTATGTTCATTTTTGACATTCGTCTTTCACGAAGCTAATGAACCATGAATCCGTAAAACATTTTAATTTAATATTCGTTTTTGAATGTGACGAAAAATTAGGAAGGGGCAACAATACCTGGTCCTAGTATTTATATATGAAATTGCGGCAAATATATTGTGTTTTTGCATTAAACGCTATGATATGGTATTTATTACAAAAACAAGTAGCTGCAAACATCAAATATATGTTATACATATACCTCACTGTATCAAAGAAAATAAATAAAAAGGAGAGAATCCTTTGAAAATAAAAGGTTTTTCAGTCGAAAATTGTCTTCACTATGTTGTAAATTTTTCCAGAAAATGAATGTTTTCGAAAAGGAATAAAAGTATCAAGGACATTCGTTTTGCGGTTGTGGTATGTCATATTGACTGACGAAACGAACAGAACCATTTTAGGTGGAAATATATTTTTTTTTAAATGTGAATGGGGTGAAAGGGAGGAAGAAAGATGATTTCGTGTGACATCTTTTCTCAGCGGTCGCCGACGTTACATACAATTTTCTTTAATGTTACCATCAAAAAGAATTTTGAACAGTTATTTTTTCACTTCAAATACCTATCCGATGACAGTAAACATTTGTTTAATGAACACAAATATTTGACTTAAATCATCAAACATTCACCGATCACTTAGAACTTCAAATCGAATTAATAAAGCACATTCAAGTTGCAGTCGATAATGTTCTCGGTATAACAATCAAATGATAGCCTAACGGTCATTGTTTGAACAAAGGTGGCTCTTATACAGGAATAGAAATTGTATTGAATTATAAGTCCGTACTAAGTATAGCATCAAAATTAATTGATTGATTGTAATGCGACTTTGTCAATTCACATTGAGGAATAAAGTTATAAGCTCATGATGCGATTAATAATTCAACGAAGCAAGATTTATGATATTTTATGGCTGCTATTATTAGCAATGTAAAAGAGAATCTAGAAGCAAATTCATGGGCATATTGAGCACAATCTGTAATCAGAAAGTTGTATTTTATTGTCTAGCATTCGGTATTAATAACATTTGTCGTCGCAACAACACATGCCACTTTGTCATCGTTAATCGCATTATATTGATTTGATTCCTCATACGTATTGTGTGTTGACGATAAGAAATATTTTTATATCATAAAGCTTTTCATTCTCTCAATACAGTGGAAACATCAAAAAAGATAATCTTAGGAGATAAATGCAATTGGAATAAGAATTATCCGAAATAGAAGATGATAACGTAGCCTGGTTTTCAGTCTGGTTATTTGGAGACGCAAGACTTTCGATGAAATTAAAGTTTTAAATTAAAATTCGACCTCTCTGCACAGAATTTTCGATCTTCAATCATTCCTCGTACAAAATCGTACAATTTCGGTGACCCCAATGATGTACAAACGAACTTGCAGATCTTTACCCCATTTGCCCGTCGACCCCTCCCTCCCAAATATAATTTCAAATAAAAATATCTGATTTAATCGAACAAAATGTCACATTTCCCGTACTTACAATTCGATCCGCCCTCTAGTCGTCGACTGCCATAAGAACTTTGAGACAACCATCCCCCTTAGACCCTAATGAAGGATGTCGCTGAATTAATTTTATACGAAAATGCTATTTTGAGCGACGCTTACAGCTTCAGATAGCAAAAATTCTTTTGAAATATTTTCACTTTCGATAAAAAAATGCTGGCGACCTCGACGCCTTTTACGAGCAGTTAGGAGATGTTGTGGCAAAAAGGCGAAGTGAGTGTGTGGTTTTGTTGGGCGATTTTAATGCGAGGATAGGAAACAGTAAAACCAATGCAGGTTATGAAAGGGTGGTAGGCAAATTCGGGGAAGATACTTTGAACTCAAATGGGAAGCGGTTGTTAGATTTCTGTGATTCAATGGGTTAGCAGTAACCAGCTCTTTCTTTAAGCACAAATGGATCCACCGGTACACTTACGTCAATGAAAGTTGGGATCATAAGTCAATAATTGATTACGTAATTATAGAACAGGACAAGAGGCAGGAAATATGTGACACGCGTGTTTTCAGGGGTTTCACCTTCGGCTCGGACCACTAGCTTTTGGGTGCACATCTGTCGGTTGGTAAACTCTGTCAGGCTAAAAGGAAGAAAAAGGTAGTTCGCAGATTTCGCGTAGGAAAGTTCAAGGAGGAGGAAGTTAGGGCTCGTTTCATGGCAAAGTTCACAGAAGGGTTTGAGGGGCTTCCTTCGGACTGCGGGGACATCGAGGCTGAGTGGGCAAATTTTAAGGAATTTGTTTTGAGTGCAGCTGAGGAATGTCTGGGTAGTGTCTCTAGCGGAGGTAGGAACAAAAGGACGGGTTGGTGGAACGCCGATATCAAAAAGGCTGTGTTGGAGAAAAGAAAGCTTTATTTGGTTTGGTTACAGGATAAAACGGATGAGAAGAAAGGAGTTTACAGGGCTTGTAGTCAGGCGGTTTAGGCTCTAGTTAAAGAGGCAAAGGACCTCGCGTGGAAGAGGTTCGGAGAAGAATTGGAAGAAGCAGGTCAAGGAAAGGGTAAAAAATTCTGGTCGGCGATTAAGGATATTAGGAATGGTCGTGAAAAGGAGGGCTGCGGTAGCATTTTGGGTAAAGATGGCCAGTTAATTACGGATAAGGGAGAAGTACTGGAAACCTGGCGTGATTACTTTCAGGATCTATTTGCATCTGTCAATCCGGTAGTGGCACCTGACAGAAATCAGTTTGCTAACTCGGAGGGTGAGGAAGAAATTACATTGGAGGAGGTGACACGAAAGGTCAGCAGGCTGAAGGCAGGAAAATCCGCAGGTGTAGACGAAATTAGGACAGAATTTATTAAGAATAGCGGGTCTGGTGGGATCCAATGGCTTTGTAGGATTTTTAATTTAGCCATGAAGTCCTCAGTTGTACCCGCTGACTGGAGCTTCGGTGTTATTGCTCCGATCTTTAAGAAGGGCAACCGTAAAGTTTGTAGCAACTACAGAGGGATTTCACTTTTGAGCGTGGTCGGGAAGGTTTATGCTAGTGTGCTAGTAGATCGGGTTAGGGTTATAGTGGAAGAGGTTCTGGACGAGGCTCAGAGTGGTTTCAGACCTCTGAGAGGGTGTCAGGATCAGATCTTTTGTCTTAGGCAGGCTATAGAAAAGCTCTTTGAGAGGAATAGTGATCTGTACTTATGCATCATCGACTTGGAAAAGGCATTTGATCGGGTACCGAGGCAAAAGCTGTTCGAGGTGCTTAGCGAATACGGGATTAATGGAGGTTTATTGGGCGCCATTAAAAGCATCTACTCAGGGAGCAAGGCGGCGGTAAGGATAGATGGTGAAATTAGTGAGGCTTTCGAGGTTAATGAGGGCGTTCGTCAGGGTTGTTGTCTCTCTCCTCTTCTGTTCATAATTTTCATGGACAAAATCATCAAGCAGGCCAATTTGCAGGGGAATGTGGAAATTGGGGATGTAATTATGAAAATCCTGGCCTATGCGGATGATTTAACCCTATTAGCAGATAATGCCGATGATTTGCAGAGGGGGATTGACTGCCTGAATGTAGCATGTGAGGAGTACGGGCTGAAGATAAGCGTCGGCAAAACAAAGGTTATGCATGTTGGCAAATTTAGGAAAGACGTAGTGTGCAGTTTAAATGGGGAGCAGTTGGAACAGGTTTCTGAGTTTAAATATTTAGGGGCCATGTTTTCAGAGGATGGCAAGTTAGTTAGGGAATTGGAGGAAAGGAGGAGAATGGGAAATGCGGTGGCCAGTCAGTTGAGGTCTCATGTGTTTAACAGGAAGGAATTAAGTAGTGGCACAAAGTTAGCTATTCACAGGTCAATCTTCAGGCCAACAATTTTATATGGTAGTGAAAGTTGGGTGGACTTCGGATACCTTGTGCATGACTTGGAGGTTTCAGATATGAGGGTTCTTAGGAGCATAGCAAAAGTGAATCGGAGGGAACAGTGGGACAATCATATCAGGAACGACGACATCAGAGAAAATTTAGGGGTTCGGTCAGTGGAGGAGGCGGCAAGGGTTAGTCGTCTGAGATGGTACGGGCACGTTCAAAGGATGGGTAATAGTAGGCTCCCAAAGAGGATATTGAATGCACAGGTCCCGGGTGTACGTCCTAGGGGTAGGCCAAGGAGAAGGTTCATAGACTCAATTAAATCAGATTTAGAAGTTAGGGGGCTTTCACTGGGCGAGCAAACCATCTCCTTGACAGAGGATAGAAGGGTATGGAGGGGGGTGGTCAATGACCACCGGGTTGCGGCTTAAAGACCCCACACCGGAAGGTATAAACGGTCTATAAAGTTTGATGATGATGATGATGATGATGATAAAAAAATGCGTGACAAATGCCGGACCCTCCCAACGTAATAACTTTCCTGCGCTTTCAGATTTCACACGCCAGAAATTTGGCTACCCGTACTCCACACATCAGGGAACATCACGGCGAAACAAATTTATGGCGTAAAAAAATTTCCGGCGAAAAAAAATTTGCGGCGAAAAAAATTTCTGGCGAAAAAAAAAATTTCAATGAAAAAAAATTTTTAGCGAAAAAAATATTCGGCGAGAATTTCCAATAAAAAAATTTCCATCGAAAAAAATTTTCAGCGAAAAAAAATTACAAAAATTCGGCGAAAAAAGCTCTGCTAAAAAAATTTGGCAAAATTTTCCGGGGAAAACAAATTTTCGTCAAAAAAAACGAAAAAATTTTTCCGAAGAAAAAAAAGTTTCAGCGAAAAATTTCCGGCGAAAAAAAAATTTCCGGAGAAAAAAATTTCCGGGGAAAAAGTTTTTTGGCGAAAAAAATTTTCCTTTGACACGAAACCAAAAAAAAAAGATTAATTTTCCCTCTCGGCCCGCCATTTTGTTGGTCATACTTTGAATACTATCACACACACATACAAAACATTCTTTTATATGGGCTTTATATCGTCCCTCTCACGACAAAAACGTCTATTCCCGTGCATGCGTTACTTTAAACGAGCGTATTTTTATTCACACTCGACCAATCTATACAAAATTTCTCAAAATTTATCTTTAGTCTTTCAAAAAACGACTCCCAAAATTTGACTGACATTCGTCGAGCAGAACCAAAGACGCGCTGCTTTAAAATGAAGCATGCACGGGAATAGACTAACTAACTAACCCACTAACTAACTAACTAACGTATGATGTTTCCATTAAGGCCCATAACTTGTATGCTAAAATATAGTCTACCTTTACGCGCTCAAATATTATATTTTCACTGATATCAGTGGACAAAGACGCAGTTTCAAAAAAGTAAGTCAGCATTTCCTTTACTAAATATGTTGCCTTTTAATAGCAACTAAACTTTTTTTTTGAGATCCTCCCTACTCTGAGAACGGCGAAAAAAATCGTAAAAATTTGCACAAAAACTTGTCGTTCTGAGACAAGATTCAATCCCAAAAAATAAGTTTAGTTGCTGTTAAAAAGCAACATATCTAGGAAGGGAAATACTGACTTACTTTTTTGAAACTGCATCTTTGTCCACGAATATCAGCAAAAATATAATATTTGAGCGCCTAAATGTAGACTATATTTTAGCACACAAGTTATGGGCCTTAACTTTGGCTTCTATGAAATAGCACATTTTGTATGGAAAATGACGATTTTCTAAAGGTCATATCTTCGGATTCACTGGACCGATTTTAATGAGTAAAATGACAATTTCAATCAAAATTTTAGAATCCGAAAAACTAGGTCTCAGGGGGTACAACGCAAAGGAAAAAAGTCAAAACTTAGCTGTATATCTGGTTGCGCCGTCTACGAAAAAATTTTTCTTAATTTTTTGATCGTATGGGGACTTGCGTCATGGGCGCATCGCTACCGCGCTCTGAATCATCGGTTATTTCCCGGTGAATCATCGATAGTTCAATGGTGAATTATCGGCGATTTCCCGGGGAATCATCGGTGATTCCCTTTTGAATAATAGGTGTTTCCCTGGTGAATTATAGGTGATACTCCAGTTAATCATCGATGATTCCCCGGTGAATCATCGGTGATTCCTCGGTGGATAATTGGTGATTCCTCGGTGAATCATCGGTTATTCCTCGGTGGATAATTGGTGATTCCACGGAGAATCATCGGAAAGTTCTCGGTAAACGTGCACAGACGGACGGACAGTAAGGGTGAAAACATAAAGTAGCTACCGCTGCTTAATAAAGAGACGTTGGTACCCGTGCCAATCACAAGACTAGGAAAAATCACAAAATGCCAAAGGTTATAATAGCCGCCTTATAGGTATAATAGATGTAATCCCCGCAAACCAGATTTTGGGAGAACAATTTCCTTGAGAGTTTCTACACTTGAGTAAGTGCAGTGTACCTATGAGAGCTCCTAGCACATTAATAGGTAACATGATAACATAATTACTTACAATCGAGTACAATAAATAGTTATGACATCGGAAAGAGAATCGGAAGATATTCTCTTTGAATATTAAAATTCATTAATTGCGACCAAAAAATAATTGCATGCCTTCAAATATGTAGTCGAATATTAAGCCGACAGGTAAAAAAACAGGTTAAACACAAAGTACCACACCTCATCTTGTGAGCATTTTTATATACAAAAGTCGAACGATATTTGCATCGATAACATCCATCTGCATATACTCGTACGTTGACGAATCTATCTGCATCAATTTCATAAAAAATCTAAAATCCAAGCCACGATTATAAGAATATTTTAATACAATGGGAGTTAGACAATCAATTCATGTTATGCATAAGAACAAAGGAATGAATCATATGGATCGCACAAATACAGAAAGTCGAATACAAATTGTTGGAACTATAAGCCACCATCTTACAATCTAATGCATTTATTATGTATAAGATACCGCAGCATAAAAATTCCAATGTATGTGGACACTCCTGAAACAATTTGCATACATTAACCCTATTCACGGTGACACAAATTTTGGTAACATTTTTGGACAAAAAAAAAAAAAAATTCCGACGAAAGTTTGGAATAACAAAAAGCTCAAACAAAATAAGATGGAAAGGCCGTGTAAAATGCCACCTTCACAAGGCCACTGCCACATACAATTGAACTAACATAGCTCAAGAACGCAGCTTGGTGTCAAGATGAAAATTAGTACGTTGTGAAGCATTCGTCGATGCCGTCATAGTGATATGCTAAACGGTGGTAAAATTCCAAAAAAGCGATAAATGCTTTAATGTTTGACACCAGGCTGCCTTCTTTTGTGCCGTCGAACCATGAAGAAGTGCGCAGCCTAATGCCAAACTGATAATTATTTTCCCATAAAGTATTAGATCTTGGCTTTAACATTTCATAACATCAGTTTTTGACACCCGGCTGCCCGGCCGAAATAACACTCCTCCACTTGTTGCAACTTTCTGAAGGCTGCGTACTTCAGGTTCAAGATGCAGTAGTCTCATGCACTAGAGGAAGGATCAATCCAGTGAATTATAATTGCTGAATGTTTCGGAGATTTTCAGAAAAACTGTAACAAAGTACGCTATTTTTTTCGACATTCGTGAAACTTTTCAATGGAGAGTAATTAGTAAAAATGATGATTTTCGGCTCCTATGTGCTTCCTTTTGTTCTTTGAGATGTGAATAGGGCTATTGACATATGAAGTGTGCGTGTGTATGAGAAAACACGATTTGAATGAAACATTTTGAATGTAAATATTGAATGCACTTTGTTTCGTATATTACACAATCTTATAAATTTCTATTAAAAATATTATGCGCATTTTGTGTTGTCCAACGGCACAGATGTAACACAGATATGAACTGTATAACAGTGAGTTTGAATATTTTCGTTTTTCTCGATTCCAAGAAGTATAAGAAGAAAAACTAATTATTTTCTGCATTATAGAAAATTTTCTATTTTTGATGAGTGGTTTGTGCCACTTGATTGGTATTATTATGTTAAATGCATTCTGTTGTTGTTATTGTTAATGGCATTTTTCCAGCTCAAAACCTTTCTATTTCATGTCATTTTATGTTCAATATTTATAAACATGAACGATCGCTAAATTACAGACATCGTTCATCGTTCACATTCATATTCGAAATTATTATAAACTTTTTCTGCCTGATTTGTCACACCTTGTAATCTCAATTCAATCACACGAGAAAAATGTGCAATTTTCTTAACTATGGAATGAGAAATTCAGGTGCAATGAAAGGTTTTGCTGCTATTTTAGAAATTATGGTGTTAGCATTTTTTGTGGAAACATTTGAATTGAATTCGTGCTACAAGATAGTTTTCATTGTATTGGCATATCTTGGAATGAAGAATGCATGACTGATGAGATGGACATCAGTCTGTTGTCGTTATTTACACTAAACAGAAAGAAAAATGTTTAACATTCTTCTTATCACAACTCTTAATATCGTAAAAGGTAAAAGTTATCTCTCCAAACCACTTGACTGAACTAACTCTGAAATCTCAATACTCTCTTCGTTTAAATGCACACTTCTCGAGGTAGCGCTGGCACACGAAGAATATAATTAAAATTTACCTCGCGTTTAATTCGACTATGTTTCTCACGGTGAGTGCTTTGAGCAGACATATGGTGCGGCGCCACATGTAATTTGAATTAAAATTTGGTAGCTTTTTTGACGTGCTTCATTATACTGTCACTTTGAGTTTATGTTAGCAGCAAAGATAGGGAAATATCATTTTCCTAACTGACGCTGAAATAACGCATTTTTTGTCTAGGGCAGACCTTATGACCGACCTAGGGCCATAAGGAAATGCCTCGGACACATAATTTCATAGACAAGAACGTTTCCCTCAATCTGCTCTGCAACATAGGAAAAAAATTTTTTTTTGGTTAGGGCCGACATTAGGACAGACCTAAGCAGAGGTACCGGGTCCAAATTGGTTTTTGAATATATTTCCGTACTCGATTACTTCTCAAATAAAAAGAATCAACAAAATCAGTTAGGATTTATCCAACTTATGTAAGCGAACACGTTGAGCCCTAGTAGAAACTCAGTTTCAGGGTCCTGACTGAGTCCAAGGGTTTATAATCAAAAAATTTTCTTCCATAAAACGGGAGACAATCCTAGACCTTTCGATCAAGAAAAAATTTGAAAATCGGAAGAAATTTACTCGAGTTATGTACAAAAAACACGTGTAGCCCTAGCATAAACTCGTTCTTAGCGCCCTAGCCCTAGTCCAAATACTCAAATCCAAAAAATTGTAGGCAATGCCCAGATCTTTCAAACAAAATAAAATTTATGAAAATCGGAAAAGATTTACTCGAGTTATGTACAAAAGACCTAAAACCACTTAAACGGCCCTAGCTGGGCGGCCCTTGGGCCGACAATGCCTGGGCATGCCGGACATTTTATGGAAGAAACTTTTTTGAATTTTGAGCTTTTGGTCTCAGCCAGGGTCCTAAAACTGAATCTCTACTAGGGCCCAACGTGTTTTTTCTACATAAATCGGGTAAATCTTATATATTTTTTTTCCTGAAAGATAGTCACCGAATTGATCACGGGATTAAATTTGGGCAAATTCGGTCGAAAACTTTCGAAGTTACGATCGAAAAAGTGGTCAAAAACGTGTTTTTTTTGAAGGTTCGTGGAGCTTTTTTACCTATATCTCTGCGAAATCAGAACGGAATTCACTCTTCAAGGTTTTGAATGAAAGATGTGGATATCCAGAAAATCAAGAAAAATAAATTGGTGAAAATCTGTTGAGTGGTTCGGGCTGAAGTGTGGGCCCAACTCACGCTGCGCGACCACATATGATATTTGGGGATTTTTCGTGAATATTTCTTTAACTATGAGGTTTTTTGTGCGATTTTGCAGAGAAAATAGATGCGAACATTTCTTTTTACGGGAGTATGGGTCAGGAGCCTTTCCTAAGTGCTCTATGTCGATTCTAATATCTGCCCTAGTGCAATTTTTTTTTAAATTTTGAGATTTTTTTAAGGTTTTAGAGAGGTGTTTGCGCGTTTTCTTCGGACGGGTTTTTCAATATTATTCTTTCGGCAATTTCCAACCCAATTTAATGTCGATGTAATTTCATACACTTAAGAGTTACTCAATATTTTACGTCCGAGTCTTCTTGCAACATCTATTCTGTTTGCCACATCTATTCTGATACGGACGGGTCCCTTCATATGTTTTTTGTAGTTGATTCGTCATCTAAGGACCATGATCGATGCTCCTCCCCTACTCCCGGGTCGAAATTGGGGTGGTTACAAGCGTCGTTGAGACCCCTTTTCGAAGAACTTCGTTCGGTGAACGTGGAATACGAGGGAAGCGAAATACGGGAGAAGTTGAATACGGATGAAGTGTAATACGGGGGCAGTGATATACCGGGGAAGTGGAATACGGGGGAAGTGGAATACGGGGGAAGTGGAATACGGGGGAAGTGGAATACGGGGGAAGTGGAATACGGGGGAAGTGGAATACGGGGGAAATGGAATATTTGGGAAGTGGAATACGGGGGAAGTGGAATACAGGGGAAGTGGAATACGGGGGAAGTGGAATACGGGGGTAGTGGAATACGGGGGAAGTGGAATACGGAGGAAGTGGAATACGGGGGAAGTGGAATACAGTGGATGTGGAATACGGGGGAAGTGGAATAAGGGGGAAGTGGAATACGGGGGAAGTGGAATACGGGGGAAGTGGAATACGGGGGAAGTGGAATACTTCGGAAGTGGAATACTTGGGAAGTGGAATACGGGGGAAGTGGAATACAGGGGAAGTTGAATACGGGGGAAGTGGAATACGAGGGAAGTGGAATTTGGTGGAAGTGGAATACGGGGGAAGTGGAATACGGGGGAAGTGGAATACGGGGGTAGTGGAATACGGGGAAGTGGATTTCTCTTGCGGCAAAGAAAGTATTTTGATTTATAGTTGTATAGTGATATAGCGACCTTCAACATTGCGCATCATTATTTAAAAGGAAAAATATATATTTCTCGGAAAAATGATGGAAAATTCATGCATAATTATGCAAAATTTATGTAGATCATGTAAAGAAAATGTAAATTAATGTAACAGCAATGCATTTTGTTAGGTCAATTCCAAATTAGAAAAGTATTTCATAATTTTAGCATGATCGACATCATTTTTTCATTATTTACATTAAATTTACATCATTTTTACATTAATGAAAATTTATGGATAAATAATGTGAAAATGTAAATGATGTACAAATGATGGAAAAATAATGTATTATAAATCATGCTAAGATGATGTACATGTATTCTAATTCTGAATGTGGAAATAATTGTAGAATACATAATTTATTCATCTTTTGTACATCATTTTAACATGATTTACAAAAATCTTACATTGATGTAAAAATAATGTAAAATTCATGGAAAGTATGGATAAATAATGCAAAATTTATGTAAATCATGATGTAAATGCTTTACTAATTTGGAATGTAAAAATGATGGAAAAATAATGTAACAAAATCCGTCAATGTTACACTAATTATCCATCTTTTGTACATCTTTTTTACATGATCTACATAAATTAACATCATTATACATGAATTCTCCATCATTTTCTATGAAACATACATAAAATGTAAATTATTTTTACATCAAAAATATAATTTCGAAATTTACCCATCGACGCTATCATCCCATGCTCCGTTTTATAAGTGGACAACCATTTTTTATGTAGGTCTTTTCGATCGAGAGTCACAATCCATACTAATGTACTTCTACATACGAGTCTATTAAAGAGACTCTGGCTTTGCACTTTTTTCTTGTTTTCTAACAAACTGCCATTCCATAAGAGGCCATTCACAAATTACGCATGCTACTAGGGAAGTAGAGGGTGGGTTCGACAAAAGCGTGCATATACCGTACGAAAATAGTCGTGCGAGAGGAACTAAGAGCAAAACTATTTTATAGCGTACGCGTACTTTGTGAATGACCCCTAATAAAAAGGTGGGAATTTGAAGCAACTTTTCGATAATTAATTAGATTCAGCTATAGCGAATTACGTATCGATTTTCACTTCTACACGAAGTTAGGGAAACTAAAGCGTAAATTCCATTCGAATATGCTGATAAGCAAAATTTTCTTAACACAAAACCGAGAAGTCGTCAGTTTTAATGTAAATAATGATATCCTACTCCAAGACTTGGTATTCGAATATTTTAATGAGTCAGAAGTTCAAGTTTACATAAACAATTAAGTTGTTCGTCATGTTCTTGATTGTAAATTTTGTGGAAATCAAATTACAAGTTTTCCATCATTGACAGAGAGTCGAAGAGCTTTTGTGGAACATTTCAACTCAGTTTCGTATGTTAATGAAGCTGTTAATATACTGGAGGTAAATGTTTGAATTAACATAAAAGACTAGAAGTGAGGAAATCACTTTCGTAAAGAATAAAATTGCAAACTTTGCGACACAATGGAAAATGTCATCCTCTATTCATGAACTGAAACTTGAACGGGAAAAAATGTTCTATTATGCAAGTTTTCATTATTTCACTAGAAGAATAAGAAATATTTCTCAATTTTTGTCTAACGACGTAGCATTCAAGTTTTCCGCTTATAGTGCGATTAACGATGTCTTCCTTTAAAAGTGCTGTACATTTCCTCCGAGATTTCCTTTCGAAACATTTACCATAGAAAATTGTCTATCTTTTTTTTCAACTTGCTTGTTATCGATCTCACCTTTTCCAAACTTTGTTGAGCTATAAATTTTCTTCTTTGCTTTTAAATTTATTTTGGTAAAGTTACTTTTTTAAAAAGTCCGTTGAGTGCAAACAATTTTATAGTTTGTTGAATGTAAATAGGAAGTGACTCAATGTTTTTCTCATTAAGTACTAAATTCTTAACATTTTATTGCCAGGATACCAAATTCAGGAAAGCCAGTGGGACGAACGAGTCGCGTCTCTATATAATAAATAATTCCAGATGTTGAAGCTTTTAGTTAATTACAAAATTCACTTTAAATTAAAAGAATGCAAAGGCTGAAAACATGTATTTCAGTCCACAGATGCTCTTAACTTTGCTCTATTGGTATGGAACAGTGTTACAGCTCTCAGAGTAATTTTAAGATGAAAAAGGCAAACGAAATTTGATAGTTTAGTAAGTTATGTTTCCTGTTGATGCAATTGGAATACATGTAGAGTATTTCATCTGTGTTTACTGACAAAGGTGGTTCTATTTATGAAGAATTCGAAGATAATTTTTTAACACAGCCGACTTAAGAGGTGGTCGTAACCCCACCATGATTGATTGATTTATTGCGAAAACCATTTTTGCACCAATTTGCTAGTCCATCCTTGGGTCTTCCATGATTGGTCTATGGCGTTATTGCAGTGAAAACCATTGAAATAGGTATAAGAAAGTAGCGATAGAGTGCAGTAAAATTACAATCACCGATGACAAAACACCGATGACAAATCACCGATGACAAATCACCTATGACAAACCAACGATGAAGAGTGAAGGGTGCACAAACGGACAGACAACGGACAGGAAAGGTGAAAACATAAAGTAGCTATCGCTATAGGGGCAGTAAAGTTGCGATAGAGTGAACTCAATTTCCAATCACCGATAACAAATCACCTATGACCGAACAATGAGTGATTCCCCGGTGAATCATCAGTGATTCCACTGTGAATCGTCAGTGATTCATTGCTGAATTATCGATGATTCCCCGGTGAATCATCGGTGACTCCCCGAATCATCGGTGACTCCCCGGTGAATCATCGGTGACTCCCCGGAGAATCATCGGTGACTCCCCGGAGAATCATCGGTGACTCCCCGGAGAATCATCAGTGATTCCCCGGTGAATCATCGGTGAGTCATCGGTGATTCCACAGTGAGTCATCGGTGATTCCACTATGAATAATCGGTGATTTCACTGTGAATCATCGGTTATTCCTATGTGAATCATCGGTGATTCGCCTGTGAATCATCGGTGATTCTACTGTGAAGCATCAGTGATTCCCCTGTGAATCATCTGTGATTCCCCAGTGAATCATCTGTGATTCCCCAGTGAATCATCTGTGATTCCCCAGTGAATCATCTGTGATTCCCCAGTGAATCATCTGTGATTCCCCAGTGAATCATCTGTGATTCCCCAGTGAATCATCTGTGATTCCCCAGTGAATCATCTGTGATTCCCCAGTGAATCATCTGTGATTCCCTAGTGAATCATCTGTGATTCCCCAGTGAATCATCTGTGATTCCCCGGTGCACAGACAGACGGACAGGAAGGGTGAAAACATAAAGTAGCTATCGCTACTTAATAATGATAATAACATCGTTGGTTTTCTGTGCAAAATGCCAAAACTTGAGTCAGTGGAACTTCCATGAATTCTTCTATGGTGAGATAGAAGATTCCTAAATGCTTCGTCCTCAGGCTTGTCACAGTCGAGTAATG
Source organism: Pseudolycoriella hygida (assembly GCA_029228625.1). Classification (NCBI taxonomy): domain Eukaryota; kingdom Metazoa; phylum Arthropoda; class Insecta; order Diptera; family Sciaridae; genus Pseudolycoriella; species Pseudolycoriella hygida. Next base: position 132,211,714 of record CM055404.1, read on the forward strand.
GCATAGGAAATGCTTCGATGTTTCAGGTACGTTGCCGCACCTTCTACAATTTGGATCATCATCTTATTGATGTGGTAGCTCCCGTCAGCATACCTATCAATCGCTTGATTAATGAGGTTTAGCAGGAATCTGGTAGACCTTAAGTTCCGGCACAGCAAAAATTCCCTTGCCTGCCTGCAATTGTTCGTTGATGCATTTCTTCGGTTTCTCTTTCGAGCAACTCTTTAACGCATCCAGCGTAAGTGCTTAGTGTCGGCTCAGCGTCAAAAAGTCGGGAACTGCTCCCTGTATTGCCAATTCGTCGGCTCTCTCGTACCCGGTACGCTTGAGTGACCCGCACCCCAGATCCGGGAGATAATCGACTGTCGATTACGGGTTTCTCCGAGAATTTGCAAGAAGAGAAGCTTTGATCGCCGACTCACTGTCCTAGCAAATACATATTCTTTTATCTTGCCCCTGCTTTTCTGTCAGTATGCGACCACTTTCACTTATGGCTAGAGTTTCTGATTGAAACATAGTTGCAGAGCTTGTCAAAGGCTTTGATACATTCATATTCAATTCTTCACAATGTATCCCTGCATCTGCATCTTCGTCAGTTCTCAATCCATCAGTACACATAGTCAGAACTGCCTCTACCGAAACTTTATATTCTACCCACTCATACCTGCTCGGCAGAGCTACTTCAAAACAACTGTCACCGGGTATCTCTACTCCGCTAGAATCTTAGCGTGTCCCATTTCTCTGCCTGATGCTATCGAATGACCCTGCCTGTACAGTGTACAGTCTCATTACTGTAGACCTGGCATCTCTCCTCACATACAAGCCGATAGGATCTAAATCCAAAGACAAAAGCACCTCTAACGTCTCTGTTGGAGTCGACGTCATCACTTTGGGGTCGTACACATATTACGTCATACTTTTTTCTCCCTCCCTTTAACTCCTCCCCCCCTCCCCCATGTCACATTGCATCACGTTTGACTTACAGCCCCTAAAATATGACGTCACATTTTCGACCCCCCCAACCTGGAAATATATGTCCAGAAGCCGTTCGGCGAGGGTCGTTTTAGTAATTTTGGATTTCTTGTAAATAACTCGATCAAAATAACTCAGTAATTTAATGGAACGGAAATCCTTGCAACCAGAATCGATTGAACTGGTTTCCTACGGGTCCGCGAAGTTTATGTTTTGAATGTCTAATACAAATTTTACCTTCAGACCCCTTTCTCCCCCCGTCCGATTCCGTCACGTTTTCAGTGACCCCCCCCCCCTCCCCCTCTGAGTGTGACGTAATATGTGCACCACCCCTTTAGTGATACTCAGACATGATATTGTTTGTACCTAGGTGAGCTTTTTCTCGATCACTTGTTCTTCTGTTTCGTGAGACCAGGGCATATTTGCGTAACTCAAAATCAGCCTCACTATCGCCACATACATCCAGTATAAAACTGACACCCCAACTTTTCCCGAATGCTCTTCAGCAATGCCAGAATACTTTGATTGCCTTACCTATCCTTACCAACCCCACCTTAGTAATCAAAAACAGTGCCTTTTCCGAAATGATTTAATGAATCGTGCATAACACAAACAATCTCGGCGAGTACCTGCCATTACCTACAACACTAAATAAAATTTGTTTTGAGTCAAAATATACTTTCGCTTGATTGACTTAAGAACGATGATAAAATCGAGCACAAAAAAAAAGATATTTTCTTTGTTTGTTCCTGAGCTGACGTAAGATGATCTTCTTTTTGAAGAAATTTTACATCAAATTACTCCCTAGTTTATAGGTTTTGTTCATCAACGAAAGGAACACCATAACATGTTTTCAGTCAAGCAACATTCTTCACGATATTAGAGTGAAATCATTGGATTCAATAGAACAAGTTGCCTTCTTCGTCTAATAACAAAAATTCTATAGAAATCTTACTTTTAATGAAGAGTGAAAATGGGAAGATATTTGTGTTGGTAGCGTCTAATTCATACTCATAATGCATCACCATCAACATATGTGAATAGTCAAAACACCAAATCATTAATATGTCCATAGAACCTCAGAACCGGTTACCGGTATACCGCTGCACACATTTAAACACTTTTTTATTAATATGTTGATCATTTACCTAGCCGAAGCAGCTTTTATATCAATTTTTCCGTATAAATAAACACATAAGATCAACGTTATGTAAAAAGTTTAGTCTCTACCGACACATCCTAAACGAATACGGAGGAAAAAATGAATACAATGAAGACTCCAATAAACAACCGCGACATGCAACATTTATTTAGTTAACTGAAATCGACTGAGGTATAAAGCAATGTATGTATCGGAAAGCAATGACCTTAGAACTTGAAAATTTTTTATGTTTTAGTTCACATGCAATAGGTTTCTTCAAGTTTTTCACAGAAAGCTAGTTCCCTAATGGTGTATATTGATGCTATTGTTCAAAAAAAAGTATCTAGCAACTATTTCGTGCATTCAACTGTTTTAGAATACAACGATTGCAACCGATTTCAAAGTACTTTATTTGTGGCTTGATCTTGATATCTATACTAAATGGAGATATTGTGTTCATGTAGCGTATATTCTTTACTCGCTTATTGCTTTTACCATGTGGTCTTTAGTTTATGAATAGAATTCTCAATTGTCGTGATTTGGTTTCACTTGTAAATCCTATTTCATTCACATGAGCAGTATTCTGTTCCACATTCTCTCCAATTTACGAGAAAAGATGCCTGTAGGTAGGATATCATAAACTTTTGTTCATTGTTTAAGACACCAGACCAAGCCACAATGTCAACTTTTTCCGTTCTACTTACATATGACAACGTGGTAGAGCTGTGCTTAGTAAATTCTGCAGTTTGGATCATCTGTCGTATGACAGATGGGAATACTATAGTTAAGACAGTACGAATATATCGAAGATTTAAGTTTAGACATTGTGACCAGTGCTAAGCTAGCAGTGAAAGTAGACTGCATAGCACTGCAAGTTAGCTTTCAATATTATCGGTATAGAAAATTCGTGAGTCTTTTGAGGTTCGTCAGGGTTGTTTGTCTCTCCCCGCTTCTGTTCATAATTTTCATGGAGGGAAGTTCGCACAGTACGAACTTCTCCCCTTGGAAGGAGTTTCGCACAATATGACCGGAATGTCGAAGTGGTGTGCGAACTATAAATTCGGCGTGCGAACTGTAGACCTGGTGTGCGAACTGTAGACCTGGTGTGCGAACTGTAGACCTGGTGTGCGAACTGTAGCTTTGATGTGCGAACTGTAGAGTTGGTGTGAGAACTGAAAATTTGGTGTGCGAACTATAGATTTGATATGCGAACTATAGATTTGGTGTGCGAACTATGTATTTGTTGTGCGAACTTTAGCTTTGGTGTGCGAACTGTAGCTTTGGTGTGCGAACTGTTGCTTTGGTGTAAGAACTGTAGCCTTGTTGAGCGAACTATGTGGAACTATTTGGTGTGCGAACTCAAGGTTTGGTGTTCGACACGGAGGGGAATTTCGCACACGGCGTGGAAATAGACGGTTTTACAAAAAGCTCGCACACTCACTTTTCTCAATTATTTCTTCAAAATAAATTCAAAATAGTTCTTGAACCGCTTTAATTCTTACTTTCACAAAATTTTTATGAAGAAATATAGAACCAAATACATAGTCCGCACACCAAATATATAGTTCCCATACCAAGTTCACGCAAAAGTTCACAGTTCTGTGCTAACCGGACACATTAACCTGAGATATCATCTGAATAAGATGGGACTCAACGAGGACCCCTGCTGCGGAAGGTGCGGTAACGTACCGGAAACAGCAAAATATTTCCTATGCCACTGCATGGCATTATCTAGCCTCAGAACAAAACATCTAGAAGATTTCTATATCACACTAGATGAATTTAAAGCAGTACCACTACCCAATGTGCTATCTTTTATTACAGAGAGCAAATGGCTAGAAACGACGCCACAGTAACAAAACTGATACGAAACCAAAATACACACACATATACCACACGACAATAGACCAGATACCATCATCATTAACAAACACATCATCACCAAACATAAACCAACCATAGACAAATCAACCATAGGTAGAGCACAATGGGCCCAACAAGGGTGGCCTCGGCACTAGGCCTCTTGCAGGAACAACTACATTGGAACTATTATTATTAATTTTATGTCTGTATGCGCGAGGGGCAACCCAAATAATAAATCAATCAATCAAGTTCACAGTTCGCACACCAAATACATAGTTCGCACACTAAATCCGTAGTTCGCACACCAAGTTCACAGTTCGCACACCAAATACATAGTTCGCACACCAAATACATAGTTCGCACACCAAATCTACAGTTCGAACACCATGTCTATTCACATTAAATTTATTTTGTGCGAAAGTCACCGCCTACGAAGGGAACTTCGCATTGTGCGAAATTACCCGTAGAGAAGAATGTGTTGAAGAATGGGATGAAGATAAGTGTAGGGAAAACTACGGCTATGCATGTCGGCAAATTTCGGAAGGAGGTAGCTTGCAACTGGAGCAGGTTTCTGAATTCAGGTACTTAGGAACTATTTTTTCAGAGGCAAGTTAGTTAGGGAATTCGAGGAAAGGAGGAAAATGGTAGCCAGTCAATTGAGGTCGCACGTGTTCAACAAAAGGGAATTAAGTAGCGAAACAAAGTTAGCTATTCACAGGCCGGAACCGACGATTCTGTATAGTAGTGAGAGCTGGGTTGACTGCGGATATGTTGTGCATGACCTGGAGGTTTCTGATATGAGGGTTCTTAGGAACATAGCGAAAGTTAATCGGAGGGAGCAGTGGGATAATCATATTAGGAACGACGACATTTGGGAAAATTTAGGGATTTCGTCAGTGGAAGAGGCGGCAAGAACCAATCGTCTGCGCTGGTTTGGGGGACGTTCAAAAGATGGGTAATAACAGGCTACCGGAAAGGATCTTGGATGCACAGGTACCGGGTGGTAGGTCAATGGGCAGACCAAGGAAAAGGTATATAGATTCAACTAAACAAGATTTAGAAGTTCTCTGGGCGAACAAACCATCTCCTTGGCGAGCGATAGAAGGGCATGGAGGACGATAGTTCACCATTTTGGGGTTGTGGCATAAATAACTCACACTGAAAGGTACCAATATGGTCTATAAAGTTTGATGATGATGATGATCTTCGGTATAACCATCCGGGCGACAGATCATTGTTCAGTTCATTCAAGGATGTTTCTTTTGATCTTCACAATTAAAACTCCACGTGAAGTTAGCTGCAGTTGTGATCAAAGCTAATTTCATTGCGAGAAAATCCACTGATCTTAGAACTATTCAATGAAATCAGCTGATTTTTTTTTTGAATGAAGGTCGAAACTGTAGCTAACTTCAAGTTGAGTATTACTTGTAAAGGTCAGAACAAAAGACCGTCGCAACCCCCCAGTTCATTCGACCATTCGCCTTCTTAATCAACACCAACTTCACGCTAAACGAATGTAGCTGTTTTACAATTTCAAAACTAAAGTAATGAATAGGACTGTCAACTTCGCAGCTAACTTTATGTTGAATCAGGGGCGTGACAGTCTTTTGTTTCGATCTTTGCAAGTAATATTCAGCATGAAGTTAGCTGCAGTTGCAGCCGAAGCTAACTTCATTGCAAAAAAATCAGCTGATTTTTTAACTTTTCAAAGAAGTCAGCTGTTTTTGGTAAATTTATTAATGAAATCAGCTGAGTTTGTTTGCCACGAAGTTAGCTTCGGTCACAACTGTGGCTAACTTAACGTTGAATACTACTTGCAAAGATCGGAACAAAAGACTGTCACGTCCCTGCGTTGAATGGAAGAATATTCAAACCATTGACATGGGTATAGAAAAATAGCGTTAGTGTATTGTTGAAGAATAAAACGAAACAATATCTATGATGTCATAACTTTTGGTTATATTCGAGACGTCATTTTTAAGACGTCGTATTTTTGACGTCATTTTTGTGACGTCATATTTGTGCCATCACGCACGTATGACATGACGTCATTTGTGACGCCATTTTTTGTCACGTAGTATTTTGTAACGTCATTTTTGTGACGTCATAATTATGACGGTGTACAGACAGACGGACGGACAGGAGGAGTAAAAACATAACGTAGCCATATCTACTTAATGAAGTGAGCTGCAAATCGTCTGGTATGGAGCAACGTATCTAAAGATTTTTCACTGCCGTTAACTGTGTCCTTATTTTAATGTTGCCTGATGACATCGCACTATTAAAATAGTCCCCAAAGTCTGAAAGCTGCCACAATGAGCTATTGCCTAATATTTTTTTTAATTATGAAATTTAGGAAGCTGACACAACACAGCACAGCACCATTTACCTAATAATAGGCAATTGTAAGTAGGTCGTCATAACAATTCGAAAAAAATGTTGCTCCATTTACGGTATCCTTTTCGCAGTCATTTATCTTTATTTACGAGAGGCATTCTTTTCTCATTTACTCTACCGAAACAATTTCTTTTCATAATAAAACCCACACATTCTTATCAACTGTTATGATGTTAACTGAAACATTCATTCATGTTGGAGGCAGGGTGGTGTTTTTCATTTTCACAATGTGATGCGTGGTTAAATGCGAAAACTGTAACCAAATATTAGGTAAGAAAACAAAAAGAAATAGGAAATTATTCTTAGAGATGGTATTAGCTGTTATGTATCTTTTAATGAATCATTTATCATTGAGATCTCTTGTGGACGCTAAGCCATAATCTATATTAAGTAGAAAAGAAAGGAAAAAACTACTCGTAAATGGAATTGGTTGACGCTAAAACACTTTGTCGTTCATTATGGGATTATTCCAATGAATTTGGAGTTTTTGAACTGCAAGAAACGACAACAATTATGGAATCGAAAACGATTAACAGATACACATACTCTGGAGATTAATCTTTCTACTAGATTTTCAGCTCTTGGTAGAAAGGAAGTAGCGACACAATACTTTTACTTGAACACCGCCCGGCAGATAAACGTAGAAAATACTTTTGCGCTCAGAAGAAAATCAGTGATTAAGAAAATCCTCAAATTCATTGAAAATCCTCGAAAAAATCCTTGGAATTGTAAGAAAATCCTTGGAAAGCAAAGAAAATCCTTGAAAATCAAAGAAAATCCTTGTAAATCAAAAGAAAATCCCTAAAAATCGAGTGAAAATGCTTCAAAATTCCCAGAAAATCCTCAAAAAATCGTTGGAATTTTAAGAAAATCTTCGATCACATAGACAAGTAACAGAAGGTCACAGGTTGAGAATTTTTATTTTGAATTATTTTGTCATTGTAATGACGCTCAGATTGAACTCAACTAGAACAGTTGTGTTCTTGAACATATTAGAATTCTCAACCTGTGACCTTCTGTTACTTGTCTATGTGATCGAAAATTAATGTAAAATTTCCACGTTTCAGTTTAATTGTTCCACGATCAAGCAAAGCTCGAGTAATATATAAGATATTCTCAAAAACAATTTAAAAAAATCCTTGGAGAGCAAAGGAAATCCTTGAAAATCAAAGAAAATCCTTGAAAATCAAAGAAAATTCTTGTAAATCAAAGAAAATCCTTGTAAATCAAAAGAAAACCCCTAAAAATCGAGTGAAATCGAATGAAAATGCTTCAAATCCCCAGAAATTAACAAAGAAAATCCTTCGAAATCCAAAAAGCTAGAGAAATTCTTTGAAAATAAAAAAAAATCCTTCGAGGATTTTTTTTAATAAAATCCTTTTGCACTCAAAATACAGTATTATCTGCCCCTCGGAAAATTCCTTCAATGAAAAATAGTGATTTGACATATTTATAAAGAACACAAGAATTTGTAACTTTTCACCAGCTTCTGCCAGTGAGTTCTAGATCTGTGAAGGTATCAGCCTGGTGACAAGTTCAAACTTGGTGATTGAGCGATTTTTGACATCAGTATCAGTATCTGTATCAGTATTTTTTCGTTTCTCATTAAGAGAGAAGTATGAAAAGAGGAGAGGTGGAACCTTTATTGAGAGTTGATCTTAACCTTCCTTACCACTTCCACACTCTTTGATTTTATTCTTTATCATATGTAGGCTTTGATACCAACGCTGCCGTAATTTGCATAAGAAACTTAGCGCGAAAGAGAGAAAAGAAAATCTATACTAAATTCCACACAAAGTTTTTTGTCTCTTTCGCACTAAGTTTCTTATGCAAATTAGGGCAGAACGGACGGTCATATGCCATCTTAAGGTAAATACAACAAGTTGAAGCTTACGTAATGGAGTAGCTATCCGTTGAGGAAGTCAAATGAAGTCTCAATAATACCTTCCACATTCCAACGGCAGTTTCCAACATGCTTCTTAATAAAACATTTCAATTAATTTCTTAAAAAGCCTACCTAAATGTTGCACTGACTTGAACAAAAAAATTACAAATTTTAATAAAAAATATGTTAACCTTGGCTTGAAATGTAATCCCATGGAAAAAGGCCTGTTCTGCATGCAGAGGTATTCTCAAATCGTGATCATCTTTAACCAGATCGTACGGCGTTGACGGCATATTGAAGTATCTCGATATCACTGATTCACTTAAATAGTAATATCATGAAATAAATTTCATTTTTTTATCACTTTTTCTGTGCAATGACTTATTTATTTTAATAAATAGATCGTCCGTATTTTTGGCACTCATATAATTTCTCCTTTGTTTTGTTTATATATTTATGTTATTTAACTTTTGTTCCTCCGTGCAGTCTGAATTTATTTTTTTAATTTTCCGTTGGCTTTATTATTGCGGAAGATGCGCTAAGCTGTTGTTTAAAAGAATTTTCTTTAATTGAATTTTTCTGTTGAAATGTCGCTGATATTTGATTTGATTAAGTTATTGGACGTTTCACAAGTGTGTAATTCTATTCGTGTATGCAGCAATAACCTATTTTCATTGAAGTAAATATAAACGTTGGTTAGTGCATAAAGGTGTGGAATTATCACTGAATGTCATGAACATTCTACGGGCCGTTAGAAAAGAGCCATACTCGCACGGAGAAAGTCATCCGGACATCCGCACGGAGAAAATAGATATTATAGCACAAGGACTACAACAATCCCATGTTATATTCGAATCGCAGTGAATGAGGGTTGTTGTACAAGGTCTATTCAAGCACCGAGATGAAGTTGTTGACCGAGGACTTTAGCCCGAGGTTTGTTCACTTAACGAGGTAGTAAGAAGGCCTTGCATTACAGACTGAGATCAATTTACGATCCAGTGATTTAGTCTTTGTGTTGTAAGATAATTTAAGGGTCCATTCATGAAGTACGCAGACTTCTAAAAGTCAAAACCCTTGACAAAAGCGTGCGCTGCATATATTTTCGAAAAAAATTCCAAAAATTTTTACGTGCAAAGAAGTAATGATCTGCCTTACAACCCATGAAGGGTTAGAGGGTAGATCATTATTTACTAGTTTCGCTGTTTGTGGTTCTACTTTTTGAGATCCTTTCATTGCCGGAAAGTTTTACTGCGCCATCGCCAGTGGTAAGCTGTGCGGCAAACCCAGTGCCACCTATGAGATGTAACTAGGAGTGAAACTAGTCGGAGTAGAATACCGGTTCTCCCAACAATGCCTTTTCCGGTAAGCCGTTGCGATGGCACTACACTCAACTTCCTTTGACTTGAAGGATTCAATCAGCTTTGTTTTGTTTACAAATCTAACAATCGGTACAAATCCGTCTGCGGTTGAGTTTCGAACCAACGCACTGGCAACTCAATCTCGTAGTAGCAAGCAGACGTGTTAACCACAATGCTATTGAGTTGTGCGTACTTTGGGGGTCGTCCACATATTACGTACGCAAAAAATACGATTTTTAGACATCCCCTCCCCCTTCCTCTCTTGTACGCACAAATATATGAAAAAAATTCTCGAAATATATGTAGAAACCCCCCTCTCCCGCCCCCTACCAGGATGTATGAATTGCCCCTTATTACTTGTTTTTGCACGAAACTGTGAAGTACTGCGGACTCAATACTCACGGCAATCGGCTAAGAATTGATCACAACTATGTTTCAATACTTTCAATATCATTCGTCGCAATGAAGAAAGCCCCGGGAATAATTTATCCTCACTATCATCTTTTCCTTTCGTTTTGACTCGACTGTAAGGTGCTGTCCATAAATAACTTCATTCCATTTTATGGAGTTTTTGACCCCCCCCCCCCTCCTCTCCGTCACGTAAAATGGGCCAAATATGGTCCAAATCTCCATGTAAAAATTATTTTCGTCACGTTTGCCTGACCTCACCCCCTCCCCCTAGAGTGTGACGTCATTTGTGAACAGCCACTAATAGCTCTGATCGTAGTCAGACTCGACAGTATACTCGACTACTACAGGGCTTATTTCAATCGAGTAGGCAGTTCCAAAAAAGAGTTTATTCAAGTCGATCCCGTAGCCCCACAAAAAATATTGTTTGGCCTCAAAAAAGCCAAAAAAGCCAAAAAAGGTTTTTTTGATTTTTTGAAAGAAAATTGTTGGTGGGAAAAATCAAAAATCTAATTTTTTCCAATTTTTGTACTTTAAAGCGCCACCCACTTTGCCCAATGCTTCCAAATTATTTTTTTTTGGAAGAAAATACAAATTAAAAAAAAAATATTTTTGATGTTTTTGAGGCCAAACAATATTTTTTATGGGGTTGCGGAATTGACTTTAGAAAACTTTTTTTTCATCCGGAACTGCCTGACTGAGTCCAGTCGATGACGTAGAGTTAGGAATAGATAGTTTTTATCTGATCTGAATCTGAAGAAAGGATAATCTGAATTTTCAGATCAGTTCAGATCGCTGTAAATATTAATCTGATCTGATCTGAACATTTTATATCTTTACTTTTCAGATTCAGATCATATCAGATTGACTTCAGATTAAACTTGTTTATTTGGTATGGTGCCATAAAATACTTAAATTTTGTAAGTGAAGAGTGTGTATGATGAAGCGAGAACAGTGTAGAATGAAATGGGAAGTGTGTGGGATGAAGTGGGAAGTGTGTGTAATTGTGTGGGATGTGTTTTCACTTCATCTCACAATTTCTACATCATCCCCCTTAGTCATGTAGACTTCACATTATCCAACACACTTCCCATTTCATTCCACACATTTTCCACTTCATCCCACACACTTCACACTTCATCTCACACATTTTCCACTTCATCCCACATACTTCCCACTTCATCCCACTCCCTGGGGTACTCATTTCTTGAGCCTTAATGTAGTCTTAGTACCTTTATTATAGTTCCGAGCACAAAAAATTGTTCTATCGAGATACCATTCAGATATCTCTCAGATTTCAGATCGAATAAGGATCTGTTAAATTCAGATCAGATCGAATTCAGATCAAAAATAAAATTTCCAGATCAGATTCAGCTTGAAATTTTTTCAGATTAATCTGAAACTAAACAGATATATCTGATCTGTTCCGATCCCTACGGTGACGGGAATTTTACCCCAGAAATTGCCCACCAGACCGTAAAAAAATAGGAATTATCACCCAGTAAATTATCGCCCAGCGAAATTGGAATGATCACCCGGGGAATTATCGCCCAGGAATCATAATTTCTTAGCAGAAATAATTCCAATTGCAAAATAAACAATTAATTCTTAATCTTAATTCCTCTACTTCAAAGCGTTCAAAACACTACTTCGCTTCATTCGTTTTGATTCAGATGGTATGTAAGAAAGCGCGCTGTTCAAAGAAGCCATCATTCTGTGACCAAGTGTGCTGATATACCCATGGTAGGCAAAGTGTACTGATGAGTCGTAAACGACGAAATCAGCACTTTAGTTTGTTAAATCTTATGATGAAGCTTCCTTTGTCATAAAAGAATTCTGAAGGGTAATTTTCCTCATAGAAAAAAGCACTTTCCTCATACAACATGGCATTTTCCTGATTCAAAAAAGAATTGTCCTTAGAGGTCATGCACATATGACGTCACACCTGCTATAAAATCCAAAAAGTCCATAGCTGCAAACTGGTCAGAGATTTTGCTTATAGTACTCGGGCTACCCCCCAAAACACACTCCCATTTGAAGGGGTAGCAAGAGTTCTATAAACAAAATTTGCTGTCCTGACTGAATTATGACCTTTTTATGGATAATAATTTTTTAGAGCAAGTGTGACGTCATATGTGCACGACCCCTTATACAAATTGGACGCTTTAGAGCCCATCGAAGTGGCATTTTAATTGTGCAAATTTACCGCTTTAAAACTGAGGTGTAGTAATTCCCGGGTGATAATTCCCCGGGTGATAGTTCTCATTTGTCTGGGGGATAATTCCCTGTGGTATTATTCATGTCGACAGTCGAGTCTACTGTCGGCAAACACAAATTCACCAAAACCATAAGTTTACAAGCAACAAAAAATGTATAAATATTTGGGATATTTGATAGACAAAAAAAGTAAAAATTGAGCTGAATTGTCGAAAATTTAATTCAAAGAAAGCGTAAATGCATACACATTGTTCTCATTGCTCGTTGTTTTCAATTCTTTCACTTCCAAATTATTAAGCCAAGCATCTGATCGTTCAATTTGGATTTGCGTAGCATTCTATGACCAGTTGTGCTGATATACACTATGGTCTTAAGACAAGGTGTACTGATGAGTCGTAAACGACGAAATTAGGAACATATTTGTTCTATTTACTTTTGTTGAACAATTTGGGAGTATTAGGGAAGAATTGTTAAGAGTTTACACTACGTACTTAAGAGCCATCTGGCGGAAGTTTTTCAACTAATGAAAGTTTGTATGGGAAATGTGACAGTTTTGAATGTTTTCCTCTTAAACTCCTGAATACAAATCAATGTTTATGTAATCATTACATACTTTACCTATTTCTAAAGAAAATTGCGGCAACACTTTCCATAAAAACATTCTCATTTGCTAGAAATGTGAATTCCAATATTTCACTGCAATAGTCATTTTTTTCAGCTTTTCTAGTGAATAAACACTTGCAAGTGCATAATTTTTTCGACCAATGTGTTTGCTCACTTAATCTTTAACTGAATAATAAATTTAAATGACAGAAAACATGTTCTACGAGTCAGAAATTGATAAAAAAAATTTAAATTTATGATTCCAAATAAAAATGGCCGCCATCTTTATTTTGATTTGACGTTTACAAACATTTGCAAATGTATCAACTCAAAAAGTTTTCATCTACTTCTAAATCGCAGGAAATGTTTTCTGTGTTCTAAATGGATTACTCAGTTAAAGATTAAGTGAGCAAACACATTGGTCGAAAAAATTCTTCATTTCAAAAGCTGAAAAAACTGACTTTTGAAGTGAAATATTGGAATTCTCATTTATAGCAAATGAGAATGTTTTTTTCAAAAGTTTTTCCGCGATTTCCTTTAGAAATAGGTAAAGTATGTAATGATTACATAATAATTGGTTTGCATTCAAGACTTTAAGAGAAAAACGTTACACAAAAGTGTCACTTTTTCCATACAAATTTTTATTAGTTGAAAAATTTCCGCCAGATGGTTATTTAGTACGTAGTGTAAACTCTTAATGGCTTTTTTGAATGTTGATACGAGAAGTAGACTCTAATCTACAGATGGTATAGCAGCCCTAGTAAATTTGTATTCTACGGATGCAATTGTACCAAAACGAGAATTATCTCATATTTTGACTCTTCATGCTAGTTTCTCTTGCTATGAAGAATTTGGCCATTCCGTGCAAGATTATGAGAGAACGACGACTGCAGGCTTTTTCCAAATTTTCGTTCAATGAAATTCCAGATGAAACGTCTGTAATACTTTCTTCCATACAGAATATATCTCAAAAATCAAAGTTTCAGTGTGCAGACATCGTTCTCTCATAACCTTACATGGAATGCCCTTATTAAACTAGAGTGTTAAACCGGAGGAGCCTGAAGAACCACATTTTATATTCTTCTTCTTTTCTATGAACTATATATATGCCATTCCGGTCGAATATTTTCACAAAATTTGGGAAATATGCTGGGATGGTTTTGAACTCATTTTAAAGAAGACTCTGAGACAAAAATCGGAATCTGACTAATTGTTGGTTTGTCTGCACTCTACGATATACTGCCCAAAAGTGCAAGGCACGTTGGAGAAATTAATTGGCCTAGAAATGACAGCTAAAAATTCTCTGAAGTGCACATAGCATCAAGCGGACTCAACATTCAAAAAGAATTGTTGTGAATGTGAACAGTGAGTGCAAAAACTACTAATGTAATTTGGTCGCTTCCACAATCAATGTGTTAGTTATGCTTGTGTAATTAACATCGCCAAACTGTCAACAGACACTTTAGCTTGTGAAATATCTGTCCGATCATATGGAGCACACTGTGTGTACACGAAAAAATGAAGGAATCGAGGAAAAAAATGCTCAAATATTCGAAACACTTAAAATTAGATCAAAATCTCAAAAATATTATTTTCGTACTGCATCTGTTAAAAGAACATAATAACCGTGGGTTATGACGTCAATTTCGTATATTATATTAACCTCATTGAGGTGTTATGTTTTTGATTATTTTTATTTTAAAAATAACTTAAAGAAAAGAGCAAAAGAAGAAAAAGTGTTTCGAAATGTTACGCTTTTAAATAATTACGTCAAAATCTCGAATGGCTCAAATCAAAATCCAATTTCAAGGAAAAAATATAAAAAAAAATGTCAGAGTGAATGGAGTAACGTTTTTCGCATGGAACTTCAACTATCTAAAAGATTTCCAAAGCTCAATATTTCATCTCAATTTTCTTTTCAATTATTTTGAAATAATTTGGCGCGTTCAGTTACATTAATTTTTATTTGATATCTGAGAACGTATTTAGAAAGGACGTCACGTATTTTTAATATGAAAATATTAAAATTTGTTTTTTATTCGGATTGGTGTGTACGCTGTTCACGTCTTGTACATCTACACTGTTTCTCCTTAATTCTTGTTCTTTGCCTTGCGTTTGTGTTACATTATTTATAAAACTTTATTTCTGTATGGTAACATCATCAACGGCCACAAAATAAATTAAAACAAAAAAAAAATAAATTTCGCTTATATTGAAGTAGACGAAGTAGTCACTGGCTTAAGAAATTATTCGCACACATTATTTTTATTCTTAGAAAAAATAGAAAAGTTTTTTTTCCGTTTAATATTTTAAAATAAAGAAATTTGAATGAACGAACACTGAGATGAACACTTCATTAGTTGCGTATTCATTAGTAACACATCAAAAGCTATTAAGACATCTGTATCCGAAAATACATAAAACAGAGGACTGCATCCATCCAATAATATTTTCAAAAAATACAATTCAATCAAAAATTATAACAAAAAACAAAATTTCCAATTTACTCTTTTCGAAACTCTCGATGCAAACGTCTTTTTATTTTGAAAAACAGAAATCCACTTTCTGTTTGTCAATTGCATCAAATTATTACACACATTTAAATATCAAATCACACGAATAATCACGACTTCTATAAGCAAGAAAACACGCAGATCCGACGGGATAAAAGACGTTTTAACGGCATGCGGTACGCCGAAGAACTGAAGTTTTTATATATAATTTGAGTTGTAAATCTATTGTCGCTATATAATACGCTCACACTATCATGGTTATAAACATTCATTGTGTAACATGTTTTTGGCCTTTGTTGCTGCGCTCACATTTGCAACTCCCGAGTGGAAATAATTCAAGTTTTAATGTCATTGTTGTTAAACATACGAACACTTTCGACAGCTTTCGACACATCAAGTTAAAATTTTGACAAATTGAAGTGACACGTTTTGTATCTAGAGTATTCCAGCACACGTCATAGGCTTCGTCTCGTTATCACATTTTAAAGGACTAGTACTGGAATCCTCTAAGTTAAAAAAACTTGATACAAAAACTACCATTTACATGCTCTGCGCCGGGGTGGAAAGCGGGGGGAATTTTAACATTTTTTCTCATTCCCTCTGTATTCAGAGTAGTATCCGTTTACGTAGCCCTTCCGTCGTCACAAGGAAAAAAACTTGGAGAAAGTCAGCGAAGATTTTCAACGAATTTCGCCGAAAAAATCAAATTAGCGACAAAATTAAACAAAACAATCGCCGAGAATCTTTTGTTTAATTTTGTCGCTAATTTAATTTTTTTTTTCGGCGAATTTCATTCAAAAATTTTGGCTGATTTTCTCTAAAATTTTTTTCTTTATGAAGTAAGACCTGTATGAAGCTATTGATTTTCTCCAATTCCACTCCACCACTCAGTTTTTTTTTGGGGTCTAGCGGGATGGGCCATGCATCCAAACCCTCAGAAATCAGAAAATGACGCGTTAAGTATAAGTGACGTACTTATAGCTGGACGCCTAAGTGAAAATATCGCATATTTTTATACGCATTTCACTCATCAGTGGAAGGCAAAAGTACGATTGTATGAGTATGAAAGAGGAAAATTTGAGTACATTATGCTTTATGCTATTACAGACGGATCGTATTAAACCTTCCAATAGAAAAAATGATTTTGTCCAATAAAAATAATAAATGTCCAATAACAAAAAAAAATTCCAATAAAAATATTAAATGTCCAATTAAAAAATAAATTCATTTAGTAAAATACAGACGGATCGTATTAAACCTTCCAATAGAAAAAATGATTTTGTCCAATAAAAATAATAAATGTCCAATAACAAAATAAAATTTCCAATAAAAATATTAAATGTCCAATTAAAAAATAAATTCATTTTGTAAAATGAAAATGCATCTTTTTATTGGTTATTAAATATTTTTATTAGACAAAAATTATTTTTTTATTGGACATTCATCATTTTTTTATTGGAAAGTAAATAACAACCCATTACAGACTGGTAGTCTTTAACCAAAAAATAACACAAATCGATCGGTAGTGTAAGTGTGGATTACGTAATTTTCATTGAAAACTGCGGACATTCTAGTTCTCATTCTCATATGTTTGCTACATTGAAGCTTCGCAAACTGCCGAAAGTCAGGTTCATAAGACATTTTATTTTTACTCGGGTTTGCTCTTCGTCTTGTGTGTGTATGTTCAGATGGTAGAAATGTTTTGTGATTATTTTAAGTTTAACGGAAAACAACGTGCTTTTGATGCATTTGAGCATGCTTGAGATTCCCTCTCCTAGATTTTTTTATTTACATATTTTTTATATCGTTTATGTACAGATTTCTTGGAAAATTGGAGCATGTTCTTTTCATGTACTTCCATTAGATTTGCGGTATATTTTGAATTCTAGATAAACTTATTGGATGGTTTTTGTTTAAAAATTATCATTTAGAGTCAATCAATTTGAAAACAACCCATCTCCGATTTTTGCTATCTATGACTTATTCGATTCCTTGGACCTATAGAAGAAATTCGTAAAAGAACATTTGTCTCGAAAAAATATAGCTTTAGCAGTGGAACTTCTGCACTGAATAGTCGAAAATCGTTTTTCACCAATAACTTCAACAAAATTAAATGCATTGGCCTGGAACTTTTCAGATAAGTAGCCCTCATGGAGACGAATGTTTTCAGTATCTATTTTCCCGGAAGTTATGAGTGTGTGGGGTGATATAACTATTTTTCTTCACTCTTCACAAAGTTCACTCTTTTTTCGCATATTACAGATTTCGTTGCCACACAGTTATCAAAATTACAAATTTGCTTCATTACAAATTTTCGGCATGTATGTGTGCACTTTTCAGCCTATTGCAGCATTTACCTGATGGAAGTTGAAAAGTGCTAGAGAAATCCACAAAAATCCTTAAGAATCCCTTAAACCTAGGAAGCTCCATAGCATGACCTCACTCATGTCGAGAATAACCGAAAAATATCAAAAAACCTGATGGAAGTTGTAAAGTGCTAGAGAAATCCACAAGAATCCCATAAACCTATTAAGCCCCATTGGATGACCTCACTCATGTCGAAAATAACCGAAAAATATCAAAAACTCTAATGGAAGTTGAATACCTCACTCACCCAAACGAATTATCTTTTAACATTTTTTGTAATCGAATATTTCAATCTACACGTCATAGATTTTAATAGTTTAAGCACATATTGGATGAAAGGGTTTGTTGCATTAGACGCTGTGGAAAGATTTCTTAAGAAATTTTCTAATTTTCTAAAGTTGTAATCGGATGGAAATAAGCGTTCCATGTTATTCTTTCTGCTCATTTTTTCCTTCTGACTTTATGAAATTCAGAGCAAGGCAGAAGCAAAGTAACTTTTTGTTTTGTCATGAAACATTTAAGCAATAAATGTACAATTATAGTTTGAGGACTGCGTCACGCTCTCCGCCAAGAAGAAGAAAATGCTCAAAAATAAAAACGCTCGAAAAAAAATCAGCTCTTGCCAAGTATGTGTGTGAAATATGAATTTCGTCATCGATTGATGCAAGCTTGTGATTGGCCACTGCATATGGCGCGACGTATGACACAAATAAAAAGTTTCTCCCACCACACCAGCAGCATGTAATTAGTGTGCAATTACACAATTTATCATCATTCCTTTGCGAGATTTTGTCCGGGTAAGTTGCACTTTAACTAATCAAAAATAAAATTTTTTTCAGAAAGTTCCGGAACCATAACAACCATCAGCAACGAAAATTATGGAAACAAGGTGGTTGTTATGGAAACATGCGTCCGACATTATGACGACCATGCCAACGGTGCCTTAGTGCCAAGATTGGGAGCATAAATTTGAAAGAAGAAAATGATGGTCACTTGGACCTTCATAAGACGCAATTTCTGCTTGCGCAGCATTTCCTTTCTTTCAATAAAAATTACTCAAGCAGCATTTCAGAAAATAATATTCGGTTATTGTTTTCTGAAATGCTACTTGGGAATGTACTGATCTGCCCTGGCTTTAGTGCATCCCGTACTTTTCAGTACTTGAGCGGCTAACCCCGGATGGATGACAGACTATTTCCTCGGTAGATCAGTGCCAACTAGGGTTGATAGGGAACAATGAAGAAGAAATTGAGTTTTTTCCTCGCGTTAACCTCGAAATTAAGGTCATCGTTCAAAATTACAACCGCCTAATGCTTAGAATTTTGCAACATTTCGTTTTACCGTCGACCAACACACATTTTTCGAACATATTCATTTATGTCTATAGCAAAAAGCCTCGGAATTTCAAATCTACGAATAATAATCTAATCCTTTGCACAGAACTTTTTCCTTAGGAATGTACCATAGTATAAGCATATAATACCGTCGTATATACCAACCTTCCGTTCACTTGAATCGGTGAAAGGAACAACATTATTTTATTTTTTCTGAACTAAAACGTGTCAATTGGACTTTTCCAACAAGGGACTGTCCTCACTTCTTGCAACGGTTCCTAGGAACAGTGCCGGACTGGCCCTACGGGCGTGCGGGCGACGCCCGTAGGGCTTTTAGCTAGACGCGGGCGATAGCCCGGCCGGGCTTTTCGCTTCTCTTGCATGCGTGTATTTTTCACAGTTTTTTAGTCAATGTCGTGTCTAAAGTAGTGTCAGTCGACCCAGTTGATAAAATATATATTTGAAATTGGACACTATGGTTCCCGAACTATTGTCAACTGAATAATGTGCTTCAAAGTCAATGATAAATTGCAACTTACAATTTTTCAAATGAATTTTCTTGCACCTCAATCGGCATAAATCCGCAACTAAATAAATTTGGATCACATTTTTCGATTGAAAACGGCTTGGGAACCATTCTATCCCGTTTCAAATATATGTTTCATCAGGCCGGATCAGAGTAGGGAAGGGATTTTTGGGGGGCCCGATCGAAGCCCGTATATAAAGGAAAAGACCAATTTAAAAGCTTAAAGTTTTTGAAATTTTTGCCTGCGGTGCTGAAATTAAATACTTTCTTTGTTCAAAATCCTAAGTACAGCGGGCCCTTTAGCTTCAAAATTTCGCTTGCGGCGCTATAAATATGTACTATGATGACTATAGTATAATCCAAAATTGATAGTAAGTGGTAATGTTGTATATAGAATTCAAAATGGAAGTGAATAGAAACCAAGTTAATATGGAAAGTTAAAAAAAATTTCGCTCGCTGCGCTCGCTCTTTCTATTAAATACTCCAACAAACATATTTTTAGACCCGTACGAAGTACGTGTCTTATGCGTTTACTACCACGTTTGTTACATTGCGAATTCGACTCCCTGTCTAGGCGGAAAACTTCTTTTGTCGCCTAGAGATAACAAATCTGCAAAAAAAACGATGTCCGTCTGTCTGTCTGTCTGTCTGTCATCACGATAACTCAAGTAAAACTTAACCGATTTTCAAAATCTTTTTTTTTTCCTGAAAGGTATTCGAAAAAGTGAGGTCAAGTTCGAAGATGAGCATTTTCGAGCCTAGGGCCGCCGAGCTAGGGCCGTTTAAGTGGTTTTCAGTCTTTTGTAAATAACTCGAGTAAGTCTTCTCCGATTGTCATAAAATTTTGGCAATCGATAGATATATTAAAAACCAACAATTTATGGAAGAAAATGTTTTTAGGTTGGCCCTTTGGACTCATGTTAGGGCTCTGAAAGCGAGAATCTACTAGGGCCCTACGTGTTTTTTGTAAATAACTCGAGTGAATCTTCTCCGATTGTCATAAAATTTCGGCAATCGATAAATATATTAAAATCCAACAATTTATGGAAGAAAATTTTTTTAGGTTGACCCTTTGGACTCACCTAGGGCTCTAAAAGTGAGTCTCTACTAGGGTCCAACGTGTTTTTCGTGCATAACTCGAACAAATCTTTTCCGATTTTCATAAAGCTTTTTTTAATCCATAGGTCTATGAAAGCCCAACAATTCATGGAAGAAATTTTTTTCAGTTTGAGCCATTGGACTCAGCTAGGGCCCTAAAAATGAATATCTACTAGGGATTTTCGTGTTTTTTCTATGTAAATCGGGTAAATTCTATCAGATTTTCTTCATTCTTTTTCTGTTCGAGAGGTAGGAGAATGCCTTACACTATTAAAGAATAAATTTAGGGCCTCCGGAACCCGGGTGGGCCCTAGGTCGGTCGTAAGGGATGACTCATATGTCTAGAACTATTGCAATTAGAAAGTTGCTTCCAAAGACAGAAATATTGAAAATTAAATTTTATCGAACACGTGTTTCAGGGCTTTATGGAAAATGGCCCAATCCTGGGATACGACCACTTCTAGAATTGGAAGGGATGACTCATATCTCTAGAACTGTGGCAGTTAGAAAATTGCTTCCAAAGGCAATGTTGTAGAGAATCAAATTTTAGAGAAAACGTGTTTCAGGGTTTTAGGAAAGAGCGACCTAATGCCGAAAAATATCCACTTGCCGTACTTCGGGAGGGTTTTCGACATTACCTTTGGTAATTTCTGTGAATCGTTCAGATTTCTGATTTAGTACTGTCCTTTCGGCAATTTCCAATGCAATTTAGTGTGGTCGTAATTGCATATACTTAAGAGTTAAGGCAATATCTACTTAGATACTTTCGAGGATTTTTGAAACATCAATTCTGTTTGCCACATCTATTCTGTTGCGTACGGGTCCCTCTATGTTTATTGTTACGCCTCCCCGGGCCCGTCACTGTTTTTCATCAATTGGGTGATACACTTTTTTAGATGTCAGACCAAAATTTTCAATTTTTGATGATTTTTCACTCATTTTCGATCGATTTTTCCGACCAGATCTTCAACGTCTACAAAAGGCTAAGAGATCGTGTCCTGTTTCTTTGTCTAAGACAGTTAGCACAAAATTTGATTGAATTTCATTTGTTGTGGTTTTTTGGTGATTAGGGATCGTTCATAACGTATGATACCCACAGTATGGTGCTAGCTCACGTCCATATATATCTTTAAGATTCCATACATTTTTGCATGACAGCAGGTAGGGGGTCGGAAAAATATCGATTTTCGTGTGACATACCTTATAAACGACGAAAAGTGGGCTTTTTCAATTTTGTCGCCCGAAAAAGCGGGCTTTTTCGGTTTTCGCCCGCAGGGCTTTTTGGTAGCCAGTCCGGCCCTGCCTAGGAACTGAAAAATCTTTGGCATTCCCAGCTCTAGAATACGGCATTTTGAGGAATTCAGCGCAGTTTTCTGCTTTTTACTTCAGCGATTCGTACATTACAAAAATGTGCACAGAAAATACTATAGTGAAATGGTGGCCTCACACTAAACAAAAGCCGATATTCATATCTCACGAGACAACGGGACTCATAGGTTTGCACAACCAATATCACCCGTTAGTGATAACTTGAAATATTGGTACTCGGGTTTCAATTTTCTTTACGTGAATGATAGGAACGATAGGGTTGGATCATCGTTGGATCATCGTTGAACCATACCAAGAGATTTTTTCTTGAAATATTTTGCATTTTTTATAATTTTTCAATTTTTTTTGAAATTATTTTGCAAAAAATTTCAATAGAAACATTTCTTGAAAGGCGATATAGTGTCAACATTTCGATGGAGAAACTACTAGATTGAATCTTGCCCCAGCCACTTCCATTTCAACTGCCATAGCATGTAATAATAGTTATTCACAAAACTAGTGATGAAAATTTAAAATTCAGAGTCTTGCTTCCGTGTGAGGAATTGATCACAAAATATCAATGATTGCACATATTCAGTGAAAAAGTGTTCGTAACAAATTTAGTTTCTTACAGTCTTTAACTGTTACAAAGTATCTGACAATATGCTATAGAATTTTTGTTATTTTTAAATGGATACTAATGAACGACCAATACTTATATTCAATTTACATGCGTCACAGATGATTCAAATGAAAAAAAAAAATTAAGTAAAATTGAACATGCCACTGTTTTCATCGATTAGATTTTCAAATTTTCTGGCGAATGTGAATTGTGTTTTTGCTTACATTTTTATATCTAAAATAAAATAGTTCATTTGGTCTAACGTGGTATCCATTTTTAAATACAAACAGTAGTTAAATTAAGTTAATAAAAACCGAAAAGCCAAAAAGAAATTATTGGCAAAATATTTTAAGAGTAAAAATGAAACGATTATACAACGAATTTATAATTATAGTTTTTCAATATGTCATCGCCATCGCCACAGCAATCCGTAAAACCGCCGTCTCGTAAACAACGCAAAGCATCACCACAGCCATCAACATCATCGGCCTTTGTAAGAAAAGCGTTGGGGAAGAAAGTAGTCAGCACTAGTCAGCCACGGCGTACAGTGACGAAGCGCCCAATCGGTAAGCGCTCTTTGTAATTTCATCCATTTTGTATAAATTCACTAAAATCTTCACATTTTCCAATTTACAGAACCACACCGATTTGATTCGGTTGATGACTTCGTTGACAATGAAAAGACGAGGGAGTATAAGCTCCATCAGTTAGCAACCAGCAAAAGCGAAATTCTTTCAAACTCTTTACATAAAGAGGTACCGGAAAAGAATAAAAATAAACGTACATTATCATCAACTTCAGAGGACTCCATAGACGTTTCCTCAAAGTCTAAATCCTTGAAGTCAAATGGTAACCAGTCCATTGGCAGTACGTCATCAGCTATCGTTGATGGAAACCAGTCCGTTGCCAGTGCGTCGATTGCCAGTAAGTCTAACGTTGTATCTGCTTGGCTGCGAAATTGTTTCTGACTTTATGAATTTTCAGATAAGTTATCAACCATCAGTCATCGACCATCCGCATCTCATGTAGTTAGTAAATTTTCATTGGGTGTTCCGCCGCCACAGCAATCCGTAAAACCGCCGTCTCGTAAACAACGCAAAGCATCACCACAGCCATCAACATCATCGGCCGCTGTGAAGGAATCGCTGGTGGGAAAACGAAAAGCATTACCACAGTCTGCTGAAAGTGGTGGCTGCCAAGCAATAATACGATTAACTGATGTTGATGTCAGTTCTCTTGGTAAC
>CM055404.1:132236069-132279042 GCA_029228625.1 Pseudolycoriella hygida
TGAACAGGATCGACCGTTGGACAGATGCAGACAAACTCCGCCGACAACACCGCAAAGAGCTACAGTCCATAACATACGCTCAAAATACCACCAAAACCAAAGACAAGCTGTGGTTGAACCGTGACACCAACGCCTCACGAAATATGTTATATTTTGGACTTTCCATCTATGGCAAATACGTTGGCATGAACATTTCAAAGAATGCGGCATTTCATCGGCCGACCAGCGCAATCATTCCATCGTAACATCCAAGACAACCGTGCCTGAGAATGCTGAAGACATCAGAAATCGCCGACTGGGCGCAGTTTACGATGTTGGTATGCACATCGACGACAACGGTGACTAGAAACGTGGTCGACGCGCTGCTCAACAGATTCATCCGTCTGACACTCTGTTCTACAACAAATAACATCAAGAAGAACATTGCGTTCTTCTGGGGCGCAATCAATTCGATTGGTCCCGAAATGGCCGTCCTCGAGGCCGAGAAACAAAATATACATAAGGGGCCTTTCTTATGAAAAGCCCTGTATAATATAATAAAAGGCGCGCCCTTACCGTTACATCTTTTCTTTGGAACGTGAAGTGCATTTAATGTACATTAAATGTGAATTACATGTAAATCTACTGTACATTTAAAACACTTTGAATACAAAACTAATGTACCTTTAATTTACCCTTTAGTGTGAATTACTAGCACATTTCATGCTATGTAAGAAAAGAAAGGAAAAAATTTAGTTTTCCGAATTTTCTATTTCGGTTTTTCATATTTTGATGATCGGGTACGTCCTCCATACACATTTTTTTATGCCAAGCTCTCATTTTTTTTATTAGAAAAAATTTTGCCATTTGCAAGGCTTGAACCTAACACGCTCGGGATTATGAGTCGACTGCTTTACCAATTGTGCCACCGGATACTTATGTTTGGTGTGTTCAATTTGTATAAAGTGTTAAATTATAGAAAGTACTTTAAATGTACTTTTTTTGTACTGAGTGAAAAAGTTTCGAAAGATATGCTAGTAAATGAAAATTAACAAACTCCACAGAACGTTATTTAAATTTATTATATCGAACACGCTGTAGCGGTTGTACATTTACGAAGAGGTTTTACATCCCTGCACACGTTGATGCTGCATTCAAATTATTGTCTCATCTTCATTGTTTAATTGTTATTTGAAATTGATTTTATACGAAACAATAAAAAATCTATTCCCCGTTAGCTTCTTTCTTTTGAAATTCGATACTTTTTTTTTTAAATGTTACCCAACCAAAAGCAGCCGTGATGTCCATTCACGGACTAAAAATATACTACATTTTTGAAAAAATAAGATGAGCATTTTTCGAAGCACATAATCTAAAAATGTACTTTTGTACAAATGTACAAAAAATGTGCCTTTTATTTACATCGAAAATGTACTACATCGCAAGCACATTTTTGGTACATTAAATGTGATAGGAATAGTGTACACCTTATCACGCGCGAAAAATGTACTTGTGATCTAGTGCAATAATTTCGAGTTTTAATAGCACAAAAAATGTGCCTTTTATTTACATCAAAAAATGTACTACATACATCACAAGCACATTTTTGGTACTGAACTACATCACAAGCACATTTTTGGTACATTTAATGTGATAGAAATAGTGTACACCTTATCGCACACATGAAATGTGCGAAAAATGTACTTGCGATCTAGTGCAATACTCTAGTTTTAATAGCACAAAAAATGTGCTTTTTATGTACATAGAAATATGTGCCACTTTACAGGCACATTTTTTGTACATTTTATGCACATATTTTCAACAACATTGAATTTCGCACATTTAATGTACATTCAGTGGGCAACCACATTGAAAAGTGTGATCTGTGTTATCTGGGATATTTGTGGAAGAATCCGTTTTCGCCGAGTCAAAAAGTGAAACAATCTGAATTTACTCTTATAAGAAATGACCACCAACTTTTGCGTCGACAAAAATTGTATTACTTATCATAGTTCCGATAAATATAAAACTAAAATTAAAGTTTTTTTCAACTTACAAATGGCTTTTGAGACAGTCTTCCAACTTTTCGTACTGTTCGAATCGTCCGTAGCATTGTCGCCCACCAATTGATAGCATAGATGAACCCTTTTTCAATGCGAGGTCAAGATAGTCGTCGAAAGAGAATTTGTGGTCGTGTGTGAGTCCTAGGTCTTGGAGTGATTCGATTGAAGTGATTGTGTGGATTGGATTGGATTGATTGTTTGGATTGGATTGATTGTTTGGATTGGATTGATTGTTTGGATTGGATTGATTGTTTAAATTGGAGTGATTGTGTGGATTGGATTAGTTGTTTGGATTGGATTGATTGTTTGGATTGGATTGATTGTTGGGATCGGATTGGATTGATTGTTTGGGTTTGATTGATTGTTTGGATTGGATTGATTGTTTGGATTGAATTGATTGTTTGGATTAGATTGATTGTTTGGATTGAATTAATCGTTTGGATTGGATTGATTGTTTTTATTGGATTGATTGTTTGGATTGGAGTGACTGTGTGGATCGGATTGATTAATTGTTTGGATTGGATTGATTGTTTGGATTGATTGTTAGGATTGTATTGATTGTTTGGATTAGATTGATTGTTTGGATTGGATTGATTGTTTGGATTGGATTGATTGTTTGGATTGGATTCATTATTTTGGATTATTTTACTTGTTGAAGTAAATTGGATTGATGAGAAAAATACTTTATTTTTTACTGATTTTACTCGGTGACTAAACCTCGTGACCTAAAATCACAACTGCAAACTAAACTATGTGCAACACAAATTAAGTAAAATTGAAAGACTGGCTTGTAGAGCCATTACAGGCGCGTAGAAATCTACTCCATCAAAAGCGCTTGAAGTAATGTTAAATCTCCCACCATTGCACATCCTAATCCAAGCAGAAGCAATTAATGGAATTAAAGTCCTTGACAAACTATCTAATCAGGGAAACCGTGAACTATTGAGGAAAACAAGTCACACCAAGATCTGGCATGACACTATGAGAACCATGCCTTCTCTGCTAATGCTCTCAGACAAAATAACCGCAATATTCAAGTTTGATAGGAAATTCAAAGTCACTGCCACCTAAAACAAAACAACAACACTACAGAAGATTACATTGCAATATGCTCGGATAGTGAAGCCGCCCTAATAGCCTTATCTGCAATTTCCTTTCAATCTGCACTAACACTAGAATGCTGGGAAAACTTAAATATACTAAGTACCTCGAAGCAAGTAGAATTAATCTGGACCCCAGCACATAGTAAAATCGAGGGCAACGATATTGCAGACAAGATCGCCAAAGCAGCCGCGCTTGGTCTGGTAACTGGCCCAGAGCCAATACTAAGTATTCCGCTCTCCTACAACAACAGATTTATTGCTGCTTATTTGCAGCCAGTTGGGAATCAGTAACTGCAGACAATCCAAACAGTGCCTCACCATCAACAAACACAGAACGAAGTTCTTATTAAATATTAGCAGAACAAGACTGAAATCATTCACAGGAGTCACAACGGGACATTACGGCCTCAACAATCACATGACAACCATCGGCAAGCGCACAGATCCCACCTGTGATCAGTGTGGTGAACGCACTGACACAGCCGAACACTACTTATGTCACTGCCCAGCGTACATTACTTCCAGACGCAAGTTCTTGGGAGATTATATTATATACATCCAAAAGACATACTGAACTACATCGCTAGCACAGAAAGATTCGTGGAGTAAGCCGAGGAGTAAGCATAAGATAACACACAAAAGACAATAGCGAGCACAATGGGCCCGTCGGAGGCCCCCGTGCGTGTTTCCTCACATGTGGAGACAGCTACTCTTTAATAAAAAAAAAAAAACTAAAACAGGGTGTACTCTGATCTCAATTGAGCAATGTAAATTATCAGAGCACTTTGATTCTATATTTTAGATATGAGTGAAAACATACTTGATTCGGGATTCACACTATGTGGAGTATGTAGTAGATTTATTTGATTGACGTTTGGAGTGTCCGGGATCGAATATGTTTTATAATTGGAGTGGATCAAAATCCGTGGAGCCGACAAAGGAACAAACGGGAAGGGTTCCAAGATATTGGTGGGCATCGATGAATTTATTTTGGTAATTAGTAATTACTCCATCTCGCGGTCCGAGGTTCTCAAACTAGGACCTGTCGTGTTGGACAAGTTCATGGCTGAGACTGGACGGTTTTTTTGATTTACATGATGATTACTAGATTACTAGATCTGTGTTCTGAGATCCGAATCCTCGGATCGCCCCAATGCTGATAAATCTAAAAAAAATTACTCCTGGTGTGGCTATCGCCGGTTCAGTGAAATCTTCAATTATAATTTTTTTTAATTATTTATTTAAAAAAAAATTGCTTCAGTCCATATAACAACTACAGTTTCAATCTGCTCGAAGCTTCATAAAATCCATCCGTTGATGTTGTATACCTCATGGATAAATGAATTTCGCTAATGTTTTGTGTTCCAAATTCGAAATCAGCGTATTTAGCTAACACGGCTCGACCATCAAATGTTTTATCGTTCTCTGCCTCTGCTCCATTTCCGAATCTTGTATTGATTAACGTCACATGAAGTTTCACACGATCGTACTGCCGTTGCATCAGACCTGGTAGAAAGTTTTTACTTCAATTAAAAGTTTTTTCAATTTACAACAGCTTTTTTGAGCTTTCAAGCTTTTCTGTGTTGAAATGAGTTATTGGAAACGCTTTTCGACAAATGCACAGTTACAGTGTCTTTCCACAGGTGTTGTTATAGTGGTAACCGACAGTTCAAAGACTGTCGTGTGTTTAGTGTCAAATGAACGCGATCCGGTTTTTAATTATTTTAAAGTGTGGCGCACATCATTCATCATAAAGCATCACATCATCATTTCTCTGAACACACATCACATGCATTGATCGAACATCGTGAACGTGTAGCGGACTTCGTTCCTACAACTTCATTGCACATTCTCTCACACACACACACATGTAACATTATCATTTAAGATCATCTCATTATCATTGTAAATAATTCATTCCATCATAGAGATTCAATAAAGCAACATCACATTCGGTACGCTCGTGTTTCGTCTTTCCATTTTCCTCATAGAACACACAGAGTTCTATAAACGGTCTCTGACATTTCATTTATCAAACGCTATTATCGTTATGTCAATAATTTGTGTATAAAAAGAAGAAAAGAATTCGAAATAAATCAGACCATTCTGAACTCTCATCGAGTCAAGACGTCTCTAATTCAATCATTCAATTTTGTGGACTCGAACTAAAAACATATTTTGTTTACCAAACCAGTTTCCCACAATTGGTGACCCCGACACTACAACTACCGTTCTTGTTCCATTCAGTACGAACAAATACTTCACTCTACTGCTCGCGAGAAAATTCTTTGACCTAAAAAGTCATTACAAAATTTTCTTTTTTGAAAAATACGTTTTCATTTTAATTAGCAATGGATGCTCAACAACAAGTTAACGGCTCCGCTAATCCAAATGTTCAACCGGATCAATCAAACAAATCCTGGTGGACTTAATGTCCAACCAAATATTGGCGGATTTATGCCAAACATTGGTGTTAATCGCATACAAGTCCGAGTACCGCCATTCTGAAAACAAGACCCTCAGTTGGCGTTCCGACAACTGGAAGCTCAATTTTCCAACTCTGGTATAACTAGCGTTCTCACTAAATTCAGTATCGTTGTCGGTGTTATCGAAAGTGACATCCTCTCAAGCGTCAGTGATATTGTACTCAATCCGCCACAGGCTGACCGTTACAATAGTATTAAAACAAGACTTATTGAGCAATTTGCTCCAACTGATAACAAAAAACTCAAAAGTCTTTTGTACGAATTAGCGCTTGGGCATGTTAAACCTTCCGATCTTTTGCGCAAAATGAGAGAAATCTCTTGCGGCATGGTTGGAGATGACCTCTTGAAAACGTTATGGTTACAAAAACTACCTGTCTACGAGTTTCCCACAAAAGTGCTGTAAATGTTGCTGCTGTAAATATCAATAATTAACGGGTCCCCTGCATATGTTCGAATTTCAGCCTGAGCGTGTTTGATGACCATTCCACAGCTTCAATCGAGTTTTACCCGCCCGAGTGGTGTGAGTGATCGAGCCTGACTGCTTGCGTCAACTACCAAAACTTCTTCAAAGTGGCTGCAAGCGGTTCCGTCTCCTCAATTGGGTCTACTTTTAGACGATGATACTGCCAGAATCGCTGTGGCGTTAAGGCTTGGACACAAAGTATGGGAGGCCCATCCATGTGTGTGCGGCGAGCTAACATCACGCCAATTGCCAAAAGGATAGAATTCCAGACAAGATTAACAAAATATTCTCTGCAGCCTTTAGTTCAGAAGGCTTCCCACCCGGGCTGTCTCGACGAGATGGTAAATGCCCCGACGGCCTAACGAACCCATGGTGGAAAATCATTTGAAATGGATTGCCGTGCGCAGCGGATCAGCTGCTGACAGCGCCGAACGCGACAAACACAACTTATACGTCGATTTGAGGGCACGATATTTTTTCACGCCGTTGGCGTTCGAATCGCTTGGTGCGGCTGGCCCCGAAAATTTTATTTTCTGCAACTTTGCCTGCGAAAGAAAATCTCCATATTGCGCAGTTAAGGAAATATAGAGGAAAAATCATCTGCTTGCCCAGACTGACCCGATTTCCACAAAAAAGATTTTCCCAGTTTTGTGAGATCAAATGCTTTCATTTGACATCAAAATGAACGATTTCCTGAACGACTTGCTGAGATATTTGTCAAAAAGTTTCACTGGCGCTTGAAAATCCATGTTCGACCTCCATTGTAAAAACAATGAAGATTCGATCAAAGACAATGTTTAGTGTTTCCTTTTTCGCAACAATTACGATAGCGGGAAATATCTTTGCGTAAGTACTGGCCAAGAAAAAATTCGCTCTCACAAAAACGGCTATATCTTTTGGACCACTGGACCGATTTCCGATAGCAAGCCGATTTTAAAAATTTCTTTTCAATCTTTAAAAGTGGTTTTTACAAAAAAAAAATTAAAATTAATTTTTACAGAAATTTTTGATTTTTTCTGGAAGTTCTTCCATCAAGCTTTTTATGGTGGCCTCAGTCACTTTCTGTGATGCTGTCTTCCACTTTTGTTGGAATTCTTTTACTGTTTTTGCTGATTTCTTAGCCTTCTTCAATTCTCTTTTCGACAAAGCACAATATCTCTCGACTATTCTGAGTTCTGGGCAATTTGCTCGATTAGCCTCCCTGGGGACCATAACCACCCCGTTGACTTCGCACCATTTCTTGTTGGCATTGCTGTAGTGGCATGAAACTAAATCTGGCCAGAAGAATGTTGACACATCATGCTCACGTAAAAAAGGTAAAAGTCGTTTCTTCAAGCATTCTTCGATGTAGATCTTTGCCTTGACCAACGAAAAATTTGCTTTTTTTCCCACAAGAGCAAATTGTTTGCCAAACAAGGAATTTCTTAGGAGACTTTGCTTGTTTCCTCACCCTAAACTGTTCGTCGACATTCCCACGAGAGTGTGCAACATAAAATTCCTGACCATCACGCAACAGGAAAATTTATTAAAGAAATTCGAGTTCAATTTCTTTGCTCTTTTTATCGCTTCTTGATTCTTCACAGCGTTTCTATCTGGAACTTTTTGTACTTTATATGTCTTCAGTCCACTACTCGCCTTGATATTTTGAACGGTTGACTTCGAAAAACCCACTTTTTGGGCCACTTTTCGTTCTGAAAGGTTAGGATTCATATGAAAGAGGCTGACGGCTTTCTTCGCTTTTTTCGGGCTATGAACTCCCTTTTTCCTCCCGGATCCTTCCCTGGGGGTAATTGTAAGGTCTTCCTTGAAACGTTTAACAACTCTTGAGACCGTTTCTCGACGAACACAAACCTCTTTGGCGATTTTTTGAAGTTCCATTTTGGATTTGCTTGGAAAAGTTTTATTATCAATTTGCGTGTTTCCAATTCGTTTGACATTTTGCGACTGAGAAGCAAATTTTGTATGAAGTAACTGTTTCACATATTTCTGACGTATATTCGATAGCCTACTATGATCAGAAATTTTAATTTTTTTGGTCGGTTCAAAAGATATAGCCGTTTTTGTGAGAGCGAATTTTTTCTTGGCCAGTCCTTAAAACGAAGACAACAGGCAGAAAGAATTTTTAACTTTACCTTTACCGACTTAGCCATACAACAACTTCATACAAAGAATTTTTAAGTTACCTCTAGCAACAAATCGATCGACAACTTCATCTGCAATCGCTTGTAATTGTGGACTTTCTACCTAAAAATGTTAGGAAAAATGTGTAAGATTTAATTAACTAAATTTCTCTAATTACCTTGCCATATAAAACATTTATAGCGCTGGGATCATCGTTCATTATCTCCACTCCTTTAATTTGCATAGTCAATTCACCAGAGTTTAATCTTCAAAAAAAATCGATTTCTTTCAAACAAATTGGCCTGGTAAGATAAAATCGGACTCACCTAATTTTTTCGATGATTTCACGACTTTCTTGGAACAATTCCGTTGCAAGGATCCGATCTTCGTTATCCATCAATGATAGAGTACCAAATGTGATATGCAGTTTATTGATGTTTTGAAACATCGATTCATCGATTCCAATTATTGTTTGGCTTAGCAAAATTTGATTCTAGAAAAGATAGAATTTAATAAGAATGGTGATGAGAACCGATGTCTAGCAAAAACACGATGCAACCCGGACGAAACGGCCCCAGGACCGATTATCCTAAGTCAAAATATCCCCGGACGAAATGTCCCTAGACAAAATATCCCACAAGAAACGGACAAAATATCCCCAGATGTAATGTCTACTCAGAAAATGGTGAATATATAGGTAGGTATTAATAATTAGATATTATATTTTGTGTTGGGGAGCTCTTCCCCCTCACCCCCGCGCCTGCGGCTGGCTTTTGTAAGCCTTGCAGGCGGCCTTACGTACAAACCCCGCTAGGGGCTCCGCCCTTAGACTCCGCAAGGGGGTATATTCCCCCTTGAATTCCCTTTTCGGGGGGTGCCGCCCCTCGACCCCGCTATTTTATTTTTGGTTATTTATTTCAGGCCTGCAGCGCGGCGCTAAGTACACTTCACATTGAATATTCTTAATTTTTGAGTGGGTATATTTTGTCTGAGGGGATATTTTGTCCTTTTTTTTAATGAAAAAATTGTGGTTAATATGTCCGGTTATTTTGTCTGGGGATATTTTGGTTGGGGATATTTTTTTTTGACATTCGGTCCTAACCCCGGACGAAACACATCTAATTTTAAAAACACCAGCGTGTGTCATTATTGTTTCCGCTTAAATTTCTGCATTTATATGATTATTTTACATGCTTCAATTAAATCTTAGGAGAACAGTATCACGCACGCACCACACATCATCATGATGTGCACGTTACAGAAGTACAAAACATTGTACATTTGTGTTAAGATCACGTCGGAAAAATATGAAGTGTCAAATTTGCGATGTTTTTTTAGAACATAATACTGTGTACATAACAAATTCAAAATTATAGCTCATGTACTGTGATAGAGTGACTCTTAGAGGAATAATAGATGAATCAGAATTCAAGAAGTTTGAGTATGAAGGTCGAAGGTTGCTCTGAAAAATCGTTGCATTCCAAGTGCATTTGCGATGTTAATTCAGAGCAAATTTTTTACAGTACATGCTCTATTATTTTGAATAATTTGTTATTTACGCAGGAGTCTGTTCTAAAAAACATCGCAGATTTGATAGCTCACATTTTTGCGATGTGTTCTTAAAAGTCATCCTCTCAGTACATGAGCTATAATTTTGAATAATTTATTTTCTACAGAATTGTATTCTAAAAGAAACATCGCAAATTTGACAGCTCATATTTTTGCGACGTGTTCTTAAGAGTCATCCTCTCAGTAAATGAGCTTTAATTTTGAATGATTTGCCTAAGCAGGATTCTGTTCTAAAAAAACATCGCAAACTTGACTGCTTACATTTTTGCGATGTGCTCTTAATTTTTCATCAAAGACAGAGACATGATATGGCGGATGGAGAATTTTTTCTTTGCAATGTCAAGTGATGATGACATTTGCTCCCATTTGAAGTCTACATGGGAAACCCAGCCGCCATATCAAGTCTATGGTCAAAGACTGCCAGTCTATATTTATAGTATGTTATTGGTCGACGTATACTCCTTCTTTCGTCGATTTTAAAAATATTCCTGTAAGCATTTTCAAATGTAAAATGTCGTACATTGACCGCAATTTAAATAAGAACCTCGGTCTTCTGCGCAATTGTTCGCTATATTCAAAACCTGCGATGAAGAACAAAGTCCTTATTTATATTGAGGTCAATGTATGCAACTGAGAATAAGACATTGCCAGACTTTTTAGTCTAAAAAATCAGTTTTCCCGAAAAATTCTTACCTTGAACTGGACGAATTTCTCTCGAATATTTTGTCCTACAACAGGGACACAAAGAAAATGCGTTTTGTCCTGCTTGTGTCTTGCAGCTATGATTATCAATTCCAGTCGTCGTCTGGCTGAAATAACTGATTGCTTTGTTGCACCAACAATTTCTACTAGCCCGTCGACACCTTGTTTCGGAATTTTGATTGTGCTCTTAGTTTCAAATTGTATGCGTTTTTTGGTGGACCCTTTGGCACCCACTAATACACCATAGAGAACGCTGTAATATGAAACGGGAATAAAAAACTAAAATTCTCTTCATTACACTCAGAGTATATTAAATGGACCAGATGTCATTAGTCACTGTATAATAAAGAGGCTATTGGCACCCGGTACCATTAGTCTCTTTCTTTCCTGAGGTATTAATGGCTTCATGTAGTTAACTTCGATTAACATTTTGTAACTTCACCACATGTACACCACAAATGAATAAACTAACTACTGTGTAAACATCAAACAATCATCAAATGCCCACTAGTTATTTATGAGCTTTCTAACTCCCTTTGATTATGCATCGTTTGAACTAAAACGACAATTTATCAACCTCTGTGAACACAGACGACAACCCTTTTCTAACAGATCGAAATGTGGTGTTTAAACATGTACAACACAGACTGATGAAAAACTCTTCTTAAGTTCAAATGGTGTTCTAAAATTAAATACTTCGACCGTGGCACGGGATTGAGAAAATAGCTTTCAGTACCTGAGTTGCTTGAATCTATTCTTTCTATAACTTAATGTGGCTGTTAGGAAGTTTAAAAATACATAAAATTCAGAAACGTATGGAAATCACATTTTTACAGCTTCGACTCTACTTTTTCGATTCATTTAGCCCTACAGTTTTCTCCCCTTATTATAATCAGAACAATCAGAACAACAAAACCGGATATTTTCGGAAAAGTTGAAGAAGCATCGAAAAGTTTGTGCTTTTCGGTGTACATCGATCACGACGATACGAATTTTCTGTAAATGTTACTCTGAGTTGTCGGTTTTCTATTTAGACCCTTACGAAGAACGAGGTCCTTCGAAAAGGGGTCTTATGCGTTTACCACGACGTTTGTAACCACCCCAATTTCGACCGCGGAGTAGGGGGGGGAGCATCGATCATGGTCCTTAGATGACGAATCAGCAATAAAAAACATATGTAAGGGACCCGTACTTATCAGAATAGAAGCAGAGTTGATGTTACGAAAAGACTCGAACGTATTTAAGTAAATATTGCCTTAACTCTTAAGTGTATGAAATTACGTCCACATTAAATTGCATTGGAAATTGACGAGAGGGCAATATTGAAAAACCCGTTCGAAGAAACGGTGTAACAAAAGCCTTCCGAAAGTACAAAATTGACCCCAAATAGACAAAAATGTTCATCTCAATTTTTCTACAACATAGGAAATAGTTATTTATGCAACTAGTTGTTTTTGTCACTAAATGTGAACTTATCAAACGAGCGAAGCGAGTTGGATAACCACATCGTGTGACAAAAACAACCAATTTCGCAACGTGTTTCATACAAGACTTTATGCAACAACTTGTGAAACGTGGACTTTTGAATGAGTGATAAAAATTTACTTTTTATCACTAGTGATAAAAAGTGAAACCAGTTATAAAAAGACCTCTCTAACGTCACCGAAACGATGCATGAAAAAGTTCACTTTTCACAACGGCGTTGCATAAAAACAATTTTTTTTGTCTAGGGCCGACCTCAGGACCGACCTAGGGTCTTTAGGGGAGGCCTCGGACAAAGACTTACATAGACAAAAACATTTCCCTCCATTTTCTCTACAACATACTGAAAAACCGTTTTTTTGTCTATAGGGCAGATCTTAGGACCGACCTAGGGCCATAAGAATATGCCTCGGACACATACTTCCATAGACAAAAATGTCTCCCTCAATTTGCTCTGCAACATAGAAAAAACATTTTTTTTTTTGGTTAGGGCCGACCTTAGGACAGACCTGAGGCCTACTTCAGCCCTAAGCACAGTCTTCGGATCCAAATTTGTTTTTGAATATAATTCGGTACTCGATTACCTCTCAAATAGAAAAAGAATCAACAAAATCAGTTGGGATTTATTCAACTTATGTAAGCGAACACGTTGGACCCTAGTAGAAACTCAGTTTTAGGGTCCTGACTGAGTCCAAGGGTTTCTAATCAAAAAATTTTCTTTCATAAAACGGTAGACAGTCCTAGACCTTTCGATCAGAAAAAAATTTGAAAATCGGAAGAGATTTATTCGAGTTATGTACAAAAAACATGTAGAGCGCTGGCAGAAACTCGTTTTTAGTGCCCTAGCTATGTCCTAGGTCTAGATCTCAAAAAAGTTTCTTCTACTAATTGTTGGGCTTTTATAGATTTGTCGATTAAAAAGCCAATTATGAAAATCGGAAAAGATTTACTCGAGTTATGTACAAAAAACACGAATGGCCCTAGCATAGACCCGTTTTTAGTGCCCTAGCTAAGTACAAGGACTCAAATTCAAAAACGTTTTTGCCATAAGTTGTTGGCCATGCCCAGATCTTTCAAACAAAGAAAAATTTATGAAAATCGGAAAAGATTTACTCGAGTTATGTACAAAAGACCAAAAATCACTCAAACGGCCCTAGCTCGGCGGTCCTTGGGCCGACAGTGCCCAGATTCAATTCCATAAAAGATATTTTGAGGGAAAATTTTTTTTTGAAAATCGGTTTTGTTTCACTCAAGTAATCGCGATGACGGACGGTGCCTCTTCCGCCGTATTCCACTTCCCCCGCATTTCACTAACCCCATACTCCGCTTCCTTCGTACTCTACTTCCCTCGTACTCCCCTCCTACTCCTAGCTACATCTCTCATAACTTGTTGCATAGTTATGAAACCCTAATAATTGCCAGATACCTGACATTTTTCATGTATGTCGGTTAATTCTATTAACGAAACTCTGACACTTTGCCAAAGAAACCGATTGTCCATCTCACATACCTTCGCAGTGGGACGGTCTGTGTAGTACTACACTACTTAGTGTACGTGCTTGCCTTCCACGCAGAAAACCCAGGTTCGATCCCCAGGATAGGATTTTTCTGCGATTAACAGCTATAAGGATAGTCCCTAAGTTCACCCAAGCTTCATAAATTGGGTAGTTTTGTGGTTCCACTCCCGAAACGCACAATATAGAAACACGAAAAAATTTGTCACGTCACTCACATGAAAGGAGAGGCATTTCGTGTTCTTTCATCAAAAGAAGGGTGCCACCTACATGTTCTTTGGAGAAGTACCAAAACATACAAAAGATGCTGTCAAACATTCTCAAATTAATTTGTGTATTCATGTGTTCGATTTCGATACCGACCTCTCCAGCGATGTAACCTCTCAATAGAAGTCCACACTAGATACCACTGATACAACCTGCGACTATGAACAAATCATGCAGAAGATTTTTTTTTGAGGTGTGAAGGTTTTATTTCTGCATTAGTACATACAATTAATTTTAAATTTACAACAGCAGACGAAAAATTTCTGCCACGTGCTCCGATTCTAAAAATGTTCCCATCACTGCTGCGGCGTTGCCTTTTTGGATGGCCATGCTTATCCTTTGCTTGAGAAATGATTTTGCTCTGAGTTCGTTGGTCTTAATCGTGATAATTTTGCACAGCTCGTTGATGAAATTTTTCGCCTCCCTTCACCAAGGACTCATTGTCTCCACAGCGAAAGGGATGAAATTGTAATTTTCCTCAATCAGCGCTCGGTATTTCTTTTCTTTTCGTTTCGCTTTTTCATCAGCTGCTTTGCCTGGCTCTCTCGCACTGAATTTGATGTTGCTTGGTACTAGGGTGTCAGTACCCGTCGCATCCCAGATCAACGTCTGTCCACGAGACCATTGAATTATTGTCATTCCATCGACTCGCTTCCCTGTGTGTGGGTTGCAAATGTCCAAACCCAGTCGAAGTCCTACACTTATCCGGAAGACGTCTCTAGCGTCCATTTAATACATGCATCGATAGGTTCTGTAAATATGTTGTGTGCCCAATGTGTGCAAACAATTTTTCAGCAGATAGAAGGCAATGTGATAGTTTTCCAGTTCGGTGCGCCGGTTACACATCAGTTTCACGTGACCCATTTTCTTGTCGAATATTCCATTACAAGCGTTCTCTGTAATTGGCGCCCCTAACAATGTCAGCTTATCCCCCACTTTGATTCCAGGCGAATATCATTCGAATCGCTCCACCACACCACTAACCACTGCCGAGCAGAAAAATAGTTCGCATTTTGCTGGATTTATGTGTAGGCCGATTTTCCGGCATTCCGCTATCACTTTGTGGAAGCCTTCAAACACACTATCGTACCTTCCGGCTATGGTTCCATCGTCCAAATAAAATGCTACGCATTCTGACAGTAGGCCAGCCACGTAATCTTGAATGGATTGCAGAAGATTATAAGTGAGTAGAGTGTCAAATCTTGTTTACATGTGAAAAGTCAAGAAGTCTCTCAGAGCTGAAAATAGCGCGGCGCAAGGTTCTAGACCACATGAGAAAATTCAAATCAAATTTATTCAACTAAATATGCATAAGACGATTTGCCTTGTTTCGCAAATTATCAGCATTTCTAAAGTAGCATACAATTAGGAAAAATTAAAAATAAAACTACAAATTAATCTCTTCCTTGGAGAAAAATCTAGCAGGAAAGGGAGAGCTCTACTGTAAAAGTTACATCTAAAATTAAATTAAATTAAATTCACAAAAACGTTTCATACGGGCGAAAACCTTCACGGATCTTAATTGGTGAAAACCCACAGATGATACATCACCGAATCATCTAAGCCCACAGTAGAATTCGGTGAGCTGTCCCCTAAGCTCGCCATGCGTAACAGCGCGACGAAACTGAACAGTAAGAGAATTATACTCGTGAATTTTTTAAATAGAAGAGATTTGTGTGTGTTAGCAACTGTCGGTCTTGCTATGGTTCAATACCAGACGTCAACCTTATCAAAGTCAGACTTCAGCCTACAGACACACTCTGCTGCCGACACACAGTGGGTAAAACGGCTATTTTCGTGTTCATAAATCTAGTACTGCTGAAGCAATTTTGACATAAGTTCTAAAATTTTGCTGTAATTACTCTATAGTAATGACAGATTACTGGAAAAGTTTAAAAAAAATTTGACATTTTGAAAATTGAGTTGGCCGGTTCCGCAGGGTGTTATATGCTGCTCGATTGTGACAGTAGGGAAATTCTTATAGGTATGAGCCGCGATGTGGCGCTCGAAAATAGCATCAAATATTTCGGTCGTAAACCAAGGCTTTGTAGCAGTGATGCCTGGAGATTCTTTTAGCCGCCGCACCGGTACATGTTTGTCGAACAGACTCAGCAGGATATCATTCAGCCAAGCAACCATAAAATGCACATCCGTTGAGTTATAGGAAGTATTCCAATCACAAGCATTAACATCCAAATCAAGCTGACCCCAATCTACTCCATTAAAGACACGGAATTTTTGAGGGCTCCGAGCATTCAAACTTAAATCGCATTTATAAGACGTTAAAAGTATATCGTGGTGGGACAATCCAGTTGAGATCTGGTTGAATGATAAGATTTTGATAAGATTTCATCAAGGTCAATCAGGGATCGATTGCAATGCGGCTAAAAGTTAGTAGGATGATCTCCCACTGACTTCAGTGCTAAGCGATTTAGTGTTTCCAGAAATTTGGTGCTGCTACAAATGTGCAGTCGTCGACCCAGATTTTTATTTTATCTACACAAATAATTTGTCCTCAATTTGTCCTATGCGTCCGACACAAAAAAAAATTTGTCCTACCTTGGGGTCCGAAATATAGAGGTGTACCAAAATGCCGAAAAGCTCAAAATCGCTTTTTTGAAATCGACAAAAATTTGAGCAAAATTGGTGATGCCATTAATTTGTCCTCAATTTGTCCTAAATTCTTGACCCTTTCAAATGAGTGTACTGACACTTCGATAGTGTAAAAGTGTGTTCCTAGATTTTAAAGTGTTTTGTACTAAAAAGCTAAGTTAAGTAAAAATTTGTCCTCAATTTGTCCTTTCAGAATATACATTCAAAATTTTCAAAGCATTTCCTCAAACAAGACAAAGGATTATTTTCTTGGACTTGTACTAAAACATCTATTTAAATATGACCATAGGAACGTCCTGACTCTTGTATCTTCAAATTCAAAAATATGTCCTCAAATTGACCTTTGCGTATGTGAAATCAGAAAATTGCATAATGGCGTAGATAACTAGAAAATAGAGTGTACTAAAAAACAATAAAAGCTCTTCAAAAGCTCCCGATTTTCTAATCGCTTGAAATCCGATCACCGAACATTTTTTAAATTGTTTTTGTCGATGATCAAGAAGGGACAAAATGAGGACATATTTCTTCTGCCCATTAAATTTTCATACGAGTGAAGGACTAAAAATGTCTTTCAACGAGATATATGAGAAAGTTCGCTTGGGCTGCCTAACGTCACCGGTTAAAATCCGATCGGCGCCACTTTTTTTTGTTGTTTCTTTCGATGTTTAGGAAAGGACAAAATGAGGACATATTTCTGCTGCCCAACAAATTTAATTTTGTCCTTTCCCAACCATCTTTAGTCCTTCACTCGTATGAAAATTTAATGGGCAGCAGAAATATGTCCTCATTTTGTCCTTTCTTGATCATTGACAAAAACAATTAAAAAAATGTTCGGTGATCTGATTTCAAGCGATTTTCTAGTTTGGGAGCTTTCGAAGAGCTTTTAATGTTTTTTTAGTACACTCTATTTTCTAGTTATGGCGGAGTATGCACTTTTCTGATTTCACATACGCAAAGGTCAAATTGAGGACATATTTTTGAATTTGAAGATACAAGAGTCAGAACGTTCCTATGGTCATATTTAAATAGATGTTTTAGTACAAGTCCAAGAAATGCTTTGAAAATTTTGAATGTATATTCTGAAAAACAAATTGAGGACAAATTTTTACTGTACTAAACTTTTTAGAACAAAACACTTTAAAATCTAGTAGCACACTTTTACACTATCGAAGTGTCAGTACGCTAATTTGAAAGGGTCAAGAATTTAGGACAAATTGAGGACAAATTAATGGCATCACCAATTTTGCTCAAATTTTTTTCGTTTTCAAATTAGCGATTTTGAGCTTTTTGGCGTTTTAGTACACCTCTATA
The DNA here is from genome assembly GCA_029228625.1 of Pseudolycoriella hygida. Taxonomy (NCBI): domain Eukaryota; kingdom Metazoa; phylum Arthropoda; class Insecta; order Diptera; family Sciaridae; genus Pseudolycoriella; species Pseudolycoriella hygida. Next base: position 132,253,743 of record CM055404.1, read on the forward strand.
TTTCGGACCCCAAGGTAGGACAAATTTTTTTTTGTGTCTGACGCATAGGACAAATTGAGGACAAATTAATTGTGTAGATAAAATAAAAATCTGGGTCGACGACTACACATTTGTAGCAGCACCCAGAAATCTACATTTGGAGAAAATGCATAGAATCTCGTCGGGAATTCGAATATGCAGCTGCTAAATTCCCGTCCAAGCATGTCTCTATAATAAATTCAATTTGTTGTAAAAGTAAGAGAATTCAATGATAACGAAACTTTCAACCCCAAAACAACTACCTATTCAAAAAACTAATTCATAAAAAATCGTCCTATTGATTCGCCCCTTTAATGTAAAGTTAATTTCCGTAATAAATTTTTAATTGACAAAAATTTGCTGCAGCCCCCATTGCATAGCATTGCGCAACATGAAAATAAATAATAATCGAGTATAAACAAGTGAAAATGATGAGCCGTCTCCCTAGGATCTAACCGGGTGTTACTTTATGAGCAAAATGAATAACTAGAAAGTTCATTATTGCCGCATAAAACGTTCTGAAGTAAACAAAAGAGAAAATATAGATGAAAAACGGCGCAGACACAAAACGATTTTTACGGCAATGGGACACCCGTTTTAATCGAATTGAAAAATTCCATATTTATGTGCGTTTTTTTAAAAGGCTTCATATGTGAATAAAGGTTAATGAAAATAAAAATAATTATCGATTTCACCACATTTACCATCCGGTTTATCAACCGACTACCGACGACCGTAATTCTCTGCAAGGAAAGGTTTTTTTTCTTTCGAATTGATGTTTCCACTGAATTTTCCATTGATTTAATATGGTGAGCTTACTGCGAAATTCGAAATTTTTCCTCATACAATTTTCTTCATTTCATTTCATACATTTCAATTTTGCGGTACTGTCAGTTAGGATGACAAGTCCCAGCCAATAAAACTGATGTAGTTACAGGCGCTGTCAAACGTTTCTACGTAAACGTTGACATTGCCTTCAAAGGACCAATCAATTTAACATTTTTTTGCTCGTAAAGCGAAGAGGGTAAACAGTAAATTGGATATCGCCTTATTTTTTCATACGGCTGGGTGTTAAAAAAATTAGGCAAAGAAAAGGCAAGTTGCCTCTTCAAGTTATTATTTCACTTTTTGTCTCTTTCATACGTATCCCATTGTTCGATGGTCATAAGAGGATACACTTTCATATGAACGCCCACTGTCGTATTATTTTTTTTAAAGAAAGCGGAAGGGTTATTCACAGAATGTCACTGAAGGATTTTGCTTTTTAAACGAACCATCAACTGGAACCAGCGGACGCGAAGTGTTACGCCCTAAGGGGCGGGTGGGGGGGGGGGCAAAGTAAGCAATGAAACGGTAGCTAATGTTTGCTTTTATAGCAAAAGTTATAAAGCAAATTTTTGAAGTAATAGATTCCGAATGAAGCTGCGGTATTTGCCGTTTATGTGACAGAAGTGAGTGCGTACGCGAGCGAAGCGAGCGAAAATTTTTCTATTTTTGTTACCACATGAGTTTAGGTGGTAAATTCTGTTACGGCGGTGATTCAGTGCGTACTTTCAACGTAAATATTGCGTACTTCACTACTCCAGGACATCATTTTGACACCCAAACTCGATTGGCGCTGCCCTCGACATAAAACAACTTACACGATCTATTTCGCAAAAATAATACAAATATGTCGAATTTCGCAGTAAACTCACAACAATAATGGGAAAGAGCGCAACTTTATCTTGTGGTGGAAATGTACGAATGGGGCGAAAAGAGAACATTTTAAACGGTCATACGCATAGAGAGTGTGGGGTTCGTCGGTATGGTGTTGAATTTTATTAAATATAAACCGGTAATTTTAAAGCCGTAACTTTAGTTTCGTTTTAAACTTTCAACCGTCGATATGAGCTTGGCATCGGTTGGGCTTCACAGCGATTACGATGAGTTGAAAAAAGCTGGATATGAATACGTTGATGGAACAGTAATACCGCAACCAATTTCCCGACCACAATTCACATTAAACGAATTAAGAAATGCAATACCAGTGCATTGTTTTGAGAGGAGCATGTTAAAGTCTTTCGGATATCTAACATTGGATCTTCTAATTGTCAGCTCATTATTTTCTTGTGCGTACTTTTTATTGGAGCAACGATCACTTCCGCTTTGCTGTCAATTTGTTGGATACTTGGCATACTGGTTTCTTCAAGGAAGTGTTTTATTCGGTGTGTGGGTCATTGCACATGAGTGCGGTCATTCAGCATTCTCGGAAAGTGATTTAGTCAACGACACCGTTGGATTAATTTTACACTCAGCTCTGCTAGTGCCTTACTACAGTTGGAAAATCAGTCACCGCAAACATCACGCCAATACCGGAAGCTGTGAAAACGATGAGGCGTTTGTGCCATTTACCGAAAATGATGTGATACCAACGTGGTCGGAAACGTTGCAAGACAGTTCGTTGTATCATGTGTACAAAGTTTTTCTAATCTTAACATTCGGATGGATGCCATCATACCTTGGATGGAATGCATGGGGACCGAAAAAATATCGCGATAAACAGAAGTGTCATTTCAATCCAAAAGCTGCGTTCTTTCTGCCAAAAGAACGTCCGTCTATTGTGTTAAGTGATGTTGGTTTTGTCGTGGCAGTTGTTACCATTGGCTACTTTATATGCACCTGTGGTTTTCCCATTGTGATGCGATTGTACATTGTGCCATATCTTGTTATGAATGCATATTTGGTGACAATAACTTATTTACATCACACCGACATTTACGTTCCACATTTTCGTGAAGGTGAGTGGACGTGGTTGCGAGGTTCGTTATGTACCGTGGATCGGTCATATGGAAAGTTCCTCGATGTGGTTCTTCATCACATTACCGACACCCATGTTTGTCATCATATCTTCTCCAAAATGCCGTTCTACCATTGTGTGGAAGCGACGGAAGCCATAAAACCGATTTTGGGAGATTATTATCTCAAAGACACAACGCCATTTTATTTAGCTTTGTGGCGTGTGGTCAATTATTGTAAATACGTTCAGAACGATGGTACGGTCGTGTTTTATAAACGGAAGTTATTCAAATCGAAATCAATGTGAACCAAATGGAACATTAGAAGCAATGAAAAAAAAATTTAGTTGAAAATCGGATCGATAGTTACTGATTTTCATGTTAACGTCAACGTAATCGACTCATTTTTTGTTGAATTATTCAATTCCGATGATTTTCGCATTTTTTGAATTAATCGAATTAAAGTTTTAGAAGCTCAGTCTTCATCTGAAAATATAAAATCAATTTGCCAAAGATAATTCGACATAGCCAGTTAGCTTTCACTAGGACAATAACTGCCACTTTTCATAAAGGAACTGTCATATGTAAGATGTTTCTTTACAGTTATTCCAAAGAAGAATGAAACCGAAATATGATAATCGTGAGTTCTTTGTGGGTTTTGAAATTCTCTGTGGAATCCGTTTGTTAATATTTGACCATGTTTAAGTTCGACCAAAGATCGGCTTTGCAACAATGTGATATATATGGGAAATGAACTAAGCTATCTCTCTCTCTAGTTCATTTGCTATAGTTCATTCGTTCATCTGTTCTAGTTCATCATTATTTACGCGAACTTAGCTGTATTTGTCGAGTGAGATTTTGGTCCGACCAAAACCTCCAGTTATCGCGTATGGTTAATGTATTTACGAGAACTTAGCTGTATTTGTCGAGTGAGATTTTGGTCCGACCAAAACCTCCAGTTATCGCGTATGGCTAATCTATTTATAAGGTGAAAAAATAATGTTGATAAAGTCACCGACAGGCCAGTACATTCAGTTAAAATCAAAAAAAAAATCCAATTAAAATCTGCTTTTGTTGCTTAAAACAAACTAATCATTTACAGTAAGTAATTTAATAGATTCATATGAAAACACAAAAACATTGCTTTTCTTTTTACGTTATTTTTTGCAGTTCTTGCAAATATTTTCATTTTAACAAATTGCCTAAAATTTCTTTCGAATGGCTTAGCTTTCTTTTCGTATGGCTAATACGCGAAAAGTAGATATTTTGGCAAAGAAATTAGCCATACGCGATATCTAGAGCTTTTGGTCGGATAAATTAACCATACGCGGAAAGTGGATATTTTGGTCGGATCAAAATCTCACTCGACACGCACAGCTAAGTTCTTGTAAATAATGATGAACTAGAACAGATCAACGAATGAACTATGGCAAATGAACTAGAGAAAGAGAGAGAGAGAGCTTAGTTTATTTCCCTTATATGTCACATTGTTGCAACGCCGAGCTTTGGTCGAACTTCAGCGACATAATATTTGGTCGATATGCAGTTTAATTTGATTCGTCAAGGGCATCATTTAAATGTTCCAATAACAACTCAAATGTCCCAAAACTAAGTGTTTTTGTTACAATGTTTATCGGTTTTGGTCCAAAAAATATTCGTTTTGTTCCAATATTGAACACGGGATTTTCCAATAAAAAATACAAATGTCCCAATATAAATTCAAACGTTCCACAACGTTTTCCGTTTTGTTCCACAAAAAATTTGGTTTGTTCCAATGTGGAAAACTGAAAGTTCCAATGAAAAATAAAAGTTCTAAATCTTTATTCGTTTCGTTCCACACTAAAATGTTTTTGCTCAAATGAAAAACCTTGGGTGGTCCAATTTAAAATCATGCTCGGAGCGGTAGCGGAGAGCGTGACGCAGTCCCCACACCCCAAAAAAACGTCCAGAAACTTAAAAAACTCCATACAAAAACCTTTGGTACAAGACACGATGTATAGGCGAACTTTTGAGTTTTTTCCCCTCGCCCCCCTCCCCCTCCCGCAAAAATTTAAATTTACTTTAAACAATCTACGCATTAAGAACAAAAGTCAAATTTTTGCAGCGCAAAAACTGAATCATCATCATCATCATCATCAAACTTTATAGACCGTTTATACCTTCCGGTGTGGGGTCTTTAAGCCGCAACCCGGTGGTCATTGACCACCCCCCTCCATACCCTTCTATCCTCTGCCAAGGAGATGGTTTGCTCGCCCAGTGAAAGCCCCCTAACTTCTAAATCTGATTTAATTGAGTCTATGAACCTTCTCCTTGGCCTACCCCTAGGACGTACACCCGGGACCTGTGCATTCAATATCCTCTTTTGGGAGCCTACTATTACCCATCCTTTGAACGTGCTCGTACCATCTCAGACGACTAACCCTTGCCGCTTCCTCCACTGACCTCACTCCTAAATTTTCTCTGATGTCGTCGTTCCTGATATGCTTGTCCCACTGTTCCCTCCGATTCACTTTTGCTATGCTCCTAAGAACCCTCATATCTGAAACCTCCAAGTCATGCACAAGGTATCCGCAGTCCACCCAACTTTCCCTACCATATAAAATTGTTGGCCTGAAGATTGATCTGTGAATAGCTAACTTTGTGCCACTACTTAATTCCTTCCTGTTAAACACATGAGACCTCAACTGACTGGCCACCGCATTTCCCATTCTCCTCCTTTCCTCAAATTCCCTAACTAACTTGCAATCCTCTGAAAACATGGCTCCTAAATATTTAAACTCAGAAACCTGTTCCAACTGCTCCCCATTTAAACTGCACACTACGTCTTTCCTAAATTTGCCAACATGCATAACCTTTGTTTTGCCGACGCTTATCTTCATCCCGTACTCCTCACATGCTACATTCAGGCAGTCAATCCCCCTCTGCAAATCATCGGCATTATCTGCTAATAGGGTTAAATCATCCGCATAGGCCAGGATTTTCATAATTACATCCCCAATTTCCACATTCCCCTGCAAATTGGCCTGCTTGATGATTTTGTCCATGGAAAATTATGAACAGAAGAGGAGAGAGACAACAACCCTGACGAACGCCCTCATTAACCTCGAAAGCCTCACTAATTTCACCATCTATCCTTACCGCAGCCTTGCTCCCTGAGTAGATGCTTTTAATGGCGCCCAATAAACCTCCATTAATCCCGTATTCGCTAAGCACCTCGAACAGCTTTTGCCTCGGTACCCGATCAAATGCCTTTTCCAAGTCGATGATGCATAAGTACAGATCAATATTCCTCTCAAAGAGCTTTTCTATAGCCTGCCTAAGACAAAAGATCTGATCCTGACACCCTCTCAGAGGTCTGAAACCACTCTGAGCCTCGTCCAGAACCTCTTCCACTATAACCCTAACCCGATCTACTAGCACACTAGCATAAACCTTTCCGACCACGCTCAAAAGTGAAATCCCTCTGTAGTTGCTACAAACTTTACGGTTGCCCTTCTTAAAGATCGGAGCAATAACACCGAAGCTCCAGTCAGCGGGTACTACTGAGGACTTCATGGCTAAATTAAAAATCCTACAAAGCCATTGGATCCCACCAGACCCGCTATTCTTAATAAATTCTGTCCTAATTTCGTCTACACCTGCGGATTTTCCTGCCTTCAGCCTGCTGACCTTTCGTGTCACCTCCTCTAATGTAATTTCTTCCTCACCCTCCGAGTTAGCAAACTGATTTCTGTCAGGTGCCACTACCGGATTGACAGATGCAAATAGATCCTGAAAGTAATCACGCCAGGTTTCCAGTACTTCTCCCTTATCCGTAATTAACTGGCCATCTTTACCCAAAATGCTACCGCAGCCCTCCTTTTCACCACCACGCCTAATATCCTTAATCGTCGACCAGAATTTTTTACCCTTTCCTTGACCTGCTTCTTCCAATTCTTCTCCGAACCTCTTCCACGCGAGGTCCTTTGCTTCTTTAACTAGAGCCTTAACCGCCTGACTACAAGCCCTGTAAGCTCCTTTCTTCTCATCCGTTTTATCCTGTAACCAAACCAAATAAAGCTTTCTTTTCTCCAACACAGCCTTTTTGATATCGGCGTTCCACCAACCCGTCCTTTTGTTCCTACCTCCGCTAGAGACACTACCCAGACATTCCTCAGCTGCACTCAAAACAAATTCCTTAAAATTTGCCCACTCAGCCTCGATGTCCCCGCAGTCCGAAGGAAGCCCCTCAAAACCTTCTGTGAACTTTGCCATGAAACGAGCCCTAACTTCCTCCTCCTTGACCTTTCCTACGCGAAATCTGCGAACTACCTTTTTCTTCCTTTTAGCCTGACAGAGTTTACCAACCGACAGATGTGCACCCAAAAGATAGTGGTCCGAGCCGAAGGTGAAACCCCTGAAAACACGCGTGTCACATATTTCCTGCCTCTTGTCCTGTTCTATAATTACGTAATCCATTATTGACTTATGATCCCAACTTTCATTGACGTAAGTGTACCGGTGGATCCATTTGTGCTTAAAGAAAGAGCTGGTTACTGCTAACCCATTGAAATCACAGAAATCTAACAACCGCTTTCCATTTGAGTTCAAAGTATCTTCCCCGAATTTGCCTACCACCCTTTCATAACCTGCATTGGTTTTACTGTTCCTTATCCTCGCATTAAAATCGCCCAACAAAACCACACACTCACTTCGCCTTTTTGCCACAACATCTCCTAACTGCTCGTAAAAGGCGTCGAGGTCGCCAGCATTGCTACCCTCGCATGGGCTATAAACACTAACCAGCCGATAAATACCCCCAGCTAACTTAATAGATATCCACATAATCCTTTCATTTACGCAGCGAACATTCAAGACAAATTTTTCTAATTCCTGCCTGATAGCCATTCCAACTCCCCAGTTTGCCCTACCAGACTGAACGCCAGACAAAAACACTTTATAGCCGCCCACCTGCTCTTCTCGCTGTCCCTTAGTTCTAATGTCGCTCAATGTTAAGATATCTACACCGTAATCCTCAGCCAATTCTACCATTTCATTCTTGCGACACCGAAAACCCCCATTCACGTTTAGACTTCCAATAAACAAACCACCAACCTTTTTACATTGCCTGATCGTCAACGATCAAACAACAATACAATACATAGTCTTAAGATTTAATTTGATTTGCACGTTTTGTGAAAAACTAATTGAAATGTTAAATAAAATTCGAAGGTAAAATTGATGGCTTTTATTTTCACCTCGCATCTTAGTGGCTTCTTCTAAATTTATTCCATTTTTCTGTTACTCTTAAATACTTGCAGCACGTGCGACTCATATCTATCGTTAACTTTACTGACGTTTAGTCATCGATTTCGCATGTTTTCGGCAATCAAGAACGTTTCCCGTAACATGAAAATTTTGTTTAGGGACCATCCATAAATTACGTACGCTTTTTTCAGTGCTGTCATCAGATTTAAATCAACAATAACTTGAAAAATATTTACTTTTGAGACATCAAATGTATGGCCGACCCCCCATTTAGGGCATACATTTGACGTCTCAAAAGTGAATATTTTCCAAGTTATTGTTGACTTAAATATGATGACAGCACTGAAAAAAGCGTACGTAATTTATGGATGGTCCCTTACACTTTGCATCCTCATGATGTAAATAGTCATTTCAGTCTTTACCAATATTAGTTTAAGCTGATCGGTTGAGCCTTTTGAAAAAAAAAGTGGAGACGGACTGACAGACAAACATTTTTTATTGCTGATTCGTCATCTCAAGACGGTAATAGATGCATCCCCTCCCCCTCCCACCTCGATCTACCCCATGTTACAATAAAATTGTTTGTACTAAACGTATAGGACCTTTGTACTTCGTACGGGTCCAAATATAAACGCCGAAACTGCAGCTAACTTCATTCTGAATAGCCCTCTATTCAATGTGAAGTTAGATGCAATTTCGAAAGTTCTTAAAGATACTTGTTTATCTTAACTAGCCTTACAATAACTTTTACAATATGCCTTCCCACTGTGCCTCGCACTACGAAGGGAAAGTATCATCAAAGGATATTAAGAAAGAATATTTACTTTCATTAATCTAGAAATCAACTGAAAAAAAACACTCCAAAAATCTTTTAGGATATAAAACAGTAATATATAAAAAAAACCTGGCAACGCGCGCCGAAATCAACAGAGAAATGGACAACTCCTCAATAGTAAATTCCAAATGTTAAGAATAAAAACGTCATGATACAGAAAAGCTTGTCAATGAATCACTCATCAGTAAAGCAGTAATCAAAAGCCAGCAATGGGTGGGTGGATCAACGATGGCAAGCATTAATTCTCCAAGATTCTATCATGTGTAGTGTCTACTTTCCAAATTTAGATGTAGTTGATGGGAGTTTCAAAAATATATTCAATAGGAACATGCAAATAGCGATTCACACAAATAATTAGTTAATTCTTTTGACTATCCAGGATATTGCTTCTCCGATATCCATTCTTTTAGTATTTGATTTAAATCGCGTTGATGAAGCCTCATACATCTCCGCTGGTAACGCATTGTACATTATGCTACCCGCTATCGTAATCGCTCTCTCTCCTCTCTTTGTCCGATTCTTTCCCCTCACTAGCACTGGTCGTCTTCTTGTAGGATATCTGTGCACATTACGCTCAAATTCCACAGCGTTATACGTTTTACTATTCAGAGCATTGTGAATGAAGCACCCTAGGTTAAGTTGGTATAACCCATTGACATTTAACATAACCGGACAGTGCTTAAGGAACAGATCAGCGGTCGGGTGAGTCTGTTTTAACTTGCACACGAGCTTTAAGCATCTCTTCTGCAGAATCTACAGCTGCTTTATGTCACTAGCATTCGCTCATCCCCAAACTCCAATGACATAATTCAGGTGTGTGTGACCCAGCGCATAATAGATTCTCATCAATATGGCCTTCGGTAGACTGTGCTTTATTTTACAAAGAATACCACTAAGACAAGCAAGTTTTTTGCATATACCAGATACTAGTCGAACCCCCGCCCCTAGGGGCTACGCAGGCTTTATCATTTTCGCTTGTTATCTATTCAGAGAGCCAAAGCATATTTTTTTCGTTTTAAATAATGATGCGTAATGTTTCATGTCATTATATCACTTCGTTGATATTACCGCTAATAATACTAAAATCGAAGTGGGCGACAAAGGCACTATAAATCAAAATACTTTCTTTGCCGCAAAATTACTCCACTTCCCCCATATACCACTTCCCCCGTCTACCACTTCGCCCGTATTCCACTTACCCCGTATTCAACGTTCACCGCATTCCAAGTTCCCCGTATTCCAAGTTCACCGTATTCAACTTTCCCCGTATTCCACTTCCCCGTATGCAACGTTCCCCGTATTCCACTTCACCCATATTTAACGTTCACCGTATTTCAAGTTCCCCGTATTCAGCATTGCACTTGCTACGTATTCTACTCTGACACTTCCCCGACCAAATCTCTAAGACGACATCTTGACTATATTTTGGCCGATTTTCAATTTTGACCCGTTTTTTACCCATAACTCCCTTATTTCAGAACAATATCCCAACCGGAACATGTTTTCTCGACGTTTTGCACCATCCCCGACAACATATCAAAAATTATTTTTCGGTAATTTTCGGGCAGTGGAGCAAATTTTTATCAATTTTTGCCTCCTTTGATCGACACTGGACACCGAATTCGGTTCCGCTACCTTCACACTGCCGAAAACTTTCATTTGACACCTCACTGGCCTCATTCCGGCAACTACCCGCCGAGATATAGGTTAATAAGCGCTCCCGTTCTGGACAAACTTGCTGAAAAATGGCCTATATCTCGGAAGTGGGAAACTTTTCCACCGAAGATTGTTCAGCAATTTCGTTGGCCCAAGCCTCCACTAACGATTGGCACTCAAATATTCTGCCTACTTTGTCCAACAGAAAAAGTTCCCTAACAACAAAGTGAGGAAACCCCAAAATTTGAACAGTTTTCGCTGCCTAGCTCCTCCGCATTAAGTCGGATCAAAAAGTTTTCTTCTACAAAGTTGTAGGCCATCAAAAACTCTAAGACTTTGCTTCCCCGACCAAATCTCTAAGACGACATCTTCACTAACTTTTGGCCGATTTTCAATTTTAACCCATTTTTTACCCATAACTCCCTTATTTCAGAACAATATTCCACCCCAGAACACGTTTTCTCGACGCAAAAATAACGGGATCGTTACAGACAGACGAATAGACACATAGATAGACAAATAAATAAAAAAATAGATAAACAGACGGACATTAGACGTTTATAAATAGTAATGTGCGGCCTCCATGACACTTTGCCATCCAAAGTCACACCCAAGTATTTATATGTGTGAACTACTTCTATGATTTCCCCGTCAAGCTTACGTGACCCAGATTCCCTTCATTCACGTTTAAGTTGTGAGTTAAATTCGTGCAGAAAACTCCTGTGTCATCCGCAAAGAGAGAAACCACCCCTTTCGTGAGAAATCGATGCATATCGTTTATATAAACCAGGAACAATAACGGCCCAAGGACACTTCCCTGTGGTACCCCAATATCGATGACCTCAAGCTCACTAAGCGATTCCCCCACTCGCACACATTATCTGCGGTTACTCAGATAACTCTCAAATAGCTTCAGCGGGATGCCGCGTACGCCATATATTTCTAACTTCCGCAGAAGTTTTCTATGGTTGACACAATCAAAAGCTTTTGTAATGTCAAGAAAGAGCGCATTCACCCGCCTCCCTTGATCTATGTCTTTAATACTTTTGTCAAAAATCTCATATATAGCCGTGTGTACTCCAGACTTTTCTCTAAATCCGTACTGACGAGCATACAAAAATTTAGCCTTGACTAGGAATTTCGATAGTCTATCCCTAATTGCTACCTCAAAGACCTTATTCAATAAAGATAAGATGGAAATTGGCCTGTAATTTGACGGGTCTTCCTTAGCTCCTGATTTAAAAACCGGTTTCACTCTGGCAACTTTCAAACAATCTGGGTATAAACCTGTGTTCATGGAAAGATTTATAGCTCGTGTAAGGATTGGAGATACCAGATCAGCACATTCACTTAAGTACACAGCGATCGAAGATCGAATCACTTGAGAGAATTCGGAAATGTTCGAACGAAAAGAGCGATTTTCGAATGGACGGCACCACTGTTTTTCTATCGTTTGCGGCAAAATTACCGAAAACTGTTCGAAATTCTCTATTTGGGTTGATCAATTCATTTTCTTCTGTTGCGAAAGTCGAAACTAATTACCACCGTTAAGCGTGTGCTTGGCGAAGATTCGAAAAACCAATGCTGACATTTGAATAAAGAATTGTCACCCCAGAGCCCGTTATCGCGCCGTTATGGCATTCGATGTATTATTTTTTTTTCGAAATTTTTTTTTGAAAAGAAAACAATTCACTTAAAAGTGTGCGCTCAAACTTCAAATGCATAAATATGTCCAAAGCAAGACTAGAAAGATTGCATTTAGACTGGCTATTTCAAATGAGAAGTCGCGGTGCACTTTCTGAACGGGATAGCTCAGTGGTAACGTACTGGCTTTCCACCAAGAATACCCGGGTTCAAGCCCGGTGAGGATGAAATTTGTATAGGATTTTTCTTCAATTTGTAGCATGAAAGTAACGTTCCTAAGCACACCCAAGCTTCTAAAAATGGGTAGTTGTGGTGTTTGGTGTCCACAACGAACCGTACACAGAAGAACGACATGTGTGACGCTACCCATACACGATGAATTCTGTGTACAGATATCTGAGTCTATCTTAAGGCGGAGATATAATGAACACCAGATGAAATCCTATATGTAGCTGTAGCTACAATATATAGGCGTGGTTCGGAATTCACGTTAAGCATGTGGTCCAACAAACAGATTAATGGTTGCTCACAAAAATGCCCTGGAAAAAGGTATTTCAGTTGTGTGTGATACACTGCATTTATGGGCTCATTTAGAATAAGCATAGTTACGTCGGAGGCTTGAAGATGTATCGTAATGTCTGGGCCCAAAAAGCGAGATTCATTTGGCGTGTACGGCTTGTGCCGGAGGCTAGAAGATGTATCGTAGTACATGTGCTCAGACGACGAGTCTTATTCGGCGTACCGGTTACAACTATGCGTTCTGAAATGGGGACATTCAAATGTAGGAATCTAACTAAGACAGAATACATGACTAGGTGGAATGATAGAAGAGTAACGGGGAAGGAACAAAGGATCATAGTATCTGTGTTTCAAGGCCAGTTGGCCGCCTCGACCAGAAAATCTAAAAAAATCTTCTGAACCAAGAGTGCCGACAGCGAAATTTCTGGTGAATTTCACTCTCTCTGGTGAACATTTTGTCAGATCTCCTCATGTAATTTATGGGTATATCTGTCAAATTTAACTTAACTATTAATTTGCTGTACGCACTCTAAAAGAGACTCTCTTCAAAGTCTACACATCCTTGAAAACCAGAAACAGATTAGTAATGTTTTCAGTTCTGATGACTAGAAGATCAGATTATCTATTAAGTAGCAAAAAGTGTTACATGAAAAGAGCTGGTTCACTGGTTTACAACATAAAAACATCACTTCAAACCGAATAGTGAAAAAGTAGAGTCCATTCCGAAAAGCCTGCCATTGATCCAGTCGAGAGTAGACATCTTTTTGTGTTCATCAAACAGAAAGGAAAAATATTGTAATTTCTTACCTTGGAACGTGAAAAGCAGTTCGGAATTGGTTGTTGGACGCCTGTTCAATTTCATAGCATTCTTCATTATCAAAGTCATCATCATCGCTATAAGAAATTTGAAAACAAATTATGCAAAGACAACACTTTTTAAATCAAAATTACATTGTCAACGACTCGAAACCGGATCCGACAAATTCTGAGCCGGTCTTGTCATTGTTAGCGGCACTTTCAACTGATGGATTTACACGGTAACATCGACCCTGAATCCATAGCAATTGTGGAGCAATCACATCCATAGCTTAAAATGTTTATTTTTGTCGAAATTGATTCAAAACCATATCTTTGTTTACACCGAAATAAACTTCCGAAAAACCAGCATGTGAAATGTCATAATATGTCAGTGTCAAAGTGCGGCAGTAATAGAATCTCATGAGGTAGTGTGGGTAGTGTAGTGTAGCGAGTGGCTTATGATAAAAGTCGGTACAAGATCAATTGCTATTCTTGCAACCGTTATCTTTTCTACAATTTCGACCCGTACGAAGAGTGTAGTGCTTCGGAGGAGTAGGCGGTGTATTGTACCAATATGATGTGTAAATTTTTGCTCCGCGAAAATTTATTTAATTTTTTGGTTTTTCGTGGTTTGTTTTCTCGATTTAATGTTTCGGAATGCATTAAATTGGTGTTCGAGTGGGCATCCGTAAAAGTAAGATTAAAACAGGATACTAGGCAGTAAAAGTGGGACCAATCAAGCACGAGCAGCTCAACAGAAGCCACAGCACCCGGAATCTCTCCTCCTACAGCTACTGGATTTTGTAATAAAGAAGAGGTTAGACGGCTAATCAAGACAAGGATCAAGAACAAATTGCTAACTTATAGCACACACACGAACAAGGTAAACACTGCAGCCCAACGGTGGATCAAATTTGTTGGCGATAATGTTTAGCAGAACCATGATACGGCACTCCCGTTAGCAGGATACATCAATCTTGTTTGAATGGCATGAGGAGGAAAGCATTGGAGCCGAATGGATATCAAGACAACAGGGGAACGCACGGGCCGGCTCAGAATACGGACATCACACTTTCACACAACAACATTAGGTGACATAGACACGTAAACACAATATAGGACACAGGTAGGTCGGTCGATGCAGGTAATTACAAAACTATATTGAATTTACTACATCTAAGTAGATAGTCCAACTGATGCTCGAGCAACATCGGTTGTTGTTAGTTACTGTTACAGGAATGTAACAGGTATATAAGTTCTAGAAAATACCCCTTGGTTGGGGCTACGCGGGCATAAGCATTCTTTTCCGCAAAGTCGGAGATTTGCGACTTCAGTACCTCATACTAAAATGTATGCAAGGATCTGCAAAGTTGATGTAGATGAATAAGAAATGGAATTTAGTAGTATTTTAGTAGCTACCATAACGTTATGCAAATCTGGTTTTCCCTCGTACTACCATTTCCCCGTAAAAACGTTTCCGCCGTACTAAAATTTTCTCCGTACTACTATTTTTCCCGTACTACCATTTCCTAAGTACTACAATTTCGTAAGTACTACCATTTCCCCGTACAAACGTTTCCACAGTGCTACTATTTCCCCGTACAATCGTTTCTCCCGTACTACAATTTCCTCCTGACTACTGTTTTCCCCGTACTACCATTTCACCGTACTACCATTTTCTCCGTACTACTGTTTTCCCCGTACAACCGTTTCCTTCGTACAACCGTTTCTTTCGTACTGCCATTTTCTCCCGTACTACCATTTCCTCTGTACTAATATCTTCCTCGTACTACCATTTTCCACGCATTACCGTTTCCCCCATATTACCGTGTTCCTTTACTACTATTTCCTTCGTCGTTTCCCCGTAATAGCGTTTTCCCCGTACTACTGGTTTCTCCGTACTACCAATTCCCTTCGTACTATCGTTACCCCAGAGCACTTATTCACAAGCTGTTTAGATAGAATTTCCCTCTTTATCTTGTTAAAATTATAAATTCATTTCTGACTAGACGGACATTTAGTGTGTCCATTAACAGAAGCAACTCTCCCTTGTATAGTATGGTCGCTGGACTCCTCCAAGGTAGTGTAGTGAGCCCGACCCTTTTCAATATATTCACATCTGACCTAATTATATCAGCTTGTGAGAAAGGCTGCGGACGACACTGCCGTGTACTGCGCAAGTAAGAGCCCCAAGAAGGTCTTGACTAAACTCAGCAAGGCGAGCCAATAATTATTGGACTACTGCCACAAATGGAAGATCAGACTTAATGCTGCTAAAACCCAAGCAGCCTACTTCATTAGGCGTAAAGCTGCTAAATGGCTCCCGTCATCCCAAGTCAGAATTTCGGATGTTGACATTCCTTGGAGCCACGAAATTAAAAACTTAGGCGTGACGATTGACAAAACGGCAAATTTTAAAAAGCATACTGACTTAGCAGTTGAAAAATCACTCAAATACCTCGGTATCCTCTATTGTCTCCTAAGTCGAAAATATCGACTCAACCAAGCTAATAAAATCATTATATACAAGTCCACGATCAGAAGCATACTCGTGTTCGCTTACCCGGTTTGGTCGAATTGAGCGGCAACGTATATAGACAAACTTCAACTTATTCAAAATAAGTGCCTAAGAATAATATTGAAGACTCGATCTAATCACCTCATTTATGACCTTCACGGCCAATCCAACATACCTCCTATCAAGACCCAAATCCAAAAGATCCAATCTAAATTCATCAGGAGAACTGGCTCATCTGCTAACCCGTTAATCAGGTACTTGTATTGAAAACGACTTTCGCCAATTCTTCTAACCAACAAAGAGGTAGCTCATAATGTGCTCATTCAACGAGCGAATTGTAAGCTGCCTGCTGCGGTTAGAAATCACGTAATTATATAATTCATTTGGAGTTTTTTGTATTTTCCAAAAACATTTTCTCCTACCTATCCGATATATCCGCGCCTTGCAACTATTCACTTGAAGAACTTTTTTATTTTTTACCATGCATCCAAGAATGGAAAGCTTTTATAGCTGAACACTTACCGCTAGATTTATACTTTCTTTATGAAATACTTGTAAATTCTACTAGACCAATAAAAGTTTGAAATTAAAAAAAATCGTTTCCCCGTAATAGCGTTTCCATTGTACTACCATTTCCCCGTGCAATCGTTCCCCACGTACTGCTTCTTCTCCTGAGCTGCCCACCATTTTTATCAATCAATACTGGTGACTTCTACTCACAAAACTCTGAGACTTTGCCAAAGAAATCGATCGTCTGTCTCTCATACCTTCCCAGATACTTTTAAAAGCATAAAAATTGACCCCATGTCCAACTGCTCGACATTTTCACCAATGCTGGTGACTTCTACTCACAAAACTCTGAGACATTGCAAAAGAAACCAATGGTCTGTCTCTCATACCTTCCCTGATACTTTTAAAAGCATAAAAATAGACCCCATGTCCAACTGACCGTCATTTTCACGAATACTGGTGACTTTCACTAACAAAACTCTAACACTTTGCCAAAGAAACCTATGGTCTAACTCCCATGCATTCCAAGATATTTTTAAAAACTGATTTGGCCCAAATTTTTCCAATTTTGGTCATTTGTCACCGATTCTAATAACATAACTCTTTGCCAAAGAAACCTCAATCACCAAGAAACCGAAGATCTAACATCAACCAAAAAAATTTACAAAGAAAGCCAATACGGCACATCATTTCGTGTCATTCCATACAAAAAAAAAAATTTGAATACGCCACATAATAAACACCACAAAACGCGTGTAGTAAATATTGCTCCTCCTACTACGCGAATATTAATGAATGAAGCCACGTGTATAAAATGGGTTTTTCGTTTCTTCCATTCCACATTTACACACACGCACACGTAAACACTGCCTTCTTGGTTGCCATTTGGCTTAAAAAGTCAATGCAAAACGGAACTTTGCCTTAGTTCCTCGGAACTCTTCAAGCAGGTCGGACGTGTGTAGGTTCACGCTAGAAATTTGTGACAGACAATTTACAAACAGACAGACAAACTTACAAACAAACGAACTTTTGACTTTTATAATTAGTAATAAAGCTTTACCAAGTAGCGATTCAGCGCTGACGTTGATGTATCGGAACTAGCTAGCCACAGGCAACTATGAGCGAACTGGTTGCGATATATTACGGTCTTGGAGAGCTCAGTCTATTGTACCAACGTCACACAAGAGCAATCTTTGATGACGTACGGGCTACTACTTTAAAAATGATCGTCTATTTCCCGAGTATATCCCACGGTCCCACGCTTGGATTGCGCAGTCGGAGTCGGAGTCCGTACGAAGAACGTAGTGCTTCGAAAATGGGTCCGTTGCGATTGTCACGAAGTTTGTAACCAGTTGATTTGAGGGAGGGAGTAGGGGGGGGGGGGGGCATCGATCATAGTCCTTAGATGCCGAATTTATAAAAAAATTTTGTGCGTCTGTCCATCAACACGATAACTTGAGTAAAACCCAACCGATTTTCAAAAGCTTCTTTCTCTGAAAGATAATCAATATATCTTTTATGTCATTGAATCTGGGCACTGTCGGCCCAAGCGCCGCTGAGCTAGGGCCGTTTTAGTGGTTTTTGGTCTTTTGCACATAACTAATTTTTTTTTATTTGAAAGGTCTGGGCATGGCCGACATTTTATGGACAAAACTTTTTTGATTTTGAGCCTTTGGACTTAGCTAGGGCACTAAAAACGAACCTCTGCTATAGCCTTACATATTTTTTGTACATAACTCGAGAAAGGTCCGAAAGGCCTTGGAATGTCTCACATATTATGGAAGAAAATGTTTTGATTAGAAGCCAGGACACTAATGTTAATTCAACTTTTGAACTCTCCTTTCTGCAATTTTGAAAGTTGATTGCACAACTCATCAAAACAACAAAGAGAAACAGCTCTTTTTATTTTCAGTGTACGTAACATCGCACAAAGCTTAATTTTTGGAGTGTGAAATCTGAAAGCGCTGAAGAATTATTAACTTGGGACAATCCGGCATTTGGGACGCATTTTTTAATCGAAAATATTTCAAAAGAATTTTTTGCGCTCCGAAGCTTTAGGCGTCACCCAAATTGATATCAATTGTTTTGGAAAAAGGGACGAGGACTTGCGTCACATTTCCCTTTAAAAAAGAGTTTTAGTTGTGATATCAGTTCTTTTGGAAGTAGAAAAACTGTTTTTGGCCAATCAAACCGAAGCGCGACGGCTACTACTTCCATGAGCGAAATTAATCCACACAACTTCCTCTACAACATATCGAAAGTTTTTTTTGAGCGGCCGCCGCCAAACCGCAGCGCGGCTGGTACTACTTTCATGGCTGAAAATGATCCATACAACTTCCTCTACAACATATCAAAAGATTTTTTTGAGCCAAAACAAGCGCGGCCGCAACTCCTCTATGAGCGAAAATTATACCCTCAGCTTCCTCTACAGCATATAAAACTTTTTTAGCTCCCCCCTGTTTTCCGCCATTTTGGTGGTCACCCCGAATCTGAACCCAACAACTTTCCCTTTGACACCAAACCTTGTCTCATACAAAATGTGCTACCATACACATTACACACACACAAAATGGGCTTTATATCGCGCCTTCTAAGAGCCCTGGCTCCTAAACGAGGCCGGTACCCCCTTTTTTTAAAATGCTCAGCCGAAGGTATACCTGCAAAATTTCAAGAAAAGTTATCGAGGCAACTAACTAAATATACGACAGGTGAATCTCTTTTTCTGTAAGTGTTCATACCCATTTTAGACGTTTATGTGTTTTGTAAACATATGTTGTCGCTTGATACGCAATTTTTTTTTTTTTGTAGCGCCTCGTGTCTTGCTGATAATATTTTGTTATTGACTAAGGGAAGACAGTTTCTTTTCGAGCTTTACACAATCGATATGAGTGAGGCAGTAAGTATAAAACTGAAGTCTCGCAATGATTTCGAAAAGTTGAAAGAAGCCGGATACGAGTACGTAGATGGAACAATAGTACCACAACCACTTGCGCATCCTCGATTTACGTTAACTGAACTAAGGAACGCAGTACCAGCGCACTGTTTTGAGCGGAGCACATTGAAGGCCTTCGGATATCTAACAATTGACCTTCTGCTCGTCACCTCATTATTTTGTTGTGCGTACTTTTTATTGGAACAACGATCACTTCCGCTTTGCTGTCAATTTGTTGGATATTTGACATACTGGTTCCTCCAGGGAAGTGTTTTTTTCGGGGTATGGGTCATTGGGCACGAGTGCGGTCATTTTTCGTTCTCGGAAAGTAATTTAATCAACGACACCGTTGGATTTATCATACATTCAGCTTTCCTAACGCCTTATCACAGTTGGAAATACAGTCACCGCAAACATCACTCCAACACAGGAAGTTGTGACAATGATACAACATTCGTGCCGTTCACTGAAAAGGAGGTAATGCCAACGTGGTCGGAAACGTTACAAGATAGTCCATTGTACCACGCTTTCATACTCTCACGGATGTTGATGTTCGGATGGATGCCGATGTATTTGGGTACAACTGCATGGGGACCCAGGGAATACGAAAATAAACCGAGGTGTCACTTCAATCCGAATGCGGCATTCGTTCTCCCAAAGGATCGTCCGTATGTTGTGCTAAGTGACATGGGTTTCTTAGCGACCGTTGCTACCATTGGCTACTTTATATGCACCTGTGGTTTTCCGATTGTGCTGCGATTGTACATTGTGCCTTATGCCGTCATGAATGCCCACCTACTGATCGTGACTTATTTACAACATACCGACACTTACATTCCACATTTTCGTGAAGGTGAGTGGACCTGGTTGCGAGGCGCTTTATGTACCGTGGATCGGTCCTATGGAAAATTTCTCGATGTCATTTTCCATCATACTACCGACGCACATATTTGCCACCATATTTTCTCGAAAATTCCATTCTATCATTGCCTTGAAGCGACGGAAGCGATTAAGCCGATTTTGGGAGACTATTATCTGAAAGACACAACGCCATTTTATTTAGCTCTGTGGCGTGTAGTAACTCATTGTCAGTACGTTCAGAACGACGGAACAGTCGTGTTTTATAAACGAAAATTATTAAAATCAAAATCAGATATACAAAATGGAATATTAATAAAGAAGGACCAAAGAAACGGCATTTGTAAGTGAAGTTGTTGGTTTTTGTTTGAAGTGTACCTTTAAATCAAGAAGACGCACCTGTGCTCAATTCCTTATAAACTTTACGCCTGTTGCAAAGTGTGAAAATAATGAAATTTCGCTAAGTTCGTGATTAGATCCTCAATTAATTGTATTTGAAATTGCCCAAGAGAATAACTCGTGCGAAGCAACCCTTCCGACTCCCAATAGTCAATAATGTTCCCCTCTACTCGATTCACACAATTCTGCATCGCTAAAATTCCAACGGTGTAACAGGAAGGCACAACATCCTTGGCCCGTTCGAAATCTGTTCAATCATAACCAAGTTCGTCTCGCTTACGGCTGCCGTTGGATCGCACACCAGGTTTTTTTGAAACATGTTTTCTTTTCTATAGCTCGTTCGGGCATGTGCCAGATAATTTCGTTCTTTTACCTCTTGGCGCCTTTTAGTCTGATCGCCCGATGCGCCTTTAAGTAGCCAGTCCGGCCCTGCCTACAACCCTACAACTGAGTTTAGACGCAGCAACATCTTGTTTGATCCTAGTCTCATAAATTTTATACGTAAAGCAACATTCAATGTATCCAATCATCATCATCATCATCATCATCATCATCAAACTTTATAGACCGTTTATACCTTTCGGTGTGGGGTCTTTAAGTTGCAACCCGGTTGCCATTGACCACCCCCCTCCATACCCATCTATCCTCTGCCAAGGAGATGGTTTGCTCGCCCAGTGAAAGCCCCCTAACTTCTAAATCTGATTTAATTGAGTCTACGAACCTTCTCCTTGACCTACCCCTAGGACGTACACCCGGGACCTGTGCATTCAATATCCTCTTTGGGAGCCTACTATTACCCATCCTTTGAACGTGCCCGTACCATCTCAGACGACTAACCCTTGCCGCTTTCTCCACTGACCTAACTCCTAAATTTTCTCTAATGTCGTCGTTCCTGATATGATTGTCCCACTGTTCCCTCCGATTCACTTTTGCTATGCTTCTAAGAACCCTCATATCTGAAACCTCCAAGCCATGCACAAGGTATCCGCAGTCCACCCAACTTTCACTACCATATAAAATTGTTAGCCTGAAGATTGACCTGTGAATAGTTAACTTTGTGCCACTACTTAATTCCTTCTTGTTAAACACATGACTCAACTCAACTGACTGGCCACCGCATTTCCCATTCTTCTCCTTTCCTCAAATTCCCTAACTAACTTGCCATCCTCTGAAAACATGGTTCCTAAATATTTAAACTCAGAAACCTGTTCCAACTGCTCCCCATTTAAACTGCACACTACCTCTTTCCAAGATTTGCCAACATGCATAACCTTAGTTTTGCCGACGCTTATCTTCATCTCGTACTCCTCACATGCTACTTTCAGGCAGTCAATCCCCCTCTGCAAATCATCGGCATTATCTGCTAATAGGGTTAAATCATCCGCATACGCCAGAATTTTCATAGTTACTTCCCCAATTTCCACATTCCCCTTGCAAATTGGCCTGCTTGATGATTTTGTCCATGAAAATTATGACGAACGTCCTCATTAACTTCGAAAGCCTAATTTCACCATATATCCTTACCGCAGCCTTGCTCCCTGAGTAGATGCTTTTAATGGCGCCCAATAAACTTCCATTAATCCCGTATTCGCTAAGCACCCCGAACAGCTTTTGCCTCGGTACCCGATCAAATGCTTTTTCTAAGTCGATGATGCATAAGTACAGATCAATATTCCTCTCAAAGAGCTTTACAATAGCCTGCCTAAGACAAAAGATCTGATCCTGACACCCTCTCAGAGGTCTGAAACAACTCTGAGCCTCGTCCAGAACCTCTTCCACTATAACCCTAACCCGATCTACTAGCACACTAGCATAAACCTTTCCGACCACGCTCAAAAGTGAAATCCCCCTGTAGTTGCTACAAACTTTACAATTGCCTTTCTTAAAGATCGGAGCAATAACATCGGAGCAATTTATTCAATCAATAAAGAATATTTGGAATTGTACTTGGAAGTTTTACTACAATTTAAAGGAATTTTTGGAATTGAATTGGAATTGTTGGTACATATTTTCAGCAGTGGTTTTCCCTTTGTACCCTGTAGCCCGAACCACTTAAACGATTTTCTCAAATTTCCCTCATGTCCATATCTTTCATTTGAATCTGTTCAGATCGAAAGTCGGACTATTCCAACTGTCACGATGACGTTTTAAACGTCATTCTCTTCCTTTGGTCAATGTTTCTACCTAGCTATGTATTAACCGTATTAACGAAAGTCATATGTTTAACTGATCACCGAAAAATACATTTTTGATCACCAGAAAATAGGAACAGTCCTTTTTAGGGTATTGGGTGTTTCCGAACATCTAGCGGGTGAAACATCGATAGAAAAGCTACCTATATCTAGATGTGACTAATGTTACCAATAATCTAGTTTTATTTTCTGTTGGTGATGGTAAGGGAGTTTTCTGGTGATCAAAAATTATTATTCGGTGTTCGCTTATAATACTACCCTTAACGAAACACAGATTCTTCGTCTGTCTTTTCAACTGCTCGCTTGTTTCATAAGTTTGACGTTTAAAACGTCATTTTGGCAGTTCAAATAGATGATCCAACAAAACTTGAAAATATATAACGAAAAAGTTTGCAACCCTCAAAAAACTATGTTTTCTTCGACAGTATCTTCGTAAGTGTTTGACAGACCTGACCCATTTTCAATCCTCAAATTATATTTTTGATTACTTTTCAGTAAAGAACAAGGTTTGAAAATCGGTTAGGAGATACTCGTGTTAACGATGTTAGGATCCCACAACGAAAAACCCACAACTCCCGCATCCGAATTCGACTCGTTACAAACATCGTACGTAGTAAATGCATAAAGTACGCTACTTCATACGGGTTTAAACACCTAATTCTATAACTAATAGGCCATGGCGGTAGCGTCTTCCTTCTAACATCAACGAAATTTTTGCTTAAGAACTACGATCGAACTCCATTTGAGAGTTTCAAATAAGAAAGTTCAAAATAATACTTATGGCAAGTGTGTCAACATTATCGTTTAGATATTGGGACACCTAAGTCAACACTAACGACAGACTCATGATGCTTTGCATATTACAAGGTAAAAGTCCGAAACCGTCACTGTTACAAAAATAGGCGTCAGCAAACAAAAAAGTGAATTGTACCGAAGATGGGAGCAATTTTTGTTTGCGATTGAGTTTTTCAATTTGACGCATCTCGGCTTTTTGGTTGTAGCTCCTTTTGTATCATTTAGTCAAAAGATCTCTAAAATTGATTGCTGATTTGTTTGTATTGAGACCTCATTATCAAGTTCAACAACAAATTTATTCTAGACCCCGAGCTTACCGTGACTATCTATCTATCTCTGAAGGAGTTAGGTATGCAACTAAATATCCACGTATTTTTAGACCCGTACGAAGAACGATGTTCTTCGAAAAGGGGTCTTATGCGTTTACCACGACGTTTGTACCCACCCCAATTTCGACCGGGTAGTAGGGGGGAAGCATCGATCATGGTCCTTAGATGACGAATCATCAATAAAAACGTTGTCCGTCCGTCACCGCGATAACTTGAGTAAAACTCAACCGATTTTGAAAAACTTTTGAAAAATGGTTTTTCGCTATGTCGTAGAGATAATGGAGGGAAATATTTTTGTCTATGTAAGTATTTGTCCGAGGTCTCTACTGAGGCCCCTAGGTCGGCCGTAGACAAAAAAATGGTTTTTTGCTATGTTGTAGGAAAAATTGAGATGAACATTTTTGTTTGTTTGGAGGTCAATTTTGTACTTTCGGAAGGCCTTTCTTACGCCGTTTCTTCGGACGGGTTTTTCAATATTGTCCTTTCGGCAATTTCCATTACAATTAAATGTGGACGTAATTTCATACACTTAAGAGTTAAGGCAATATTCACTTTAATACGTTCGAGTCTTTTCGTAACATCAACTTTGTTTGCCGCATCTATTCTGATAGGTACGGGTCCCTTCATATGTTTGTTTAATGTCTTCGTTCTGCAGTTTTTCAACGTCCCACTTTTTCAATGCCTGTTGTCGGTTGTGTTGGACCGATATGCGAGACCTAACAACCACTTTAACCAATAGTCGGAATCAACATTTGGTCCTCTACAGCTCCTGACATCCAATACATTTGAATAGTGACGCCCATCTATCAAAACGTGATCAATCTGGTTTTTGGTTTGTTCATCAGGTTATACCCGTGGCGCTTTGTGGACGTTTTTATGTTCGAAATACGTACTGCTTATTTTTATATTATTTATATTATATTATAATTATAATTTATATTTTAATTAATAAATAATAATATATTATAATTTATATAATTTTCATTTACCTTAAACAATCTACGCAATAACAAACAAAAGTCAAATTTTTGCAGCGCAAAAACTGAAGGTACAGAAAAATTATTCCGCTGGTGGGTCTGGCATTTGTGACGCAATTTTTTTAACACAACGTAATTTTGTTTCAAAGAAAGCGCTCTAATTTTTTCAGGAAATCAAAACTTTGAACACAAGGTTCCATTCAAACGAACTTCTGCGTATTTTCTGCGATAGCGTCACCTCAAGCGATATCATTAATTTTGGAAGCGGACTTACGGACTGCGTCACACTCTACCGT
>CM055404.1:132279542-132297965 GCA_029228625.1 Pseudolycoriella hygida
TCCAAAAAAATTTTCTCTGAAAAAAGTTTTTCTCAAAAAAAGTTTTCTCCAAAAAAAATTTAAACTAAAAAGTTTTTTCTCCAAAAATATTTTTCTCCAATCTATCGATTCCGACGAAAAAAATTTTGGCGAAAACTTTCGCCTCGATTTTGACCAACTTCCGCGCCTCGGCGACCCCACTTTCTATTCATCAAAATGATGCGCAAGTCAATATCTATCGATTTCAACGAAAAAAAATTTTTGGCGAAAACTTTCGCCTAAATTTTGACCAACTTCCACGCCTCGGCGACCCCACTTTCTATTCATCAAAACGATGCCCAAGTCAATATCTATCGATTCCGACGAAAAAATTTTTTTGGCGAAAACTTTCGCCTCGATTTTGACCAACTTCCGCGCCTCGGCAAACCTACTTTCTATTCATCAAAAAAATTCTCCTCACCAATCTCTATAACTTTCCCGAAGAAACCAACTGTCTAGCTATTCTAATTCAGAAGATAGCAAAAATTCAAGATGGCGTCACTTTGACAGCTGGCAGCCATTTTCTTTCTAATGATACCAAAAAATTCTCCTGATGAAAGTCTATAACTTTGTAGAAGAAACCGTCTCTCTAAGTAGCGTCATTCCGGAGCTAAAATTCAAAAACCGTAGAAGCATAAACGAAAATCCAAGATGGCGCCGCTACAACAGATGGCAGCCATTTTCTTATGATCCCAAAAAATTCTCCTGATGAAACTCTATAACTGTCTAGAAGAAACCGTCTCTATAAGTAGCGTCATTCCAAAGCTAAAATTCGAAAACCAAAAAAACCCTAATTTATTGCTTGGGAAAATTCAAGATGGCGCCGGTTTGACTGCTGGCAGCCATTTTCTTAAGATCCCAAAAAATTCTGCTGACCAAACTCTATAACATTCCCAAAGAAGCCAACTCTCTAGCTATTGTCACTCCGGAGCTAAAATTCGAAAACTCCGAGCATTACCGAAAAACACTAAAAATTGACCACTTTTTACCATGCCACGACTTTTCCAGAATTTTCCCCGAAAAGCGGCATATGAAATTTTTCATTTGGAGCCGAGACTGACGTTCCCTGAAAATTTTAAGGAAATCGCTCGGGCGGTTCTCGAGAAAAAAAAAGTAGATAGATAGATCGTTGACAAACCACACAGGAATTAAATTGTTATTAATTACAAAGGTAATTTGACCACTTTTCCTTTGGAATTGGTCATCTTTGATTGGCGATATCTCAGCCAATTTTCAACCGATTTTGATGAGTGAGGAGGGCTTGTTTGAAAGCTGCTGCGACGTAGTTTTTTTTTAAAAATAATTTGGAGGGGAAGGGGGCGAGGGGAAAAAACTGAAAACTTCGCCTATACATCGTGTCTTGTCCCAAAGGTTTTTGTATGGAGGTTTTTGGGTTTGTAGACTTTTTTTTTTGGGTGTGGGGACTGCGTCACGCTCTCCGCTACCGCTCCGAGCATGATTTATATGGTAGCTTCGTGGAGTCCTAGCTCCCAAAGTAGGCCAGTTACCCCATTTTTTCAAAATCTCACAGATGTCGTAGAATCCCCAGCTGAAGCTCCCTGCAAAATTTTGGGATACGCTTAATGCTCTCAATGGCAATTAGATTATGATGATTGTGATATTTTTCCGGTACTCTTGGCATGTATATCAGGAGGAATGTGATTAGAAAACATAACCAAAGACCCGTACGTATCAGAATAGATGTGACAAACAGAATAGGTAAGGCAAATAGAACAAATCTAGACTCGATCGCATCTTAATATGATAAGAATCAAACAATCCAACGTTTTATGTTCTTTTATAACTATAAGAATTTCAAAGACCCATAGAAATTACCCAAGGTAATGTCAAAGGTCCTACCGAAGTACATCTCAGACCATTCAAATGTAGAAATGGTTATATCCAAGGAATGTTTCCCCTAAAACCCTGAAACACGTGTTCTCTACACCTTTGCCTTTGGAAGCAACCTTATACCTCTTACAGTTCTAGAGATATGGGTCATCCCTCCCAATTCTAGAAGTGGTCATATACCAGGATTGGGGCATTTTTACCTAAAAACCTGAGACACGCGTTCGCTAAAATTTTATTCTTTACAACTTTGCTTTTGGAAGCAACTTTCTATCTCTTATAGTTCTAGAGATATGGATCATCCCTCCCAATTCTAGAAGTGGTCATATCCCAGGATTGTGGCATTTTTACTTAAAACCCTGAGACACGTGTACACTAAAATTTTATTCTCTACAATTTTTTCCCAATTTTCTGACATCAAATCCTTTCATTTGATACCAACATGAGCAATTTTCGTGCTATACTTGCTGAGATATTTGCGAAAAAGCATCACCGACCCTTGAAAAACCATGTTTTTGATCACTTCCTCGACCATTTTTTGCTCATCTTCGAACTTGAATCATGGGAGGCATGTATCTTTCAGAGAAAAAAAGTTAAGGGTGATCGGTTGAGCCGTTTGGAAAAAAAGTGGAGACGGACGGACATTTCTTTATTGTTGATTCGTCATATTTAGACGATAATAAATGCATCCCCCAACTGCCACCTCGATTCACCCCATGTTACATTAAAATTGTTTGTAGTAAACGTATAGGACCTTCTAACCGTAAATCCATATAACTGTGACCGCTTACATAACATTGACCGTATTTCTCTCTTTTTTCGTTTACACCAAAAAATAGAGAGAAAAATATGGTCAATGTTATCATGGCCCCACGGTAGTAAGAGGCCGCGACGCAAGTCTTACACGCCAGGAACTTTTTGACTCCCCCCCCCCGAGCGACGTACCCCCCGGAAAATATTTTTCCCGGTTTCTACGGAAAATTTTAGGCCGAAGTGCATTTCCACTCATTAAAATCGGTTCAGTCGTTCCGGAGATATGAATTAAACAATTTTGCTATTTTGTATGGAAATGGACTCAAATCGAATATTTTTAACGAGTCAATTTGGTAAACCTTTCTTTCTTTCTTTCTTTCTTTGTTTGTTTGTGGCAATTTTTGGCAGGATGACCCAGATCTCCTGAACTATGAGAGTTAGAAAGTTGGTTCCAAAGGCGAAGTTGTAGAGAATTAAATTTAAGCGAACACGTGCTTCAGGGTTTTGGGGAAATATGTCCCGATCCTGGTATATGGCCACTTCCAGAATTTTGTCTTTTTTATGGAAGTTTGTGGCAGGATGACCCAGATCTCCAGAACTATGAGAGTTAGTAAGTTGGTTCCAAAGGCGAAGTTATAGAGAATTGAATTTAAGCGAACACGTGTTTCATGGTTTTGGGAAAATATGGCCTAATCTCGGAATAACGCCACTTCCAGATTCCAGAGGGATGATTCTTACCTCTAGAACTATGGCAGCTAGAAAGTTGCTTACAAACTTACAAAAGAAAAAAGCTTTACCTGATGATTAATGCGCCACATTTTTCTGATTTCACAGCATTTGTAAGCAGACATAAAGACTTGCGTCACACCTCCTTTGTAAGAGGTTTTTTTGCGGTACTTCGTACGGGTCCAAACATAACATCAACTCCGTCACTATTCAAATACGTTTTGTAATTTAATTTGATGTTTTACATATATTGTCACACATTTTGGGTATGTCTTTCGAAAAGATCCACTTATGTCCACAAAATATCAAAAATCTGAAAGTAAGATGTGAAAAACTACAAAAATATCGAGATAGTGTCATTACTGTCACTATCAGTTTCAACGTTCACTTTTCCAATATTCGTTACCAACACTTGGTGACAAAACGCAGACGTATTTATGACTAGGCGCTGATTTCTAGCTACAAAAATACACGCAAACAATATCCGAAACGTTCGAATCATATTGCTTTCTTAGCTATTCAGATGACGAGTCCGTTGTCGTATTACCTCATATACTTGCGTGCAGCACACATGTCATATCCGTTAATGAATGTTATGATATAAGAGACGCTTACGCTATAAGGTTGTAATCCGCATACATTTGCTATCTCCAGTTGCAGATTTGACATTTGTGCGAAAAAACGTGACAGCAAATTATGTGGCTTACAAACTTATAACGTAAGTCTGTTCGCCCTTGGCTTTAGTTTTGTTTTGAATTTCTAATAGTTGAAATGAGTTCGGTAGAAAATCCATCAGTGAAGTGTCGCAATGATTACGAAGAGTTGAAAAAAGCTGGATATGAGTACGTTGATGGAACAATAGTACCACAGCCCTTTTCGCCACCTCAATTTACTTTAACTGAACTAAGGAACGCAGTGCCAGCACATTGTTTTGAGCGGAACACATTGAAGTCTTTCGGATATCTAATATTTGACCTTCTGCTCGTCACGTCATTATTTTGTTGTGCGTACTTTGTTTTTGAGCAACGATCGCTTCCGCTTTGCTGTCAATTTTTTGGATATTTAACGTACTGGTTCCTCCAGGGAAGCGTTTTACTCGGGATATGGGTCATAGGGCACGAGTGCGGTCATTCGGCGTTCTCGGAAAGTGATTTAGTCAACGACACCGTTGGATTTATAGTACATTCAGCTTTACTGACGCCTTATTACAGTTTTAAATTTAGCCACAGAAAACATCATTCCAATACAGGCAGCTGTGAAAATGATATGTTGTTTGTACCATTCACCGAAGACGATGTGGTATCAACATGGTCGGAGACGTTACAAGACAGTCCATGGTACCATGCGTACCAACTCGGCGTAATGGTCTTGTTCGGATGGATGCCCTTATACCTCGGTAGGATTGTTTGGGGACCGAAAAAATATAAAAATAAACCAAAGTGTCATTTCAATCCGAAAGCTGCGTTCTTTCTGCCAAAAGAGCGTCAATCTATTGTTTTAAGTGACGTAGGTTTCGTAGCGACCGTTGTTATCATTGGCTACT
Organism: Pseudolycoriella hygida; assembly: GCA_029228625.1. Lineage (NCBI taxonomy): Eukaryota > Metazoa > Arthropoda > Insecta > Diptera > Sciaridae > Pseudolycoriella > Pseudolycoriella hygida. The sequence continues at coordinate 132,284,431 of CM055404.1, forward strand.
TTATTTGCACTTGTGGTTTTCCGATTGTGCTGCGGTTGTACATTGTGCCTTATGCTGTTATGAATGCGTACCTACTGATCGTAACTTATTTACATCACACCGACATTTACGTTCCACATTTTCGTGAAGGTGAGTGGTCGTGGCTGCGAGGCACTTTATGTACCGTGGATCGGTCCTACGGAAAGTTTTTCGATGTCGTTTTTCATCATCTTAACGACACGCATGTCTGCCACCATATTTTCTCGAAAATGCCGTTCTACCATTGCGTGGAAGCTACGGAGGCCTTAAAACCTATTTTGGGAGATTATTATCTCAAAGACACAACGCCATTTTATTTAGCACTGTGGCGTGTGGTAACTCATTGTCAATACGTTCAGAACGATGGTACAGTCGTGTTTCATAAACGAAAGTTAGTCAAATCAAAGTAAGGCCATGTTAGAATGGCAGTGACAATAAGGTTTTTGTTTTCCAAAAAAACTTTTTTAACTCTTTTAATCATAAAAAAGAAAATTGAATAAGAAATTGAACAACATTGGGCACATCTGTTTCCGTATGTAAAAACAGACACCTGCGCCAATTAACATTTTGCTGAAATAAAACAACAAAAAAAACTTCAAACTTAGTTCATAATTTAGAGGCAATGTAAATGAAACCAAATTTAAATACGGCAAATTTAAGCCGTATAAATCAGGTGGCAGTGATGGTATCTTTCCAGCTCTGCTGCAAGAAAGTGGAGAGATTCTGCTGAAGCCGCTTTGTGAGATACTACGTAGCTCCCTAGCCCTAGGTTACGTTCCAACCAAGTGGGAAAAGGTGAAGGTTACGTTTATTCCTAAGCCACGAAAACCATCGCATTTCACTGCCAAGGACTTCAGACCGCTCAGCCGCACGTCTTTCGTCATAAAAACGCTTGAGAGACTGATAGATTTCTACATCAGGGATGAAGTTCTGGCGGTTTTCCCGCTACACTCGAATCAGCATGCTTACCAGTCAGGCAAATCCACGGATTCCGCCCTGCACAGGCTGGTAGCAAAGGTGGAAACATCATTTTCGATTGGAGAGGTGGGATGTTTTATGGACATTGAAGGTCAATACGACAATACGAATTTTGATGTTATTCGCCGATCGCTCGAGGAGAAAGGAGTGGGAGGTGTGGTAGTTAGGTGGGTAAGTAGCATGCTCAGAGATAGGACTGTTGAGGCGGAGGTTTTTGGTCACAAAGAAAATCTCTGGGTAGCGAAAGGCTGCCCTCAGGGCGGGATTCTATCGCCTTTGTTGTGGTCTATAGTGATAGACTCTCTATCAGAAAGCTGAACGACGAAGGAATCTATGCGCAGGGCTATTCGGATGACCTGACGATTTTAGTTTGGGGAAAATTCGAGAGCACGCTGGGTGACAGAGTCAGAACAGTTTTGAGAGTGGTCGTGAGATGGTGCCGTGAGAACGGTCTGAAAATCGATCCGGCTCAGGATCAAATTTGGTCGGTGAAATCAGGCTCTTCGATAAAGTGCTGGATTTAGCTCCGCAGGTGAAATACTTAGGAGTGACGCTTGATAGCAAGCTGAATTGGATTGCTCATGTCAGGGATAAGGCGCAGAAGGCGGTAGCGGCTTTTTGGCTTTACAGGAACTCCTTCGGGTGAAACTGGGGCCTAAAGTCAAAGGCAATTCTGTGGATTTATGAGGCTGTGATAAGGCCGATGATTAGCCACGGTTGCGTGGCGTGGTGGCCAAGGCTAGATGTGGAATGCGCTAGGAAACTATCAAGTGAGATTCAAAGGCTAGTGTGTATTTGTACCACGGGCGCTATAAAAACCACCTCAACCCTAGCGATGGCTGCTGGCTCTGCCTCCTATCGATATTGTGGTTAAAGCGAAAGCTTTTGCCACGGCTGATAGGCTGATGCAGAATGGCATGTGGACTCCGAATTTTCACATTGGGCATGGTAAGATTGCAACGATAATATCGATCCCGCTGTTTGAAATGCCGAGAGACGATATGCCTGTGGTAACCTGTTTCGACAGGAATTTTGAAGCGAAAGTTACCAGTAGGCAAGAATGGCTTAGTGGATGGCCAGCGATTTCAGGAACTGCGTGGTTAGATTTACAGATGGATCGAAATCTCGTGAAGGAGTAGGTGCTGGTGTATACGACATGGGCTCTGGAGAGGGAAATTGCTTCTATCTGGGGGCTCTTGTCAGTGTGCTCCAAGCGGAGATCTTCGCGGTGCTGTCAGCAGCTCGTGAGACTCTGCCTGTTGGAACGCACGGCAAGAGGGTGCTTATCTGTTCGGACAGTAAGGAAATGCAGAGTGCAGAGTGCAGAGATTACCTGAACGAAATGGGTCTGAGGAATCAGATCAGTTTGGTTTGGGTACCTGGGCACTCTGACGTGGAGGGGAATGAAAAAGCTGATGAGCTAGCCAAGGCGGGTGCCGAAGCTCTCCGTCACGGCCCTGAGCCATTTTTGCCGATTACTCGACCTGCGCGTGTAGAAGCGCTGGGGAGCTGGGTGATGAGGAGGCATGTGAAGCGCTGGGAGGGATACTATGGTGGTATCCACACCAACGCTTTTTCCCGAAACCTAATGTGAAATGGGTCAAATCTCTGCTAGGGATGGACAGGAATCGCATCAGGAGAGTGGTAGGTGCGATCACTGGACATTGCGAGCTGAATAGGCACATGAAAAAGCTTAGGTTCTCGGCGACCTCTATGTGTGCGTGCGGCTTAGAGGAAGAAACGGGATTTCATGTATTATGTGAATGTCTTAGTTTCTCCCAACAAAGGCGCAGGCTGCTGGGAGCGTATGTTTTAAGACCGTCCGAAGTTGCTAACCTAGAACGAGCTACTTTGAGCAAGTTCTTGGAGGCGACCGGGAGGTTTAACTAACTTGAGTGGGGAAGCTGATTTAAATGATGAACGGGAAAGGAACAAAGGATCGTCAGACCTGTGTTTCAAGATTGGTAAAGCGATCGTCCCAAGCTGATAAATTAAAGAAAAATGAAACCAAATGGTAGATTTCAATGACCCATAGAAAAATTACTTTTATAACATCGGAGCCTTTAATGGGCCAATTATTGCAGATTTTTCGGAGTTGTAATCGAAGAATTTTAGCCGAGTTGCTAAGGGGGGCTTTAGACCCCTCCTCACTGTAACGCAAGGCGAGGCGAAAATCCATGGTACAGACCAACACAGACGAGTCACATGTCACAAAATTAAATAATTTTGTTACAGAAATACTGCAATTAAATGAAAATTAGAGTTTTTCGTCTAAACGTTTATTTCAATACTTTTTGCATAATTGGCCTTTATATTGCGTCGTCTCGGTGTAGCGAATTTTCACGGGGCTGACGCCCCTTAAAATATTCCCTCCACCTCGACAATAATAACGTTATTATACCCCTTGTATTATAATATACTATTACATCATTCATAATTACATAATTAATCAGCAACAACCCTTTAAATGTGGATGTAATAACAACATTATAATAATATACTGCCTTAGAACCCATGAAGGGTTCGAGGCTAGATCATTATTTACTAGTTTCGCTGTTTGTGGTTCTACTTTTTGAGATCCTTTCATTACCGGAAAGTTTTACTGTGCCAGTGGTAAGCTGTGCGACAAACCCAGTGCCATCTATGAGATGTAACTAGGAGCGAAACTCGTAGGAGTAGAATACCGGTTCTCCCAACAATGCCTTTTCGGGTAAGCCGTACGATGGCACTACGCTCAACTTCGCTTGACTTGAACGATTCAATCAGTTTTGTTTTGTTTACAAATCTAACAATCGGTACAAATCCGTCTGCGGCTGAGTTTCCAGCCAACGCACTGGCAACTCAATCTCGTAGTAGGAAGCAGACGTGTTAACCACTGCGCTATCGAGTTGCGCGGATGTAATAGTGGAGCTTCATTTAAGCTAAGTGGGAAATTTAAGGAGGCGCTTTATGTACCGTGGATCGGCCCTACGGAAAGTTCCTCGATGTGGTTCTTCATCATATTACCGATGGTACGGTCGTGTTTTATAAACGGAAGTTATTCAAATCCAAATGGAACATTAGAAGCAATGAAAAAAAAATTTAGTTACACCATTGCAATCACAATGAAAACACTGTTTAATTTAGGTTCAAGTTTTATTTATTTTATTTATTGTATTATGTCCTCATGGACATAAAAAGATGATCTTCAAATAACTGAGCACAATTTATTATTCACTAATATCTAATCTTGTCTTGACGACTGGCAATAAGCGAATGAATATTATTCATGTAATGTTCCTGGATTGAATTGAGTGCGTTTGATGTTCGAGTAACATTGATGTTAAAACGGTAGTGGCTCGGTTGCCGGTCATAGGGTGTATGATCCGGCAGTCGGTGACTATAATTATCTCAATTTCATTGTACACTAAGTGTCATCCTGATGCCCTATGATGAGATGATTATCCTTAACCCAAATAAAAGAAATATGACCTAAAAATTAATTTGTGGTGTGTTTCACAGGAATTTGGTAAGTATATTTTTGTGGAGTTTAGTAAGTGAACGTTAGGAGGATTTAGGGGTGGACGACACAAACTATAAAGATAATTTTGTTAAAGAAATTTGAGAAATATTTCTTAATTAACTACATAAATTCATCTTTGGTTTTTGATGACGCAGATAAAGTACGTTTTTGGACCCGCACAAAGTAAAAAGGTCTTATACTTTTACTACAAACATCTTTCTTGTAACATGGGGTAGATCGAGGTGGGAGGTGGGGTGATAGATTTGCTATTGTGTATTCATGACGAATCAGCAACAAAAAAAAATATCCGTTCATTCGTCCGTCTCCAGCCTGAAAGGCACATGCCTCCAATGATTTAAGTTCGAAGATGAGCAAAATCACGCAAATAGTTTTTCGTTTATATTTCCTTAACTATGGAATATGGAGATTTTCTATTAAGGGCAAAGTTGTAGAGAATAAGATTTTAGAGAAAACGTGTTTCAGGGTTTTATAGAAAAATGGCCCAATCCGGGGATATGGCAATTTCTAGAATTGCGAGCGATGACCAATATCCCTAGAATATGAGAGTTAGAAAGTTCCTTCCAGAGGAAAAGTTGTAGAGAATAAAATTTCGCAGAGCACGTGTTTCAGTCTTTTAGGGAAAAGTGACCCATTCCTGCAAATTTTTTCGTAGACTAAGGAACACACAGGAACTTTTTGACTTCTCCTCCGTGCGACGTACCCCCCGGAAAATATTTTTCCCAGATTCTAGGTAAAATTTTAGGCCGAAATGCTTTTTTACGTTTTTTACTCATTAAAATCGGTTCAGTCGATCCGAACATACGAATTATTATTATTATTTCGTATGGTTTTTATTTACATCTTTTTCAGTTATTACAATCCATATGTTATTTTTACATTGCTTCCCTTAATTCACATCTATTTTTAATTTTCACAATGTGGGGTTTTATTTTTCAAGATTATCAACAAGTAATAGAAATATAAGCTCGCTACATCAAACCGTCACTTAACGCAAGAACGCTTTGTTAAAACATAAAAAAATTCGTCTAGCGGTGATGTCGCTGGCAATGTCTCCATAACACAAGATGCGTTATATCGTTGGACGGCAAGTGAAAAGCGTTGTCCGAGGTAATGGCTGGATGTGTTGGATCCGGTCAATGAGTTGAGTCGTGATCCGATCGTGTTGATGAGATTCTTTGCCTCCCTTGCCCAAGGACCGAAAGTCTCGAAAGCCATTGGAAAGAATAGGTAGTTTAAAGACTTTAATTCGGAGTATTTTTTGTGTTTGATTTTGCTCTTAAGTTCGGCTGCTGCTCCGGCCTGCAGAGCAGTTTTGCTGATGTAGGAGTTGGCTAGTGTGTCCACACAAGTGACGTCCTACAATAGAGGTTTACCCCTCGCCCATGGTGTCAGTGTTAGGCCGTCGGGGCGCTTGCCGTTGTTTCTGAAAATGCCTGGCGGCTCTAGGGTCGAAGGCACGTTTATCGACGAAAGAGCGCGATGCAAAATTGTGTTTAGCTCCGAATGTCTCGTATACTTTGTACTGTTGATTGTGCAACTCAAGCCGTGTACGCCGTACTCCGAAACTTTCGCTCCACAGCGGCAAGTATATTCGTGGCGTATTTTTCCACCCAATCGAAGGCCAATGCAAATCCGCAAAGTGTTGTCGTCAAGTAGTGTGCCATTGTTGGAAAGAGGAAATGTGTGCATGTGTGCAACCATGTACCCGACTCGGGTGCTTGTAGAGCGGTAAATCTAGCGATGTCCTTCGCTGTACGAAATTGTAAATTGTCGCGAACTATTCGGTCCACATTTATCAAGTCCCAGTTCTTCTATGATTCTGGAGTGGTCGGAAGGTCTGTGGCGTTTACAACTTGCCATGCTGTCAAAGCCTCGTCCATTTGGTGAATGGAAATGTCGTTGCCTGGAGAGTTGAGCGTGTTAGCAACGAGATATCTAGCACCAAATACCGAGGCAAGAAACGCAGGAATGCTGATGTCGAGTGATCGACGAATACCGATGCCTCCTTGACTTATTGGTAGTGCAGCCTGAATCCACTGGTTGTCTGTTAGTTGTAAATTCACATCTATACATTCTTACATCTAGTAATTCTCTAAGTACATTGTTGAGTGGAGGTTTTCGCAATGTTGTTTAGGCTTGATGCATTAGTATGCCGGGAGGAAGGTGAATACCAACAGTTCGGCGACCATGTGATGACATCTTAATGCCGACGGTTGTATTGTGATCCGCATTCGATTAATTACTGGGGTGTCATCGTTCACAAGCTGCGCCATCTTTGACGTGAAGCGGTAGAGCTTACAACCACGTGTTTCCATTGCACAGTGTTCTTTGTTCGTACACAATCTTGCATCTTTTTGAGTGACGTCATCGGAGCTAATGATTGTGGACAGTTCGTTACGGGCATTGATTACCGTAACTATTCAATTTATGAAGCTTGGCTGAACTTAGGGACGTTACATTTCTTAGAGAAAAATTCCTGACAATGTCAGAACCGGGGCTCGAACCCGGGTCATTTTTGGTGGCAGTCCAGCGCGTTCACCACTGAACCACCCGTCCCCTAACATACGAATTAAACAATATTGATATTTTGTATGGAAACGGACCCAAATATTTTTAAATAGTCAATTTGGTACCTTTCTTTCTTTCTTACTTTCTTTCTTTGTTTCTTTGTGGCAGAATGACCCAGATCTCCAGAACTATGAGAGTTAGAAAGTTGGTTCCAAAGGCGAAGTTGTAGAGAATTAAATATTTTAGTGTACACGTGTTTCATGGTTTTGGGAAAATATGGCCTAATCCCGGGATAACGCCACTTCCAGAATCCAGAGGGATGATTCATACCTCTAGAACTATGGCACCTAGAAAGTTACTTACAAACTTACAAAAGTACCGATATCCGCGGAAAAACCTCTTACAGAGGAGATGTGACGCAAGTCTTTATGTCTGCTTACAAAAGCTTAGATTCGAAGAAAAAATTTTTAAACAAAAATACGTTGTGTTCATAAAATTGCGTCACAAATGCCAGACTCACCAGCGGAATAATTTTTCAACACTTTTAGTTTTTACACGCAAAAATTTAAATTTACTCTAAACGATGCAATAAGAAATAAAATTCAAATTTGTGACGCAATTTTTCGAACTCAACGTATTTTCTTTGAAATTTTTTTGCGAATCAAAGCTTAATACGTCACCCCCCCCCCCCCTCTGTTTTCAGAACTTTTGTAAATGGAAGAAAATAGTTTTACCTTAGGTGATTAATGCGTCACACTTTTCTGATTTCACAGCTTTTGTAACCAGACATAAAGACTTGCGTCACACCTCCTCTGTAAGAGGTTTCTTTGCGGAATAATTTTCGATCTCGAGAAGTAGACAGCCGATCTTCTTGAAATTTTTAGTGAACGTCAGTCTCGGCCTCAAATGAAAAATTTTCGGGAAAACTCTGGAAAAGTCGTGGCATCTGGAAAAGTGGTCAATTTTGAGGGTCCTAAGAAAATGGCTCCCAGCTGTCAAACTGACGCCATCTTGGATTTTTTGCTATTTTCTGAATTAGAATAGTTACACAGTTGGTTTCTTCAGGAAAGTTATAGAGATTGGTAAAAGGAATCTTTAGCCTGAAGCCTAAAAAAAGTTTTTTCGCCGGAAATTTTTTTGCCAGAAATTTTTTTTCGCAGTAAACTTTTTCCGACGGAAATTTGTTTTGCCGGAAAATTTTTTGTCGGAATTTTTTTTTCGCTAGAAATTTTTGATCGCCGAAAACTTTTTTTCTCCAAAATTAGTTTCCTTTTTATTCCAAAATGGATTGACACTAAATGATTTTGTCTTATCACGAAAGTTGGGGTCGCCGCCGCTAACTATAGCAGCTGTGTGAAGGGCCGTAACGCCATATTTCGCCCCTACTTCCAAAAGTACTGATATCGCAACAAAAACTTCTTAAAAGGGAAAGTGTGACACAGTCCCTAATGTCCACTTCCAAAATTAGTGATATCGTTTGAGGTGACGCTATCGCTGATAATACGCAGAAATTTGTTCGAATTAAATGTAAGTTTGTGGTCAATGTTTCATTCTTTGAAAAAAATTGCATCACTTTTTTCTAAAACATAGTTGAACGTTGTGTTCAAAAAATTGCGTCAGAAATGATCCAACGACGAAATAATTTTTCTGTGCTTTTAGTTTTTATTCTGCAAAAATTTAACTTAGTTGTGCGAAGATTGTTTTGTTGTTAAAATTTTTGAGTATGAAAACTGAAAATGTTGAAAAATTATTACGCTGGTGGGTCTCTCTCTCTCACCCTCCTCTGATTTCAGAAATTGTGTAGCCGAAAGCTAATACTTTTACGTTAGAGGCTTAATGCGTCACTCTTTCTCAGAACTTTTGTAAGCAGACATAAATACTTGCGTCACACCTCCTCTGCAAGAGTTTTTTTTGGTGGACATTAGGACTTTTGCAAGTTTATCTATCGCCAAAAACCCCTAAAAGTGTTGATCAATTTGAACACCTCACTCATATCGAGAATTACCGAAAATACCAAAAAACCTGATGGAAGTGAAAGTGTTAGAGAAATCCAGATTAAGCCACAAGAATCCCATAAACCTATGAAGCCCCACTGGATGAGCCTCCCAAAACCCTGAGACATGTTTCGCTAAAATTTAATTCTCTACAACTTTGCCTCAAGCAACCTCCTAACTCTTATAGTTTTAGAGTTATTTAGTCATCCTGAATGAGCATGGAAGTTACTAAATCCCAGAAATCACACGAATGGTCAGGTTTTCAAGGAACAAAAAATACATTTTATGATCTGAAGCTACCCTCAAAATTTCGCAAAATCGATCGAGCCGTTTCCGAGATCCCAACAAAGTACCGTAGGGCCATGATATCCTCTTTGGGAGCCTGCTTTTAACTATCCCTTGTACGTGCCCGTACCATTTTAGACGACTAGCCCCCGTCTCCTCTTCCACTGACTCCTAAGTTATTTATTTATCTAATGACTCGAATACGAAATATAAATTAAGTTCAAAACCTTCGAAAACTTTAACAAATTTTTACTCCTCGAAATTTTTCTAGTCACGTCTTGGCATCATTTGAAACTCTATGGATTTCATCAACTTCACCATTGAAACGATGTATCGGACATTCTTTCACAATCCAAACAATGGGATTTCTCCACACTCGCAGAGAGGTGAATCGATGTACTTCCATTTATGTAGTAGATAATTGCAGCATCCCTGACCAGTGCGAATTCGGCTCAATCGCACCCACGTCCGTCGCGGTAGATTGTATCCTTCCACTTCAGAAGTTGGATCGTCCACCAATTCTTTGTTGTGCACCGACACACTTTGCCACCATTCTTTCCATCTTGTTTTGATGTTGCTCATGCTGCTGTGATTTTTGTAGAAGTGCCAGAACGGAGATCGAGATTTGAGCCTCTGATTCATCGGCGCAGCCATAATGTCGTGGCAATTTAGCATTCAATACGATCTTTCGGCATTCTTTTATTGCCGCCTCTTCGCGCAGGATGTGTGTTATTAGAGCGATGCTGCTCAGCACACCGAGCCGTTCCGACTCAGTTGGTTGTACGACTCCACAAATAAGTCTGAGGGCCGTGTTGATTTGTGTGTCGATTTTCTTTACATGGCAGTTGGTCATCCATACAGCTGGGCAGTACTCGGCAACTGGCATGATCATGGCATGTGTTGTGATTCTGAGCGTTTTCGCTGAGCAGCCCCACGTCGTTACTGTCAGCTTCTGGATGATGCTCAACCGCGATTTCAGTTTCTTTTGTATACATTCCGAGTTCCGTCGATACGTTAAACTCCTGTCCAGAATGATACCAAGGTACTTCGGGTATTTGTCGTGTGTTATTCGTTTCCCGTTCATTTTTAGCTTCATTTTTCGATTCGCTTGCCGGTTGTCCAGATGAAAAAGGCATGAGACTGTCTTTCCAACGTTCGGTTTTAAACGCCAATTGGAAAAGTAAATCGCCAGTTTTCGAAGATCTGTTCGAATTGCTTTTTCGACGTTAACGAACGTTTTTGCCTGGGCTGCCAAAGCGATGTCGTCAGCGTAAACGAATCGTCTAGATCGAAGAGCTTCTGGAAGGTCGCTGGTGTACAGGCAGTACAGCATACTGAAAATAACAGATCCTTGCGGTAGTCCGTCATTTAGGCAGCTTTTGCGGCTAAGTTTGTCGTTAATTTCGACTCTGAATGTCCTGTTGCTCAGCACGCTCATGAACAGTGATAGTGTTGTCTGGCACTAGATAACTCTACTGAGCTTTAACAGAAGGCCTTTTTTCCATGCCGAGTCATAAGCCGCCGATAGGTCCAAGAAAACAACTCCAGTTCTCAGTTTTTTCTCGAAGCTTAGCTCGAAGTAATTTGTTAGCGACAGCACTTGTTCGCAGCAATTCCGGTTTTTCCGAAAACTCGCCTGCTCGATCGGTATTGTTGAGTCGATTGTGTCACCCAATCTCGTCAGAAGCGCTCTTTCGAAAAGCTTGAAGCAACAGCTGAGCAAGGATATTGGTCGATAATTGGCTGGGTCATTCGGGGGTTTGTTCGGCTTCAAGAATGCAATCACCTTCGCAGTTTTCCACAATTTTGGCAGCGTGCCACTTCCGAAAACATTTGTGAACAGTTTGCTCAACCATTTGATGGCATTCGGTCCCAAGTGTTTGAGAAGTTCAGGGAATATGTTGTCTTTACCTGACGCTTTCCTGCATTCTATAGATGCCAGTGCTTCGCAAATTTCGTCGCTTGTAAACGGTGCAGCAAATGACGATGCCCGTGGGCTATTTCGGAAATTCGATTTGTATTCCTGCTTCACTTTCCTTTGTTGCGCTGTGGTGACAGTGCCCTTCGAGTTTTTGAAAACCGGGCTGCAATCTGGCCGGGAGTAATTGGATACAATCTTTTGTTTTGTGAGGACTTACCGCTGAGCCGATTCAGTAAGTTCCATGCTTTTTTACTGGATTTTGCGAAATCTATTGAGTCCATCCTGTTTTCCCATTCGTTTTTGCGATTTTCATCCAGCAGCAGCAGTTGTGTTCCGGTGTCGATATCCGGTGCGACCATCCCGGAATCAGCGTTGCTCTACGACCTCGCGGAATGAATAGCTTAGCAGATGATATGATGAGACCGACAAAACGCTCGTAGCATGAGTGCTGGCTGGGGATTCGTAACACTGTTCGTTCGATGGTTTTCCCAGTTCGCTTTGCTAAAGTTCCACCGGCTTTTCCCATTCGACCGGATGAGTGGAATCTTTAATCCGATTTCGACAATAATTGGGCGATGTTGACTGTTGGGGAATCCTCTTAATATTTTTCGGGTCGCTGGAATTGCATCTCCATTCTGGTCCCTCGACACGAAACACAAATCAGGTGCGAACGAGAGATTCCATCTGGCCGACCGGATCTGGCCGGGATCGGTTGAATCGTACAGGAGCGTTAAGTCCTGTCTCAGCAACCAGTCTACGACTCTCAGGCCATCTTGACAGGTATCATCGTATCCCCATAACAGATTGTGGCTGTTGAAGTCGCCACCGATGTATGTTGGTTTGTCGAACTGTGGCAGCACTTCATTTTCGAAATTCCGCGACGGCGGTTTGTACACATTCACAACTGTTTGTTCGTCAACTTTTATTGCCGTGTAAAAATTATTTTCTGATGTCAACACTTGAACAAGAGGTAGCAAGTTATCTTTCACATACGTAGCCATTCCGAATTTATTATGGAATTGGGTCGCATTGAGCGTGTATCCTCTGATCTGCAACCGTGCTCCGTCTTCGGCGACGTGTGTCTCCTGAAGAAGTTCTACATCGACAGTATTTTCGGCGCACACTTTTTCCAGGTACTCGCGTTTATTTATGGACAAACCTTCGACATTGATCTGATAGATCCGTAGAAAGCCTCCAATATTTGGGTGGGTGACTGTGCTGTTGTCGAAATAAATCGTAGTGTTGTTTCCGTTCGTTGACCGGAGCGTTGAATTCATTGTTGTGTACTGCCGCTTTCCGGTGTGTTTCTTTGTTTCGTTGTAAGTTTTGGTTCAAAAATAATCTTTTATTTCGTGACTGGGAGATTTTCCCCGGAAAATGTTCAGTCGTCGAAAATGGTGACGTGTAGAAATTAAATCTCTCAAAGACCAATTTGGTGAAGAAAACATAAAAATTGGTCGTCACCTTCTTTGAGCATAGTCCAACAGGTGTCAAAAGCTTTGTTGTTGTTGTAGTTGATGCGGCTTTTCGATCCGCTATAACGGTGACGATTCGTCGATAATCCGCGTAGCGATGAAACTGTATTTCAACTGCTTGATGTGTGTCCTTTCCTCTTATGTAGACTTCGAACTGAAGAATTCTCTTATCGAACTGAAGACTACTCTCGAAGGTTATAAAAATCAGCTAGCCAAAGTTTCTGAAAACGTTGTGTCGGCTGGAGTGAATGATAACTTTGTGTTGGGTGGTGATTACAACCTTGGTGACAGTATCACGTGGCATTACGACTCAGCGCGTGGGATTTGTACCGCAAGTGATGTGTCTGGTTCCATTCCGAATGAACTCTTGGACACTTTTTCACTGTGTCCTAAATCAGTTGAATACTGCGCGGAACGTGAATGACAGAACGTTAGATTTAATAGTTACTAATCTTCCGCCTGAACGAGTACAAATTAGCGTTGAATTAACTCACTCGTGGGCATTGATGGCCATCATCCTCCTCTTCTTGTGGATTTTGATTTGTTCAGGTTCAAGTATATTGCGAAAAATAGATTACCGAAAACTAATTTCTTCAAAGCGGACAATTTGCGATTAGGTGAGGGTTTGGCATCAATCGACTGGCAGAATGAGCTGCGGAGACTTGATGTAGATCATGCTGTTAGGAAGTTTTATAGTGCTCTTGAACCATTTATTAGCACAATTCCCAAGGTTCCTACCTCTTCTAGAGATTATCGAGTGTATTTCTCTCATGACTTGATCTCTCTGATTAAGAAGAAGAGTGCCATTAGGAGTAAGCTAAAGAAAGAGAAAT
>CM055404.1:132312005-132332158 GCA_029228625.1 Pseudolycoriella hygida
TAAAATTCGAAACCTCCGAGCATTACCGAAAAACCCTCAAAATTGACCACTTTTTCCCATGCCACGACTTTTCCAGAATTTTCCCGGAAAAGCGGCATATGAAATTTTTCATTTGGGGCCGAGACTGACGTTCCCTGAAAATTTTAAGGAAATCGCTCGGGCGGTTCTCGAGAAAAAAAAAGTAGATAGATAGATCGTTGACACACCACACAGGAATAAAATTGTTATTAATTACAAAGGTAATTTGACCACTTTTCCTTAGGAATTGGTCATCTTTGATTGGCGATATCTCAGCCAATTTTCAACCGATTTTGATGAGTGAGGGCTTGTTTGAAAGCTGCTGCGACGTAGTTTTTTTTAAAAATAATTTGGAGGGGAAGGGGGCGAGGGGAAAAAACTCAAAACTTCGCCTATACATCGCGTCTTGTCCCAAAGGTTTTTGTATGGAGGTTTTTGGGTTTGTGGACGTTTTTTTTGGGGTGTGGGGACTGCGTCACGCTCTCCGCTACCGCTCCGAGCATGATTTCAAATAACAATTAAACAATGAAGATGAGACAATAATTTGAATGCAGCATCAACGTGGCAGGGATATACGAGGGGCACCCTAAAAGTTTCGGGAATCGGCTATAAAACGATTTTATTGCTCCTCAAAATAATCACCATTACAATCTATGCACTTTTTCATCCTTAAAAACCAGTTTTCGAAACATCGAGTCCATTCGGAAGTTGGGATTTGGGCCACTTCTTGTTCATATGCCTCGACAGCAGCTTCCGCAGATAAAAATCGCTTCCCACGCAACTTATTCTTGACACTCGAAAACAAATAAAAGTCGCACGGTGCCAAGTCGGGACTGTAGGGTGGATGCAGCATCAAATTGATTTTTTCCTTCTCCAAGAACGACGAGCACTTGTGTGGGAGCTTGCATTATCATGGTGGAGGACGATCTTGCGATTTCGACTCTTTCCATGTAGTTCTTCAAATACTTTTGGCAAACAAATCGTAGTATACCACTCTGAATTGATTGTTTTACGATCCTCAAGTGGTACAGTAGCCACATGACCACATTTCCTGAAGAAAGTAGCGACCATTTTCTTGGCGACGCTTCGAGCGCGAATTACCTTTGTTGGTAAATCTTCATTTTGAAACACCCAAACTGTGGATTGCTGTTTTGTTTGGGGATCATAGCTGTAAATCCAACTTTCGTCACCTGTTACGATGCTATATACTGAATCAGAAGCCCCATTGTCGAATTTTTTGAGAGAATCTCGGCACCATTTCACACGAGCCTCCTTTTGGTCGTCTGTCAATTTGTGTGGGATCCACCGAGAACAAAGCTTCCGTGTGCGTAAATGTTCGTGTAAAATTGTTTGTATTTGACTTTTCCCGGTCCCAAGGGATGCAGCTATCTCAGCATAGGTCACATGTCGATCGGGTTCAATCATGTTCCGGACATGGTCAATGTTTCCATCGGTGATGGCTGTGGAAGGTCGACCTTCACGAAAGCCGTCACTGAGGTAAGTGCGTCCCGATTCAAACTCAGCGAACCACCGATAAACAGTGGTCTTGGATGAGGCCTCATCTCCAAATGCTTTTTGCAAACGATCAATACACAATTTGGGAGTCAAGCCAGACTTAAAGTCGTAGAAAATCATGGCTCTAAAATTTTCACGTGATAAATCCATTTTTTCTCTGCAATGACTTTTTGGAATTAATGTATCTTTTGACTTCTACGATCGATTTTCATTTTGATCATCATTTTTAAATCAGGAAAGATCAATTTAATTTTTGTGTAAATTGGCGAAAAGTTTACACGAACCGATATAGCCGATTCCCGAAACTTTTAGTGTGCCCCTCGTAAAACCTTTTTGTAAATGTACAACCGCTACGGTGTGTTCGATCAATAAATTTAAATAACGATCTGTGGAGTTTATTTAATTTTCATTTACTAGCATCTCTTCCAAAACTTTTTCTCTCAGTACAAAAGAAGTACATTTAATGTAATTTCTATAATATATTTGTGTAAAATTGAACACACCAAACATAAGTATCCGGTGGCACAATTGGTAAAGCAGTCGACTCATAATCCCGAGCGTCTTGGGTTCAAGCCCCGCAAATGACAAAAATTTTACTAATAAAAAGAATGAGAGCCTGACATCAAGAAATGTAGATGGAGGACGTAGCGATCATCAGAATAGAAAAACCGAAATAGAAAAGTCGGAAAACTAAATTAAATTTTCCTTTCTTTTCTTACATAACATTATATGAAATGTGCTAGTAATTCACAGTTTAAAGTACATTAAATGTACATTAGTTGTGTATTCAAAGTGTTTTAAATGTACATTAGATGTACATGTAATTCACATTTAATATACATTAAATGCACTTCACGTTCCAAGGAAAAGACGTAACGGTAAGGGCGCTTTTTAACATATTAAATGTCCTGGAACTGAAGCACATTAAATGGTATCAGCACATTTTCCGATGGTACTTTATGTACATTTCGTGGGGTCAGTTGTTATCTGGGAATTCGAGTAAATCTTTTCCGATTTTCATAAGTTTGTTTTTGTGTGAAAGATTTGGGCATGCCCGAAAATTCAAGGAAGAATTTTTTGAATTTGAGTCCTAGCATCTCTACAGACATCACTACATCACTACAAACTTAGCTGGGGCACTAGAAACGAATGTCTGTAGGGCCCTACGTGTTTTTTTGTACATTAAATCGAATAAATCTTTTCCGATTTTCATAATTGTTTTTTAAATCGACAAATCGACAGGTATATGAAAGCCGAACAATTAGTAGGAGAAACTTTTTGAGATTAGGGCCTAGGATATAGCTAAAAACGAGTTTCTGCTAGCGCTCTACATGTTTTTTGTACATAACTCGAGTAAATCTCTTCCGATTTTCAATTTTTTTTTATCGAAAGGTCTAGGACTGTCTCCCGTTTTATGGAAGAACATTTTTTGATTAGAAACCCTTGGACTCAGTCAGGACCCTAAAACTGAGTTTCTACTAGGGCCCAACGTGTTTGCTTACATAAGTTGGATAAATCCTAACTGATTTTATTGATTCTTTTTCTATTTGAGAGGTAATCGAGTACCGAATTATGTTCAAAAACAAATTTAAACCCGGTGCCTATGCATAGGGCTGAAGTAGGCCTCAGGTCTCTCCTAAGGTCGGCCCTAACAAAAATATTTTTTTCTGCTATGTTGCAGAGCAAATTGAGCGAAACATTTTTGTCTACAGAAGTATGTGTCCGAGGCATATCCTTATAGCCTTGGGTCGGCTCTAAGGTCTGCCCTTAACAAAAAAATGGTTTTTCACTATGTTGTAGAGAAAATGGAGGGAAATATTTTTGTCTATGTAGGTATTTGTCCGAGGCCTCTCCTGAGGACCCTAGGTCGGCCCTAGACAAAAAGATGGTTTTTTGCTATGTTGTAGAAAAAATTGAGATGAACATTTTTGTCTGTTCGGGGGTCAATTTTGTGCTCTCGGAAGGCCTTTTTTACGCCGTTCTTCGGAAGGGTTTTCAATATTGTCCTCGGCAATTTCCAATACAATTTAATGTGAACGTAATTTCATACACTTAAGAGTTAAGGCAATATTTACTTAAATGCGTTCGAGTCTTTTCGTAACATCTACTCTGCCACATCTACTCTGATACGTACGGGTCCCTTGCATATGTTTTTTGTGGAAATGGGATCAGTGGTCTGGGCATTGGGACCAATGGAGCTTTTTGGTCATATAAAGAGCGATCGAGTTAAAATTGTTACCAAGGATATTGACAAAAAAATGTGAGAGTGTGTGCGATATGAAACAGATGTAAAACAGATATGACCCGTTATTTTATGGTATCAGCTTGCTCTTGTGATGCAATTGTTTTATAGTCAGTTCTTGTTCATTTAATATCTCATAAAAATTTTTTTATTTACAACTAATTATCAGATGGCCATTCGTACAATTGTCAAAAATTTAGCATAATAAATAGAAAATTTCATCCATATTGTCACACGAACGGAAGGTACCCGTGATAGCTGCCTCTATGTACTGCCATGCTTACCCGCTACTTTAAAAACGACTTCGACCGAGGCTCGTTTGATCTCGTCCGATCTTCTGATTCAGCGCATCGAAGAATTTTATGACTTCGTCACCCCAGGGGCCCAACGTTTCGACCGCGAATGGAACAAAATAATAGCCCTGCACTATGGGTAAAATGTTTCGAAAATTTTCCAAAATTAATATCTCGTAAATTGTTGAAAATTTTGGAAAACAATGTTCTACAAAGTTGTGGAGAATATATTACTGCATATTGAACCCAACTCGAATTTCAAAATGGCGGCTTCCTCGACCGGAAGTAGCAAATATCTTCGGAAGTAAGCCACTTAGAAACATATTTTCTTCACGAAAGTCTCGGAATGTGCTTCCGCTTAATTTAAGGATATTACAAAATACAAAATGGCCGCCACCTAAACCGGAAGTGACTTGTAACTTTTGATATATACGACATACACTCAAACTCTCTTCACTAAAGTCTAGGAAAGTGCTTTCGCTTAATTGGGATTTTGCAAATTACAAAATGGCCACCACATAAACCGGAAGTGGCTTCCAACTTCTAATATACACTACATACACTCAAACTCTTTTCACTTAAGTCTCGGAATGTGTTTCCGCTTAATTTTGTGATATTGCAAAACACGAAATGGCCGCCACCTAAACCGGAAGTGCCTTGTAACTTCTGATATATACGACATACAGTCAAAATTTCGTCACTAAAGTCTAGGAATGTGCTTCCGCTTTTGCAAGCCACTTCCGGCTTAGGTGGTGGCCATTTTGTAATTTGCAATATCACAAAATTAAGCGGAAACACATTCCGAGGCTTTAGTGAAGAAAGTTTGACTGCATGCCGTGTATATCAGAAGTTGGAAGCCACTTCCGGTTTATGTGAATGCCATTTTGTATTTTGCAATATACCAAAATTAGGCTGAAGCACATACCTAGACTTTAGTGAAGAGATTTTGAGTGTATGTCTTGTTAATCAGAAGTTACAAGCCACTTCCGGTTTATGTGGTGGCCATTTTGTAATTTGCAAAATCCCAAAATTAAGCGGAAGCACATTCCTAGACTTTAGTGAAGAGAGTTTGACTGTATGTCTTGATAATCAGAAGTTATTCCGGTTTAGTTGGCGGACATTTTGTATTTTGCAATATCCCAAAATTAAGCGGAAGCACTTTCCTAGACTTTAGTGAAGAGAGTTTGACTGTATGTCTTGTTAATCAAAAGCTACAAGCCACTTCCGGTTTAGTTGGCGGACATTTTGTATTTTCAAATATCCCAAAATTAAGCGGAAGCACTTTTCTAGACTTTAGTGAAGAGAGTTTGAGTGTATGTCGTATATATCAAAAGTTACAAGCCACTTCCGGTTTAGGTGGCGGCCATTTTGTATTTTGGAATATCCTAAAATTAAGCGGAAGCACATTCCAAGACTTTCGTGAAGAAAATATGTTTCTAAGTGGCTTACTTCCGAAGATATTTGCTACTTCCGATCGAGGAAGCCGCCATTTTGAAATTCGAGTTGGGTTCAATATGCAGTAATATATTCTCCACAACTTTGTAGAACATTGTTTTCCAAAATTTTCAACAATTTACGAGATATTAATTTTGGAAAATTTTCGAAACATTTTACCCATAGGGCCCTGTTCGATCAACGTACGGTACTTTGTTGTTTTCCGTTGTGCCTTGTCTGCTGCTGCTCTTCCGGCTTTCCTTTGTTAAATTGGTCTGACACTTGTTGGTCCGCTTCTGAGCAAAAGTAGAGTTCGCACTAATCAAGATTGATTTGAAGACCCATTTTGGCGCATTAAGTGATGACCGTTTTTGAAATCAGGTCCAAAAGGTATCTGATCGTACTCCAGATAAGCTTTCAGTCGTCAAAAAACGATCGCGATCGCGAAAGCTCTATGATAGTTGTTAACCAAAAGTGACAGTTGTTTGGTAATTGATGATACGACTTACGTTAAACCAAGCTTCCAACAACTTCCGGGCAAAAGTATTATATCACAAAAACTACAAACTACAGCGTACATACAATATTATAAATCTCAACCAGATAATCACAAAAATACATCACAGCCTTGATCATCACTAAAGGTGTTGCGAATTAAAATTTAATTGCCTCTCTGGATCGATATGGAAATCCGTTGCAGTAGATAATCTAAAGATCGCGGCTCTCCAGAACTTCTCACTAACGCTTTTCCGAAATTTTCCAAAAACACCATTGTTTCGGGGCCGGTCGCACCAAACGATTCGAAAACTAGCGGTGAGAAAATGTATTGCGTCTTCAAATCGATGTACTTGTTGTGCTTTTCGCGTTCGGCCTTGTCAGCAGCTGAGCCACTGCATACAGCACTCAATTTCACATATGTTGGTGCGATCGTATCTACTACCGTTACGTCCCATACCAGTGATTTTCCATGGCTCCATGGGTAGATTGTAAGGCCATCGGGACGGGTGGCTCTATTTGATTTGGACGCCTGCAGCTCTGAGTGCCGCTGAGAAAATTTTGTTAATCTCTAAATGTCTGGAATATTTACCTTTTGACAGAGAGCATGATAACGCATGGTGACCGTTCGACTCTACTATTTCGCCGCACACGCAGGTATGGGCCTCGCACACTTTGTTTCCAAGCCTTAACGCCACAGCAATTCTGGCAGTGTCATTGTCCAACAGTACTCCCAATTGAGGAGACGGAACCGCTTGCAGCCACTTTGAAGAGGTTGTGGAAGATGACGCAAGAAGTCTGGCTCGATCACTTAGGCCACCGGAAGACAATAGCTCATCGAAAATTTGGTGGACTTTCAAGGAATCCCACGCTGATTGGTCCATTTTCAGTTCTGGCGTAGCTGGTGATTATCTGGTTGAGATTTATAATATTGTATGTACGCTGTAGTTTGTAGTTTTTGTGATATTATTTTAGTATTTGGGTTTAATACAAAAAAAAAAAGTATTATTGTGCGACTGAACGAGGAAAAGTAGCGGAACAGTTTAAGACGTCGGAACAGTTTACGCGCGCAAAATTATGTTCTGGTTTGAAAATTTTGGTACGAATAGCATCGGCTGTGTTGCTTGCCTAATCATTCTATTACTGTTTAAAAAGTGAGTGATTACGAGTCTTGAAATATAACGATACTATCGATTGAGTTGTTTCGAATTACGAACGGCATATTTGTATCTCAATGAAAACATTCTTAATTGTGGAGTTTATTTAATTTAGGAAAGACTAGATTTCTAAAAAATGCTATTAAAAAATTCTTTAGGAAAATGTCAACTGTCCCTTAAACAATCATTTTTTGATCTGTTGTGAATGGCCTGATAGGATCTCTAACAAGTTCCACTGATGAGACGGCTCCAGTGCAGTCTGTTCCTATGGATTTACCTCTCGATCTTAGTCGTAAGAGTTCGACCAATGAGCTGTCGATTTCGATCAATCATATATCGAGTTCAACAAGAATTGGAATTTCAGTAAGCTAAATGCTGTTTTTGCAATTCACCGACAAAAACTCGCTTTTTCGTGCGTCATTTCGGTGCAGCATGTAGTCATTTTGCCGCACTAGTGCGATGACGGTTTTTTTACGCACTAGTGCGTTGAAGGTTTTTTTACGCAATCGGCAATCTCACATCAAATGCGTTAAACCACCTTCATACGTAACTTTTTTATGAAAAATTTGTTTTCGGCAGAGACCATCGGGAAGCCTTTACTTAACATCCTGAGAAGAAGACAACTTGAACTGAAGTCATGTGTAGTTATAAATAAAGCCCAATCCTTATAGCTGCAAAAACCCTCAACTACTTATTTGGGTAAAGTCAATTAAACAGGAGAAATCGACAAACAGGGTGCAGTACTGAATAACCGACTTTCTGCAAACTTTGGGTCTGCGGCCATTGAAGATCGCAATTAAAAAAAAAGTTCTTCCATAAAATGATCAGACATTCGTAGGGGGAGGCTTTTGAAAATGAAATATTTTTTTTAAAACGCTGCACCCTAATGCACAGCCGCAGTGGCGGCGAGAGTACCCGAACATATGGAAGTTTGTTGTATCTCCATGCATTCACTAATCTTTAATTAAGTTCCTTTTAGTAATTTTTTTTCAGACGCCATGAATCCATCGATTTAACTTTCACCCCGCGTACGTACACTCTTGTGTTTATTGGGGTGTTGTATGGAAAATATACAATTTCATGTGTGAGAAGTGAATAACATTATTTTCTCCACTAAAAAACAGTGAGAAGATTGTTGAAGACAATTCTAATTCCAATGACAATTCGGGTGAGAAAATTTGTATTTTCTCAGTCCTCGTTCTCCACCTTCGGCTGGTTATGTAAAAAAATCATTACAAGTCACTTGACTGATTTTATTCGTGGTCATAGAGACTTGCGACAAAATCTTTCATACGAATTTCATTTGGCCTCGAAAAGTGAAATCCGAACAGATAGCCAAACTTTTTCGTAGACACCTGTGCTGACTTCGACAATATGCTAGACGAAACTAATTTATTCATAAATGACAAACAAATAAACCAACAGTTGTTGGTGTAGATATTCAAATTGGCAAGTTGAAAAGCTTTGCGATTATTAGAATATTTTCGATTTTTTTTACTTATATGATCGATCTTTCGAAAGAGAATTCTCTAGTCTTTTTTCGTATTACGTCCTGTCCCTTATCGTCTGTTTTGATATTTTATCAAAAACCTCGGGGCAGTATTCATTGGAAGTTCCTTTGAAATCGAAAGGAAATTCGCGGGAAAATTTAATAATATTTTTGGAAGACTACAAATTAAAAAGGCAATAAATTTAATTTTATGGCAGTAAAATTTAATTCAAAAGCAGTAAATTTAATAAAGTGGCAATAAAAATAATTTTCGGCAGTAGAAATAATTATGGGCAGTAAGTTTTTGCAATTAATATTTTGGCGTAAGAGATTGATGATCCTTTTTACGAAATGTTACGTAAGCGACTGATTATCCATTTTACGAAATATTACGTAAGAGATTGATGATCCTTTTTACGAAATGTTACGTAAGCGACTGATTTTCCCTTTTACGAAATGTTACGTAAGTGACTGATGATCCCTTTTACGAAATACTACGAATGCGAATTATGTTGCGCTTTAAAAAATGTCAGGTAAGCGGCTGATGATCCCTTTTACGAAATGATACATAAGCGACTGATGATCCCTTTTACGAAATACTACGAATGCGAATTATGTTGCGCTTTAAAAAATGTTAGGTAAGCGGCTGATGATCCTTTTACGAAATGATACGTAAGCGACTGATGATCCCTTTTACGAAATACTACGAATGCGAATTATGTTGCGCTTTAAAAAATGTCAGGTAAGCGGCTGATGATCCCTTTTACGAAATGATATGTAAGCGACTGATGACCCCTTTTACGAAATGCTTCGAATGCGAATTATGTTGCGCTTTAAAAAATGTCAGGTAAGCAGCTGACGATCCTTTTACGAAATGATACGTAAGCGACTGATGATCCCTTTTACGAAATACTACGAATGCGAATTATGTTGCGCTTTAAAAAATGTTACGTAACCAACTGATGATCCCTTTTACGAAATTATACGTAAGCGACTAATGACCCCTTTTACGAAATACTACGAATGCGAATTATGTTGCGCTTTACATAATGTTAGGTAACCAACTGATGATCCCTTTTACGAAATGATACGTAAGCGACTGATGACTCCTTTTACGAAATGCTTCGAATGCGAATTATGTTGCGCTTTAAAAAATGTCAGGTAAGCGGCTGATGATCCCTTTTACGAAATAATACGTAAGCGACTGATGATCCCTTTTACGAAATACTACGAATGCGAATTATGTTGCGCTTTAAAAAATGTTACGTAACCGACTGATGACCCCTTTTACGAAATGATACGTAAGCGACTGATGACCCCTTTTACGAAATGCTTCGAATGCGAATTATGCTGCGCTTTAAAAAATGTCAGGTAAGCAGCTGATGATCCCTTTTACGAAATGCTACTATGTTGCGCTTTAAAAAATGTTAGGTGAGTCCATAGCAACGTTGTTGAGTAATTATTTTTATTAAAACTATATACAATCCTATAATACAATTAATTAAATGGTAGCAACAATCTACTGTCAGAATATTAAACTTA
Organism: Pseudolycoriella hygida; assembly: GCA_029228625.1. Taxonomy (NCBI): domain Eukaryota; kingdom Metazoa; phylum Arthropoda; class Insecta; order Diptera; family Sciaridae; genus Pseudolycoriella; species Pseudolycoriella hygida. Next base: position 132,322,191 of record CM055404.1, read on the forward strand.
CTGTCAAAACATTAAATTTATTGTGGAAATATTAAATTTATTGCCAAAATATTAATTGCAAAAACTTACTGCCCATAATTATTTCTAGTGCCGAAAATTATTTTTACTGCCACTCTATTAAATTTATTGCTTTTGGATTAAAATTTTACTGCCAAATTATTAAAATTACTTACCAGTTAAATACTAGCCTTTTTAGAAAACCTTTAACATCCTTGAAATTATGAGTATCTGCGCTTTTCACGAGCACGAGGATGTTAACTCTATGCACGAAGGTAGTAAATCCATTGGAAACTTTGGGCACGAAATATAAATATTAGAGGAGTTGGTTCGCGAAGGGGATTGTGTGTCGAATGCCTCATTAAATTTGTTTTCTATACAAAAACACCATAAAATTCCGAATGAAGTCTAACGCTTTCGCGTAACACTTCCTATACCACAATTTAGACACATTTTGTGATCTATGTAAAGGTTCGATAAATCAAAATATCTATATCTGCTGGGAGAATTTGGTCAAACTCTGCCATGTAAATGAGGAATTTGTTTACACACAAGGTTTTGTGTAGAGGTGAGCGGGCGGGCACGGGCGGGCTAAAATTTTTCGGGCATTTTTTTCGGGCGGGAAACGTGCGGGCCCAAGCGGGCGTCGAACGGGGATCGGACGGTCAACACTTTCTACTCAAATCAACTAATTATTTTTATTTATTTATTTATTTATTTCGTCAAATAATCCTGACTACAATCGATCCAAATGAAAAATTATACAAAACTTGCGGTTTGTGGGTTCTGCGAGTTCTTTGAGATCTAAAACCCACACCCAGTTTTAGTGTTGTCGCTTTTGGCTTTTGCTAAATGCATATCGATATTGCATTGAGTTCGTTAATTGGCGCATTTTTTTTTTGTAAAATTCAAACGTTCTCTGACTTAAAATTTTTGCACATTTGTTTGATGACTCTGTTGTTAGCAAATTCGGAATAGATCGATATTTGTTTCTTCGCATTATTTTTTATTTAATGTTGGATTTAGAAATTACTTCAACAATTTGAATTTTCTTGCAAATGTAGTTTTTTGTTTAATTTTGTAATTTTCCTAAAAGCTTAATTTTGCAGAAAGTTCGATTATTTCGGGGATTCGCATATCTTATAAAACTCCAATTTTCTTAGAGAGTCTAATTCTTTTGAAATTTTTAATTTTTTTGATAATTTGAAATTTATATTTTCCTGTAATTTTGGGATTTCCTTGAAATTTATATTTGGAGAAAGAATTGGGATTTTTCAAAAATTTATGTCTTCTTGATAATTTTGAATTTTCACAAAAACTTTAGATTTCTTGAAAATTCAATTTATTTTTGAAATAACCGTACGGGTCAACCGTATCTTGATTTTCATCATCTTTATCTACATTATCATCCATTGTTTTGATTGATGGCTTTGACAGCAGCAGTACTTCAGTATATTTTTTAAAATTTTAGATTTTCTAGTGAAGTATCTCACAAATTATTGTTTTACTTCAGTTAAAACAATTTCAATTGTTATTACGTTTTGATCATTTGTTGTGCTGTGTTTAATTGTGGAGTTTTGAATCTTTTTTTAATAAATAGATTGGTGTATCCATCAAAAAATCGCTAATTTCTATCGTGTGAAAAGTGTTTTGAAACTTCCAGCTTCTGCAAGCATTATTTCGCTTTCCTCTAGTGGATTTTCGAGAATTTTGTTTTTATTTGAAACGTTTATCTATTTAGAAAAAGTTGTAAACTTTTGTGAAGTTTCGAATTAACTTTTCTAATAAAAAAATGTAATTTAATTTGTGATCATCACGGGAATCTTCTGATTTGTGTTTTTGTTGACAAATGACATGACATGGCCAATTTGTTTACTTACATTCGTCCAAAAGCGGCAACACCGAATTGGAATTTATTCATTGTGTTTTAAACCCACAAAAATAACTCTCGAAAGACATAATTGTAAACTTTCGAGATTGGAAAGATTGTACTTACATTTTAAAGCGAAAAAAAAGACTGCCAGTAAAAAATCGATCTTTTCAAAAACAAATGTTGTACAATCAATAAAATTTAACAAACAAAACATTTTTTTAAAATTAACGAAAACAGATTAATAAAAAAACCAAAGAAACTCTAAAATTTTTTTTTTTTAAACATTTAAAAACATGTTGAGTGTACAATGTACATATATGACGATATCGCTTTTCCAACTAAAACCCATCTACGCCTCTTGAGTGGGAGCGGTCTTTCATGGTTCCACCTGCAAATAAAGGTTAGTTTTCTGTGGCGTGTTACGGTCACATCGACTGCGTGAGCAGAGACTAATCAGGCTTTGATTAGGTTACAAACCAATTTGCATTGGTCGAGTGAGAACCAATTTTCATTGGAACAGTGAAACCATGTGGCACTGAGCTTTCGCTTTCAAGTTTGTCTATTTATTCCATTCAATTTGATTTCCTGCTTCTTAGCTTTCCCTTTGTTCCGATTCAGAATCAATTTTCATTGATCCACATAAACCAATTTACATTGGCCGTTAAGTTTGTTTCATTCCTCCATTCAATTTGATTTTGAGTTCCAAAGCTTTCACCATCGCACGAAATAAGGTACGAGAGATGATGTTATCATGCCCGGAGCGGTAGCGGAGGGCGTGACGCAGTCCCCACACCCCAAAAAAAACGTTCACAAACCCAAAAAAACTCCATACAAAAACCTTTGGGACGAGGAGCCATATATACGCGAACTTTTAAGTTTTTTCCCCTCGCCCCCCTCCCCCTTCAAATTATTTAAAACGTCGCAGCAGCTTTCAAACAAGCCCTCACTCATCAAAATCGGTTGAAAATTGGCTGAGATATCAAGGTTTGAAAATGACACTTTTGTATGGAGAAATAATTTTTCTATTGTTCTCATCATTATGGAAACTTTTTTTCTGATCTGTCGGTTTCTATCTATCTATATATCTATCTATCTATGTTCTATCTATGTTCTATCTATTAATAATTTTCGATCTCGAGAACCAGTCAGCCGATCTTCCTGAAATTTTCAGGGAACGTCAGTCTCGGCCCCAAATGAAAAATTTCATATGCCTCTTTTCCGGGAAAATTCTGGAAAAGCCGTGGCATGTGGAAAAGTGTTCAAAGTGATAATGCACGGAGTTTTCGAATTTTAGCTCCGAAGTGACGATAGCTAGAGAGTTGGTTTCTTGTGCTAATTTGTAAATATAAATGTTCTATGTTTGATGTTATTTCCTTAAGTCATTTGAATAAATAAATAACAGCATCTGTGCCGACCTCAGACAGGCCCAGGTATGATTTCAAAAACTTTTGACGGCAAGAATTGTACTGTGCTTAAGAGTTCGACAAAATTAAAAAAAGAGATATCGTTGGGAAAAGATGAGCCTAAAGGTTCCTGTAGTTTGTCATTCGCATCGGAATTTTTTTGTAATGGTAAAGGTTTTGAAGACGTGTGAAAAGCAGGAAGTTGTGACTTACGTTTTACAATATTGTTATTAACAGAGGCGGGACAACACAGCGACGAACCAGTGCTGTCTGTTGTTAAATGAATTAAGAATGAAACTTTTTTGACACATCTGACCAACTATACTGTATCTGCCTCTTTCTAACCAAAACGCTTTAGAATATAAGAACAAAAGAAAATATAAGAAAAATGCAGCATGATATTGACAGTGTCTTGATTTGAAACACGGCTAATCATCTTCATTTCAACTAAGAAAAGTGTTTCATATTTAGCGCATATCGAAATGATTCTTCATTCATCAAAGCAAACAATGGGTGACCACATCATTGAGAGAGTCGAAGAAATCAATGATTTGGGTGTCTTAATCGACAAATGGTTTCATTGCCGGCATCATATTGACACGATGACTATAAAAAGTCGACAGATGGTTGGTCGCATTAGACATTTTTCAAACGGAAATTTTACAAAGACGACTCAGCGTATTTTATATGTGGCGTATGTGAGATCGAAGCTGGAATTTGTGTCACTTATTTGGAACCCTTCAGCTCAAATCTACAAGGACGACATAGAGTCCATACAAAAACAGTTTGTCATTTATCTGCTTGAAAGCCGGAGAAATGCGACTTCATAATAGACTAGCTCCATATGTTGACCGATGCAAACAGTTGAGATTGCAAAGTCTGTAGGTTCGACGTATGGTTGCTGATGCTGTTCTTGCCTTTGACATCTACAAGGGAAATATAACTGGCGACTTGATTACTCCGAAATTTGTGCACAACAAAAGCACCTGCTACCTTAGGAACTCTACACTGAAGTTGTTAATCGAGCAGCTAGTTTTTAGTGTCTATCCGTCAAATCAACCGATCAATCGTTTAATAAGGCTTATAAATGAGCACAAGTTGTTAGTAAGACTGGCCAGTAGCAGGACAGTTTTTAAGAAAGAAATTTTAGAGACGCTTGACAGTTGAGAGTTTGTCTTTCGACCAATATTTTGAAATTTTGTGTTATTTTTATGCTAATTTGTAATCAGTCATATTTATACACCCAGTTGTTTGGCGGTGAAATAAATCAATCAAAGACGTAATTAAGGTGATATTTGCTTGGATGCGTTCGAGCCTTTTTGTAACATCTATTCTGTTTGCATATCTATTCTGTTTGTCACATCTATTCTGATACGCCCCGCCCCTTGCATATGTTTTTATTTTCGGTTCTCAATTGCTGCCCGAAAATTACAATTTTCGTTGTTCGAGTAATGAAAAAGAACTTAACGTGTGACGACTCGTTGGGCCATTTTATATGCCATTTATATCCCTGAAAGTATAATGACCATATTATAGTCGAGTTTCATACAAACTGGAAGGTACATTATAGGCATATTATAGTCGACCCGACTATAATTTTCAATATAGTCCGACTATAATAGTATTTTATGCTACTAGAACTGTAAAATGATATCTCGATTCGAGATGGAGTAAATGGATCGAGATGAAGTCGAGGACCTAGTTTACGACATCGAGAACCGAGATATCATTTTACATTTTGTGTAGCATAAATAGTCTTATATATCGAGCGGCTGAAAGTGGACTTTACAGTAGAGCCCGGGTGGAAATTTTGGTCTCATGAGACCAAAGATTTATCCCCTCAAGGGCTCATTTTGGTCTCGAAAATTTTTTTCTCTGCGAAAAAGTCTCAAAGTTTTTTTTATTAACTGGCAGATATCAAGGACATTGAGACTAATTGAGGTCGGCTGATGGGCTCATTTTGAACAATTTTTTATGGTAGAATCAAACAATTTTTATGAGGTCAATTGAGACCAACTGAGAGTCTCAAAAACATTTTTTTTAAATTTTTCATTCAATTCGATTACGCGATGATAGAAAATAGTTCATAACTGGTCTCACATAACACTAAAAACTATTCCAATTGCTAAAAAATTTTTTTTTTCACTTTGAGACTCTCAGACAGCCTAAACTGGTCTCACATGATACTTACAGTAATTATAAACTTTTATAACGATTGATGCTTTCATTTCGCCTCAAGATGAGATGTGTTAACGGTTCAAAATAAGACACACAAATAATAGCTCAGATATAGCAGCAAGCGTAAGGTGACTGGCAGTCCAATACAGAAGTTAAGCATCATTCGGCGCGGTTAGTACTTAGATGAGTGACCAATTGTCAAAAATCAGAAAAAAAATCAAGGAACGCACATATGAAAAAAAAAATCTTTCATATGATTTCAGCGAACAGCGAGGTAAAATTGGGTCTAGCGAACTATAAGGAAAATGAAGAGTGGCGCCATCTCTGTACAATAAGAACAAATAAAATAGCAAAGTACAACAACAATCATCAAGTAATAGTGTCTTGGGATATTGAAGAAACATTCGAACATTCAACAACTGATAACGAAAAGACAATCCAATTGAATTTGTTTTTATTTTGAGGCCCTCAGTAGGTCTCACATGGTCTCGAGAAATCATTCAATTGAAGAATCTTTAAAAAAGGTTTTGAGACTCTCAGGAGATCTCACGAGGTCCGCAAAATTCATTCACATAAAGAATCCTTAAAAAAGGTTTTGAGACCCTCAGGAGGTCTCACGAGGTCTTGAGAAATTCAGAGCGGAGAATAAATGAGCCCTTCATGTGGTCTCAGAGGGCTCAATACTACTGTTTGTAATGAGCCTATCATGTAGTCTCAGACATCTCAATGCTTAAATCCTTAAAAAAGGTTTTGAGACCCTCAGGAGGTCTCACGAAGTCTTGAGAAATTTAGAGCGGAGAATAAATGAGCCCTTCATGTGGTCTCAGACGGCTCAATACTACTGTTTGTAATGAGCCTATCATGTAGTCTCAGACATCTCAATGCTTCCGTTTTTAATGAGCCTCTCACTGGTCTCCGATGAATTCGGATGAATTTATGGATGAATTAATAGGTCTTCGAGGTCTCAAAGGTGCGAAATGAGCAACTCTACTTACTTACTTAACCGACACTACAAACCATTAATGGTCTTGGCCTTCTGCAACATGCTTCTCACAGCTGGATACTCCTACAGTTTTTAAGTCGGCAAGAGCTGCATCATACCATCTGGATTTTGGACGCATTGCACCTCTTTTGCCTTCCGGTCTGGTTTTAAGGATTTTTTCCATTCGTTGTACATGACCGAGCCAACGCAGTCGGTTTATTTTGGTAGTTCTGACTATATCCGGCTCTCCCTAAAGCTGACTAAGCTCATGATTGAATCGTCTGCGCCATCGGTTCTGCATTTGATCGAATACTGGTCCAAATATTGTCCGCAGTACTTTTGTTTCGAACTTGCGCAGCGATTGTTCGTCTTTCTGTGTCAAGCACCACGACTCCGAACCATACGTAACTACCGGTTTGATGATAGATGTGTACTTACATTCGGCTTACTGACTTTAAGATTTTCAGAAGGCCGTAATAACTCCCGTTGCCCAGAATTACTCGTCTCTTAATTTCGTCCGCGATGTCGTTATTAATGTTCAGCTCCCATCCAAGGTATAAGAATTTGTTGACCATTTTGAATGTGTGTGTGTCGATCGTTAGGGTTTCCTCCTGGTGTCGATTCAAAGGCGGGATGATCATATATTTCGTTTTTTCGTCATTAACTTTCAACCCTTTCTTCTCCAAGGACATAAACTTGTCTTTAACGATATCCATATTTCGTCCAAGTCGTCTGCGAAACATAGCAACCGACTGGACTTGGTGAAAATGGTCCGCTGGAGTCTATGTCCATGGTGCGCGCAGCTGCTTCAAGGGTCAGGTTAAAAAGCAGCGTCGCGAGAGGATCTCCCTGACGTAGGCCTTCCTCTATGTCGAAAATCTCTGACAGTTGATTACGGATCCTTACTCGGCTATTAGCTCCGTTCAGTGTTAACTTGGTTAGCGAGATCAGTTTGTTGGGGATTCCAAATTCCTCCATTACTCTCCATAGCTTACTTCTTCTAACACTGTCATAAGCTGCCTTGAAGTCAACGAACAAATGGTGTGTTTCAATGTTATACTCCTTGCACTTCTCCTAGATCTGTCTGACAGTAAACAGCTGGCCCGATGTTGAAGAACCTACACGAAAACCACCTTGGTATTCACCTACAGAGTTTTCCATGTATGGATGAAGGCCCTGCTAAAGAATATTTGCACAAATCTTGTAAGCAATATTCAGTAGATCGATTCCTCGAAAATTGCCACACTCCATTTTATCACCTTTTGTGTATTTGGAACAAAGTATGCTGGTCTTTCACTTCTCGACATTCCATATACACGTGGTGAGCTCGTGCATCTCCATACATAGCGCGTTGCCGTTCTTGAAAAGTTCGCCGGGTAGAATGTCTGTCTCCGGGGCTTTGAAATTTCTGAGCCTCGAAATTTCAGCTTCAACTTCTTGCATCATTGGTTCTTCTATGCATGGTTGCGCAGTATGAAATGGCAAATCGTTGTTTTCTTCTCAGCCCATCTCGCAATGCACTTTTCCTCATCTGCTAAGACCAATCCATTCTTGTCCTTACACAGCAAAGGTTGTTGACTGTAACCATTTTTGGATTCGATAGAAGTTCCAAGTTTCCTTCCTATTGCCAAACTTTTCAATTTCGATCAAAATGAGCAACTCAGCGTCATACAAACAAAATCGTACTTTTGAGGTCCTCATTGTCACTTTTTTTTTCACCCGGGAGAGATATATAAATTTCATTATAGTCCGACATGATGTCAAATCTCAATGAAAATTTAAAAAAAGCCACAAGTCGAATCAAACTATCGTATTAACCAAGGGGTAAATAGCTTGATTATAGTCGAAGTGAAGTGAATGTCCGAGGGGCGCCATTATATCCCTTGGTTAATAACATAATATTACATTCCAACTGCTTCCGACGACGCCTCTCTCCCCACCGTGCAAAAATGTCCGGTTCTTTACGATCCTCTCTCTTTCCCTCTCCCATCGGACAGCTTTCATGGATTACCCTGAACTATTACATTTAAGTCGAAGTCATAATTGAAAAAATCTCAAGAAAATGGAAAATGTCGAAAGCCTGCAGATTTTGTTTTCGTGCAGTGTAACAAAATACGCAATTGTACTTCGGATTTGAATCACAAACTATATACACTTGTGAGACGTCAAACTAAACAATAGAAATGCGATTGTATCTAATAGACTCACTCACTCAAGGTCACGCGACTTTTCTTGATTCGTGGCTATTTACCGAAGCGACGTAAATGTTGAATCCAGTTTGTAAGTTCAGTATACTTTCAGTCGTCAGCAGTGAGCGCACAAAACTTTAAAATGAAATATCTTCCTATTTTCGTGCTATTCGCTTTCGTAGCTTTGGCTTTGGCAGAAGGGAATAAAGAAGGTAACTTTACAACAAAAATTCACAATAAAATTGGAAATTTATCTGTTTTTCTTTACAATTAGACGACGGTAAAGGAAATAAGGGTAAGTTTTTTTTTTGAAAATTTTTACACTAAATTAAAACTTTTTCCACTTTTCTTTTCTTGCATAACAAATCGATTTTTTTTTTCTTTCTTTTTTTCTTATTTTTATCACAACTTCTAGACCCCAACGTAGCAGAAAAAGTAGTCGGTAAAGTCGATGAGGTCGTCCAAGGTTTATCAGGAAAATTAAGTGAAGCACTCAAAATCTTCATCCAAAAATTGACTGCTTTTATTCAACGCATTCTAGGTTCATAATTTCATGTAAAATATAAAATAATAAATTGTTTGCTTTTCGAGAAAATGTTGATGTCTTTATGTATATTCCATCGAACTAGAATTATTTCCATGTGAAAAAGTACAGTTATTGATAAGACACGATTTGCTGTTCAAACTTATTCGATCATGCTCGGAGCGGTAGCGGAGAGCGTAACGCAGTCCCCACACCCAAAAAAAAAAACGTCCACAAACCCAAAAACCTCCATACAAAAACCTTTGGGACAAGACACCATGTATAGGCGAAGTTTTGAGTTTTTTCCCCTCGCTTCCCCCTCCCCTCCCCCTTCAAAAACTACGTCGCAGCAGCTTTCCAACAAGCCCTCACTCATCAAAATCGGTTGAAAATTGGCTGAGATGTGGAGGTTTGAAGATGGTACTTTTCCATACATCTTACCAAAATCCATTGTTCTCATTATTATGACAACTTTTTTTCTGATCTGTCGGTTTCTATATATCTATGTTCTATCTATCTATCTATCTATCTATCTATCTATCTATCTATCTATCTATGTTCTATAAATAATTTTCGATCTCGAGAACTAGACAGCCGATTTGCATCAAATTTTCAGGGAACGTCAGAATCGGTCCAAAATGAAAAATTTCATATGCCGTTTTCCGGGAAAACTCTGGAAAAGTCGGAAAGTGTGGAAAAGTGGTCAATTTTCATGGTTTTTCACGTAGTGCTCGGAGTTTTCGAATTTTAGCTCCGGAGTGACAATACCTAGAGAGTTGGTGTGTTCCGAGCGATTATAGAGTTGGATCAGAGAATTTTTCGG
>CM055404.1:132340043-132356384 GCA_029228625.1 Pseudolycoriella hygida
GAAAAATTCTCCTGAACAAACTCTATAACTTTCCCGAAGAAAATAACTCTCTAGCTATTGTTACTCCGGAGCTAAAATTCGAAAACTCCGAGCATTTTGATTATTTGCAAAGATATTGTTGCCATTAATACATGGAAATTGGTCATCTTTGATTGGCGATATCTCGGCTCATTTTCAACCGATTTTGATGAGTGTGAACTCGTTGGAAAGCTGCTGCGACGTAGTTTTTTTTAAATAATTTGGAAGGGGGAGGGTGGCGAGGGGAAAAAACTCAAAAGTTCGCCTATACATCGGTCTTGTCCCAAAGGTTTTCGTATGGAGTTTTTTGGGCTTGTGGACGTTTTTTTTGGGTGTGGGGACTGCGTTACGCTCTCCGCTACCGCTAAGAGCATGATATTTCAGAGAAAATCCACACCCGTGAAACTTTTCATCAAAGATTTTGATTTTTTTCACTCAGATTAATGTAAGAATTAGAAGTCATTGCTTCTTAAGCCTATAAAGTTTGTATGTAAACATAACAATATTCACGTGAGAAAAATTTTGTCTCAAAAATCAGCATTCTTATAATCAAAATATTTCTCGGAGAATCGTAAGTCTCGTGAAATTGTTTCACTGAGAATTCCCTAACGAATTTAATTGAGCGTGTCTTTAGAAATTGACGACATTTTTATTTTTTTTTTTTTTTTTTGTGTTTTTAACTTCTGCAGTTGCAATACGCTAAAATTGCAGGAGTTTTAAATCTTATAAAGTCTAGTAACACAATGCAAGTGATTGACTGTTTTAGGTCAATATTTATCCTTTTTCTTCAATATATCAACTATGAAAATTTCAATGTATTTTTACCGCGACGATAAAAATCTTGCGCGGCGGCGTGTCAATTTTTTAACATTCGGTGGCGGGTCTATAGTGGAGGTGCTTTTTTGTGATTCCTTAGTTTTTAGACCCGTACGAAGAACGAAGTTCTTCGAAATGGGGTTTTATGCGTTTGCCATGACGTTTGTAACCACCCCAATTTCGACCTGTGAGTAGGTAGGGAGCATTGATCCTTAGATGCTTAGAGCTTAGATGACGAATCAACAATAAACGTATGAGACGACCCGTACGTATCAGAATAGATGCGGCAAACACAATTGATGTTCCGAAAAGACTCGAACGTAGTAAATATTGCCTTAACTCTTAAGTGTATGAAATTACGTCCACATTAAGTTGTATTGGAAATTGCCGAGAGGGCAACATTGGAAAACCCGTGCGAAGAAACGACGTAAGAAAGGCTTTCCGAAAGTACAAAATTGACCCCCAAACAGACAAAAATGTTCATCTCAATTTTGCCTACAACATAGCAAAAAACAATTTTTTTGTCTAGGGCAGACCTTATGACCGATCTAGGGTCATAAATAAATGCCTCGGACACATAATTCCATAGACAAAAATGTTTCCCTCAATTTGCTCTGCAACATAGCAAAAAAAATTTTTTGGTTAGGGCCGACCTTAAGACAGACCTTTGGCCCTTTTCAGCCCTAAGCACAGGCACCACCGGATCCAAATTTGTTTTTGAATATAATGCGGTATTCTCAAATAGAAAAAGAATCAACAAACTCAGTTAGCATATCCAATTTATGTAAGCGAACACGTTGAGCTCTAGTAGAAACACAGTTTTACAGTCCTGAATGAGTCCAAGGGATTCTAATCAAAAAATTTTCTTCCATAAAACGGAAGACAGTCCTAGACCTTTCGATCAAACAAAATTTGAAAATCGGAAGAGATTTACTCCAGTTATGTACAAAAAACATGTAGAGCGCTAGCAGAGACTCGTTTTTAGTGCCCTAGTTATATCCTAGGGCCCAATCTCAAAAAAGTTTCATCTACAAATAGTAGGGCTTTCATACACCTGTCGATTAAAAAACAATTATGAAAATAAGAAAAAATTTACTCGAGTTATGTACATAAAGTCCGTAGGGCCATAGCATAGACTCGTTCTTAGTGCCCTAGCTAAGTCCAAGGACTCAAATTTAAAAAAGTTTCTTCCATAAATTGTCGACCATGCCCAAAAAAATGCATGAAAATCGGAAAAGATTTACTCGTGTTATGTACAAATGACCAAAAACCACTTAAACGGCCCTAGCTCGGCGGCCCTTGTGCCGACAGTGCCCAGATCCCAGATTCAATCCTATATTTCGATTACCTTTCAGGGAAAGTTTTTGAAAATCGATTGAGTTTTACTCAAGTTATCGCCTAGGGTGCCTAGGAGCGATACTTTCGTGCTAAACATTATAGGACTCTTCTAGGCACCTAGGCACAGAATTTGTTCCCACCAGGATTGAACCCGGATATTCTTAGTGGAAAGCCAGTACGTTACTACTGGGCTAACCCGTTCCCATTTAGTAACCCATTTTAGCATCGTACTTGGGGTATTTTTCCAAATAGGAAATTTTAGGAAATTTTCGTTAATTTGATCTTGATATTGTTTCCAAAATCTCTGATAATTTCTCAATCATATCCCGTTCTACTTTAGATCCCAGTCCCTACGGCTCGAGATATAGTTCAGTTTCAATCAAATTGATACTTCGGACGATCGGACCTTTTTTTACGTTCTAAGTTTTTTTTTTTGTCAAAGCAGATGAAAGAAATCTGCAACATCTCGACACTAACACTAACAGAAAAATGCAAAACATTCTTCTGAATCATATAAAATGGGGCGCGATATTCATGGGAGCACCAATATTCAGTTTTTGCGAAATTTGAGAAATCGCCAGCGTTAGTCTTACGCAGATTATTTACATAAAAAGACAAACATTTTCCACGAAAAACATCGTCTACGCTTCTTCTGAAACAACAATCATTTTCTGCTGGTTCATCGTTGATTCATGTGGAAGATGTTTTTCCAGTCTTTTTAGTTGGTTTGTGTCTTATATTTACAAAAGTGTTAAAGAAGTTGAAAACAACGTCTGTTCCTGCAGGGAAAATGTGGTTGCATATTGACTCGTATATAAATATATTTGCATTATTATGACGCACGAAGTCTATGCAATTTGGGGATGTGTCACTCACTCACAACCCTACACACGTATTGTATGGGTTGTGTGCGAATAACAAAAACATACGAAGGAACCCGTACGTGTCGGAATAGATGCGGCAAACAGAGTTGTTGTTACGAAGAGACTCGAACGTATTTAAGTAAATATCTACTTAACTCTTAAGTGCATGAAATTGCGTCCACATTAAGTTGTATTGGAAATTGCCGATAGGGCAATATTGAAAAACCCGTCCGAAGAAACGGTGTAGAAAAACCTTTCCGAAAGCACAAAATTGACCCTCAAATATAGAAAAATGTTCTACTCAATTTTCTCTATAACATAGAAAAAACCATTTTTTAGGCTAGGGTTGATCTTAGTACCGACCTAGGGCCCTAAGTAGAGGCCTCGGACACACAATTCCATAGCCAAAAATGTTTCCCTCAATTTCCTCTGCAACATAGCAAAAAAAAATTTTTTTGGTTAGGGCCGAACCTAGGACCAACATTGGCCCACTTGAGCCCTAAGCACAGGCAAAAGTTTCTTTTATAGACTGTCAGTCATGCCTAGATCTTTCAAACAAAAAAAAATTTGAAAATCAGAAAAAATTTACACATAGAGCCCTAGCAAAGACGCGTTTATAGTGTCCCAGCTAAGCCCAAGGACCCAAATTCAAGAAAGTTTCTTCCATAAATTGTCGGCTATGCTCATGCTCAGGTCTTTCAAACAAAAAAAATGTATGAAAATCGGAAAAGATTTGCCCGAGTTGTGGACAAAAAACACGTAGAGCCCTAGCAGAGACTCGATTTTAGTGCCCTAGCTAAGTCCAAGGACGAAAATTCAAAAAAGTTTCTTCCATAAATTGTCGGCTATGCCCAGGTCTTTCAAACAAAAACAATTTATGAAAGTCGGAAGAGATTTGCCCGAGTTATGTACAAAAGACCAAAAATCACTTAAACGGCCCTAGCTTGGTTGCCCTTGGGCCGACAGTGCCCAGATTCAATACCATAAAAGATTTTTCGATTACCTTTCAGGGAAAAAAAGTTTTTAAAAATCGGTTGAGCTTTACTCGAGTTATTGTGTTGACAGACGGACGGACGGACATTTTTTTTATTGTTGATTCGTCATCTAAGGACCATGATCGGTGTTCCCCCCCTACTCTCGGGTCGAAATTCGACTGGTTACAAACGTCATGGTAAACGCATAAGACCCCTTTTCGAAGAACTTCGTTCTTCGCACGGGTGTAAAAATCGCAAGCCTATTCGAATTCGATTTTTAGACCTGTACGAAGTTCTTTGAAAAAGGGTCATATGCGTTTACCACGACATTTGTAACCACCCCAATTTTGACCTGGGAGTAGGTGGGGAACATCGATCCTGGTGCTTAGATGACGAATCATCAATAAAAACGTTGTCCGTCCGTCCGTCTGCCACCGCGATAACTTGAGTAAAGCTCAACCGATTTTCAAAAACTTTTTTTCTTTGAAAGGTAATCGAAATATCTTTTATGGGATTGAATCTGGGCGCTGTCGGCCCAAGGGCCGCTGAGCTAGGGCCGTTTAAGTGGTTTTTGGTCTTTTGTACATAACCCGAGTAAATCTTTTCCGATTTTCATAATTGTTTTTTTAATCGACAGGTCTATGAAAGCCCTACTATTTGTAGAAGAAACTTTTTTGAGATTGGGCCTTAGGATATAGCTAGGGCACTAAAAACGAGTCTCTGCTTGCGTTCTACATGTTTTTTGTACTTAACTCGGGTAAATCTCTTCCGATTTTCAAATTTCGTTTGATCGAAAGGTCTAGGACTGTCTCCCGTTTTATGGCAGATAATTTTTTGATTAGAATCCCTTGGACTCAGTAAGGACCCTAAAACTGACTTTCTACTAGGGCCCAACGTGTTCGCTTACATAAGTTAGATAAATCAGTGATTTTGTTGATTCTTTTTCTATTTGAGAGGTAATCGAGTACCGCATTATGTTCAAAAACAAATTTGGGCCCGGTGCCTGTGCTTAGGGCTGAAGTGGGCCTCACGTCTGTTCTAAGGTTGGCCCTAGCAAAAAAAAAAAAGATTTTTGGCTATGTTGTAGAGCAAATTGAGGGAAACATTTTGTATATGGAAGTATGTGTCCGAGGCATTTCCTTATGGGCCTAGACCGGTCTTCCCTAGACAAAAAAATGGTTTTTCACTATGTTGTAGAGAAAATGGAGGGAAATATTTTTGTCTATGTAAGTATTTGTCCTAGGCCCCTCCTGAAGACCGACCCTAGGTCGCCCTAGACAAAAAATGTTTTTTTCTATGTTGTTGAAGAAATTTAGATGAACATTTTTGTCTATTTTTGGGTCACTTTTGTGCTTTCGGAAGGCCTTTTTTACGCCGTTTCTTCGGACGGGTTTTTCGATATTGCCCTATCGGAAATTTTCACAATATTTAAATGTGGACGTAATTTCATACACTGAAGAGTTAAGGCAATATTTACGTAAATACATTCGAGTCTCTTCGTAACATTAACTCTGTTTGCCACATCTATTCTGATACGTACGGGTTCATTCATATGTTTTTATTTCCACATTTTGACATTTTGTGCGAATATTTTTTAATGCGCAATTTTTTCAATATTTTAGATTTATTTAAATCGGGATGACCCATATCTCTAGAACTATGGAAGTTGAAAAGTTGCTTCCGAAGGCAAAGTTGTAGAGCATAAAATTTTAGAGAACACATGTTTCAGGGTTTTTAGGGAAAAATTACCTTATCACGGGATTTAGTCACTTCGAGAATTGAGAAGTATGACTCATATCTCTAGAACTATGGCGTTTAAAAACTTGATTCTAAAGGTAAAGTTTGTCAAAAATACATCTTAGAGAAAGTAACATTTTAGAGAAAATAGTTTCAGGATTCCTTGAAGAAACTACGTTGGTCCTCTTTTTGATATGTTGCAGGGGAGAACATTTAGGCCATCGAAATCAGTGGTCTCAGACGTACTTCGGTAGGGCCTTCGACATTACTTTTGGGAATTTCTATGGATCCTTGAAGTTCTTATAGTCTTAAAAGAAGTGAAACATTGGATTGTTTGGTCATTTCTTAGATTTAGATTTAGATACTTTCGAGTCTTTTTGCAACATCTATTTTCTTTGCCACATCTATTCTGATACGTACGGACCTTTGCTTATGTCTGTTAACAAATGCAAGAGACAAAAATAAAAACGTTCTCTACAACATATCAAAAAACCATATTTTGGGGTAGGACCGACCTAGGGCCAAAAGAAAACGTCTCGAACACATATTTCTATAGACAAAAATGTTTCCATAAATTTACTTTGCAACATACCAAAAAAAATTTTTATGGTTAGGGCCGACCTTGAGTTTAGTATTTACCCGATTTATGTAAACAAAGACGTTGTGCCCTAGTAGAAACTCAGTTTTAGGGTCCTGGCTCAGTCCAAGGGTTTCTGATCAAAAAATTTTCTTCCATGAAACGTGAGCATTCCTTTCGACAGTCCTTTCGATTAAAACAAATTTTTTGTGGTCTAACTAAGTCCTAGGGCTCAAAAACAAAAAAATTTCTTCCATAAATTGTCAGCCATGCCCAGATCTTTCAAACAAAAAAAGTTTATGACAATCGGAATAGATTTACTCGAGTTATATACAAAAAACACGTAGGGCCCTAACAGAGACTCGTTTGTAGTGCCCTAGCTAAGTCCAAGGACTCAAATCCAAAAATTGTCGGTCGTGCCCAGATCTTTCAAACAAAAAAAAATTATGAAAATCGGAAAAGACTTACTCGAGTTATTTACAAAAGACCAAAAACAACTTAAACGGCCCTAGCTCGGCGGCCATTGAGACGACAGTGCCCAGATTCAATCTTATAAAAGATTTTTGATTGTCTTTCAGGGAAAAAAAGGTTTTTGAAAATCGATTGAGTTTTACTCGAGTTATCGAGTTGACGGACGGACGGACAATTTTTTTATTGTTGATTGATGCTGCCCCCTGATATTTTGTGATAAGAGCCAAACTCACGAGTGTTTTTTTGAACAACAAGCTTTGAAAACTTTATTTTGACGAGTGTAGAGCTTGCATATCCGAGCCGAAGGCGAGGTGTGTAACTTCACGGGTGAAAATATCAGTTTTCAAAGCTCAAAGTAACACAAGTGAGTTTGTGAGTTCCCAAAATTGTGTGCAGGGGACCCGTATGTATCAGAATAGATGTGGCAAACAGAATATTGCCTTAACTCTTAAGTGTATGAAATTATATCGACATTAAATTGGATTGAAAATTGCCGAAACTAACTAACTAACCAACAAAATAAAAAACTTTTTTTTTCAGACATATTTTCAAAAAATGTTATTTGTACTACCGCCGATATTAGAATCGACCTAGAGCACTTAGGAAAGGCCTCTGACCCATACTTCTATAGACAAAAAAGTTTGCCACTGACACCGATCTTCTGTCACTTATAGTTCTCAAAATATTTGAATTTTTCGAAAAAATATTGTCTAGATCGATCCACCCTAACATTAGCGGCCATCTTAGGCTAAGTCCGGGCCCTTATTTTTTCTTGGATGCTCTTAAGGCTTTCATTACCTATCGAATAGAAACATAATCACGAAAATCGGATGAAATTTACTCGATTTATGTATAAAAAACAAGTAGGTCACTAGTGGGTCCGCTTCTTTAGGACTCTAGCTAGGTCCAGCGACCCAATGTAAACAAATTTTTTTCCATGAATTGTTGGACATTCCTAGACCTTTCGAATGAATATTTTTTTTTGTAAATCGGAATATACTCGAGTTATTCACAAAAAACACGTAGGGCCCATGTACAGACTCTGTTTTAGAGCCCTGGCTGAGTCTAGGCGCTCAGATTCAAAAAAGTTTCTTCCATAAATTGTAGGGAATTGCTTTATCTTTTGATTTAAAAAAAAAGTTTTGAAAATCGGAAAAGATTTACTCGAGTTATGTACAAAAAACGCATATAGCCCTAGCAGAGATTAGTTTTTAGTGCCCTAGCTAAGTCCAAGGATGCAAATTCAAAAAAGTTTCTTCCATTAATTGTCGACTATGCCCAGGTCTTTTAAAACCGACTTTCAAAAAAAATTTCCCTGAAAGGTATTTGAAAAATCTTTTTCGGAATTGAATCTGGGCTCTGTCAGCCCAAGGGTCAATGAGCTAGGGCCGTTTATGTGGTTTTTGGTCTTTTGTACATAACTCTTGTAAATCTTATCCGATTTTCATAAATTTTTTTTTGATTGAAAGGTCTGGGTAAGCCTGACAGTTAATGGAAGAAACTTTATTAATTTTTAGCTTTTAAACTCAGCCAGGGCCCTAAAACTGAATCTCTACAAGGGCCCAACATGTTTTTTCTACATAAATCGGGTAAATCTTATCCGATTTTCAAATTCTTTTTTTTTCCTGAAAGATTATCTAAAAATTGATAAAAGGATTCAGTTTAGACAAATTCATTTGAAAACTTTCAAGGTTACGGTCGAAAGAATGGTAAAAAAGTGGTTTTTTGAAGGTTTATGGAACTTTTTCACTTTTTCACTCTGCGAAATTAGAACGGAAATCACTCTTGAAGGTTTTAAATAAAAGATATGGACATCAGAAAATTACGAAACTTAAATAAGTCAAAAATGTTGAGTGATTCGGGCTATAGAATCCTTAGTGTGGGTCCAACTCACGCTACGCAACCCAACGCCACATTTGTTGCTTTTTTGTGAATATTTTTTGAATGATAAGGTTTTTTGTGCAGTGTTGCATAGAACAAAGGCGAGGTTTTTTGTTCATGGGAGTATGGATCAAGGCCTCTCCCAAGTGCTCTAGGTCGGTTCCAAGATCGACATAATTTCATACACTTAAGAGTCAATTTGAAGTCGAAATTTGAAGATGAAAAAATTGTGGAAAAAACAGCCACAAAAATTTTTCGAGATTTCAAACTCAAGCATAGTGTGAAGAAGTAAAAAAGCGCGACCGTAGCGAGAGAAAACAAATTTAGATTATGGACCCACGAATATTTTTGAAGAAATCGCGAGCATAACTAAATTTTTTGAGATTTCGAACCCTCACTTTCGAACACTTCGCGTTTTTGAATCATTTCCCGTTTTTCCGTTATTTCCCGTTTTTCAGCCATTTCCTGTTTGCAGGCACAACTAATTCTTCCTTGTCCTTCTTTCCTCTCAATTGTAGTTTTTGCCCTGGTTACAAGTTCCTGGTATTCGATTTTTCGAACGAACAACTTCCCGGTATCCTAGATACTACACTATTTGAACATTCGGCAAAAGATGCTGTTACGATACGATTAATAAACCTGTGTCATGGGTATAGGAAAGTGGCGAAAGAGCAGGGACTATTTTTGAGAAAACATTTTCCCAAATTTTCTCAATTTTTTTAATTTTGTCAAATTTTTCCAAATTTTTTCTCAAATATTTTTTTGGAAAAAATTTGAAAAAATTGAAGAAAAAAATGGAAAAATTTGAGAAAATTTGGAAAAATGTCTCCTCAAAAATAGTTTCTGCGATAGAGTGTAGTCAAGGAAGTTAATTTTGAAACTAAATCATCGGTAATTCGTTGGTGAAACACCGATGATTCTGCAAGAAATCACCGATGATTCATCATGGAATCACCGATGATTTATCATGGAATCACCGATATTTCACCATGGAATCGTCGACGATTCATCGTGGAATTTTCCATGATTTACAGTGGAATCACCGATGATTCACAGTGGAATCACCGATGATTCAAAGTAGAATCACCGATGATTCACAGTGGAATCACCGATGATTCACAGTGGAATCACCGATGATTCACAGTGGAATCACCGATGATTCACAGTGGAATCACAAATAATTTACCGGGAAATCATCGATTATTTGCCGTGAATTCACCGATGATTTACCGGGGAATCATCGATCATTCACCAATGAATCACCGATAATTCACAACAGAAATAGCGATGATTCACCATTGAATAACAGTGGAATCTGCCATGATTCACAGTGGAATTACCATTGATTCACATGTGAATCACAGATGATTCACAGGGAAATTATAGATGATTCACAGTGGAATCACCAATGATTTAACAGGGAATCACCTATGACTCACTAATCTTTCACCAATGAATCACCGATGATTCACTGTAGAATCACCGGTGATTCCTCTGTGAATAATCGGTGATTTCACGGTGAACAATCAGTGATTGCTCTGTGAATAATCGGTGATTTCACGGTGAATCATCAGTGATTCCCCAGTGAATTACCGTTGATTTCTCGGTGAATCATCGGCGAGGAAGGGTGCACAGACGGCTACTTAATAACCTATCGTCGCGGTACAGTTTTCAGGTTACTTACTCTACGATGTAGTGAGGGTGGGTTCACCACTAAAAGGCAGCACCAAGAAGTGTTCGACTGGACGACCATTCTCCACATACAGAGGTTTTTTTAGGCGATTTTTATATTCTTCATCGATACCTCCGTAGAATTTGTAAAAAGAGGCTGGGGAGAACGAGAAGGGCGTTGGAGGACTTCAGTGGGCGTCTGGTGCATTTTTCCTCCATCAATGTATGTTATTTTAGGCTCTGACGACAGCTAATGGATCGTTACTCCATCAACACAAAGAATTGACTCGACATTTCTAGTTTGATTTTACAAAGCATTTCAGCAACGCTGCTCTCCCTTGTATGATAAAGCAACACTCCAAACAATACAAGTTGCTCCGGAAGTTGCAAGTGGCGTACTCTGCCTGCATAACCATTGATTATCTCCTCATATTCCACTCTTACAAAAAAAAAAAACTGTCGTTCTCCCTCTCGCTTCGTATTTTTAAACACCTGTGGTCTGTTTTAAACTCGAAAGCTTTTTTTTTTTGTTTTTGAGTGCGACGAAATACGCAATTTCACTGCAGTCGATACCATTTTCATACACAATACAAACAAAGATTTCCGTTTGACCGAATCAACGTAATATGTGGAATTCAGCTTTTTATTTTAGTGTTTTTTGAGCAGTCAATCGTGAAAGCAGAAAAATTTGAAATGAATTTTCTTCGTATTTTGATGCTATTCGCTTTCGTGGCTTTGGCTTTGGCAGACATAGGTAACTTCATAACAAAAAAACAAAAATTTGTAATACAGTTGAAAATTTACCAATTTTTCTATATGTAACTATAATATCTAGATCATGAGAAACCAAAAAATGGTCAAAATGGTGAAAATAGTAAGTTTATGAGCAAATTTTTGGCAATTAGAACTTTGCCAATTTTTCTATAAATAGATACTGATGATGCAAAAGATGGTGGAGATGATGGGGGTAAGTTTATGAGCAAATTTTTGGCAATTAGAATTTTGCCAATTTTTCTTTCTCCGAATAAAAACTAGATTTTTCTTATTTAAATATATATATATCCAAATTAGATACTCCTGAAATTGGCAGAGTTATACTGGAGACAATTAGTAAAGGTCTAAAAAATTTATTTTCTTCATAACTTCCTTTCAAGTGTGAAGAAGTAAATTGATTATTAATTATATTATACCAAGAAAATGTTGAAGTTTTCTTAACATATCTAAACATCAGCTTTTTCAACATTTCCCAACATTAACAGACCTTCGTTTCGTTACCATGCAGAGGCGCCGACTACACCGGGGCAACCGGGGCGAGTGCCTCGGTTGAAGCATTATAACCGGGGCGACGACCCGGTTGCGGGTTAGGTTGAAAAATATTTTATTTCGAAAATTAAAAAAATAAAAATTAAATACTTGCAACACACCAAAAATGTAGATATTGGAAAGTTAATGTAATGATGAGGTCCTGCCTTAAATGATTAGATTGACTCTATTGCTTTTTAAATACATGCATGAGAAGTCTTTTGCAGGGCCTATTTTTCGGAAATCGATTTGCTAAAATATTCTAAAATTTGCTTAAATTTGCCAAATGAAACTTCGGAAAATTTTAGCTTTTTGGCAAATTTTGGAAAATTTTAGCAAATTTCAGAAAATTTAGCAATTAAGGGAATTAAAATTTAATTTTTATGTGAAAATTACCATTTACCAAAAGCGAAAATTGAAGCTTGTAAGATTATAATACAAAAATTTCGCTCGCTTCGCTCGCAATTTTGTTACTTTGTATAAACTAGTATATTTAATCACAACAAAAACTTCTTAAAAGGTAGAGTGTGCGTGATTGTGCGTGAGTCTGCTTCCAAAATTAATGATATCGCTTGAGGTGACGCTATCGCAGATAATACGCAGAAAATTGTTTGAATGGAACCTTGTGTTCAAAGTTTTAATTTCCTGAAAAATTACAGCGCTTTTTTTTAAAATAAAATTACGTTGTGTTAAAAAAAATGCGTCACAAATGCGGGACCCACCAGCGGAATAATTTTTCAACACTTTCAGTTTTTACACGTAGAAATTTAAATTAACATTAAGCAATCTACACAATAAGAAACAAAAATCAAATTTTTGCAGCGAAAAAACTGAAAGTACAGAAAAATTATTTCGTCGTTGGGTCCGGCATTTGTGACGCATTTTTTTTAACACAACGTAATTTTGTTTTGAAAACAGCGCTGTAATTTTTCAGGAAATTAAAACTTTGAACACAAGGTTCCACGCAAACAAACTTCTGCGTATTATCAGCGATAGTGTCACCTCAAGCGATATCATTAATTTTGGAAGTAGACCCACGGATTGCGTTACACTCTACCTTTTAAGAGGTTTTTGTTGTGATATCAGTCGTTTTGAAAGTTTTCAGTTGTTGAAAAAATTTCTATTTTTTGAAAAAAATTTTCTAAAAAAAATTTTTTTTCTTAGAAAAAATATTGTCGCCAAAAAAGTTTTCTCCGATAAAAATTTTTCTCCAAAAAAATTTTTCCTTCAAAAATTTTTCTACGAGAAAAATTTTCTTCCGAAAACCAAATTTTCTCCGAAAAAAATTTTTCTCCAAAAAAATTTTTCTCCGGAAAAAGTTTTCTCCTAAAAAATTTTTCTCCGAAAAAATTTTTCTCCAAAAAAATTTTTCTTTGAAAAAATTTTTCTCCAAAAATTTTATAGATCGTTTCGATACTTCTCTGATCTTATAATTTAACTTCAAATTTGGTCGGTCTTCTCGGGTTGGATCAGAAATACGTAATTTTCGGCAGATATTTCGTCTCCTTATTCGGTAGACATTTTCATTGCCTGCAATTTATTCAACATTAGCATATATAGCTATTTTTTCTCCGAGAAAAAATTTCTTTCCGCAAAAAATTGTTCTCCAACACTTTCGGCTACCATCGGAACACTTCGTATCACCTTCCGCTACTTTCGGAATACTTTGTGTCACCTTCGGCTACCTTCGGAACACTTCGTGTCACCTTCGGCTGCCTTCGGAACACTTCGTGTCACCTGCGGCTGCCTTCGGAACACTTCGTGTCACCTTCGGCTGCCTTCGGAACACTTCGTGTCACCTTCGGCTGCCTTCGGAACACTTCGTGTCACCTTCAGCTACATTCGGAACACTTCGTGTCACCTTCGGCTACATTGATTTATACAACTTTCCTGAAGAAACCAAGTATCTAGGTATTCTTATTGAGAATTTAGCAAAAATCCAAGATGGTGTCACTTTGACAGTTGGCAGCCATTTCTTAAGATAAAAAAAAATTCTCCTGACCAAACTCTATTACTTTCTAGAAAAAACCATCTCTCTAAGTAGTGTCATTCCGGAGCTAAAATTCGAAAACCGTAAAAGCATAAACGAAAATCCAAGATCGCGCCGCTATGACAGCTGGCAGCCATTTTCTTATGATCCCAAAAAATTCGGGGGCGAGGGGAAAAAACTCAAAAGTTCGCCTATACATCGTGGCTTGTCCCAAAGGTTTTTGTATGGAGTTTTTTGAGTTTGTGGACGTTTTTTTTTTGGGTGTGGGGACTGCGACACGCTCTCCACTACCGCTCCGAGCATGATTTTTTTTAAGAAGTTCTTCATTCTGGCACTGAATTTTGGTAAACCGGCACTGAAACTCCTAACGCTGTTGTTTATTTGCTTAGACGTTTCGCGCTCAATGCTCCTGCTTCAGAGCAAAATTTTTGGTGTCTTAGTAAATGGTAGAGGAATAATAAGAAATAACTTTACCTTAGAATGTCCTCTTTTGCTCCAAAAATGGAAACAGGACGTAGTGCATTAAATAGAGCAGCCGATCTTTTAAAGGATGTTGGCCTCAATAATCTAGAGAAAATTTGTTTTATTCAATTACTGACAATGTCAACAACTAAAAAATTTTTTGTCCCTGATGGACCAAGTCGGCGCCTCTGCTACCATGGCGTCACCTGTTGTTAACACGAAGTATTTTCACTACCCTAACACGAAGAGTTGTCTCAAGACGTTCACTAAAGCATTTTTCATTCCTGTGATATGAAAATGTGAGATTTTTCGATTATATGAAATGTGCACTTTCGAGACGGGATGCTTTGGTGGTGTTTACCTTCCAGGAGAGTGGTCCGGGCTATGATAAACGGATGATAAGGACGTTTTTAAGTTACAAAAGTTTGAGAATTGGGTAGTTGGACTAGTGGAACCAACAAAAAATGTACAAGACACTGAATACCTGAGAACCCGCACGCATCAGAATAGATCTGCCAAACAAAATACTAAAATAGAAATTACCCAAGGTATGTCGAAATCATTCCCAAAGTACAGCAACTGTAGAAGTGTATAGATTCCGGTATTAGGTCCTTTTTCCCTAAAATGCTTTTCTCTAAAATTGTATTCTATACAACTTCGTCTTTGGAAGCAACTTTCTAACTGCCATAGTTCTAGACATATGACTCATCCCTTCTGATTCTATAAGTGGCTAAATCCCAATAAGTTTCTGTATTTTATATTTGTTACGTCTCTGACGTAACGGATTATCAAGTCTATGAAACGGCGAAGTGGAACGGAAAAAGTGGAACGAGCGCAAACACGGAACGGCAGGAGACCAAGGAGTCAGTGAGCTTGCAACCACGTTCGAGAACAGACGCACATGAAACAACCTCCTTGTAAAATAAAATAAAATACTTGTTGCAATAAAATAGTGGCGTTTTTATTTCGAGACGGTGTTCGGTGTAGTTACATTATTAGTTGCAAGTTTATTCAATACTTAACCAAATATTCACGAGAAACTCCCATCTTATACCGCCGAGACCATTTCATGGATCCTATTGCCCGAAACACTCAACCGATTTTCACAAAACATTTTGTTAATATTTTTTTTTGGTCAAACACCAAAAAAATTTTTGTTGAATGTCTGCTTGTATTAAGCGGACTATAAATAAACGCCAATGAATGAATGAATGAATGATCAGTTTCCGTGCTGTATTTGCGAGATACTTCCGAAAAACCACGTTTTTGGACACTCTTTCGACCATTATGTCCGGAACTATTCCACCGATTTTGCTAATTTTCGAACTAAGACAACACAATAGCGGGTAAAATTACAGTTTCAGAGGGCAGTAAAGGGTTGTGTGTGGTGGAGGTGGTAGAGGTCGACGCCCACAACATTTATATGAAGTTATTTTGTGGCGCTCGCATCACGTTCGGGAGTGGAACCGATTTTAAGTTGTTACTATGGAACATTTTTCGTATGGTAAAACTGTAACATTTCAAGTGTGGAGGCGATGGTAAGAGGGGTGAAAAGTTAAGGAATGGGTGGTGAAAGAAGTGATAGCCCATTTTGTGAGGTAAGAGTAGATTTTACCGCTTTAATTATGAGGGAAAAGCAAGAAATTTGTAAGCACTTGCTAAGTTAGTGAAAACTTACTCAGGATACGCCACGGGAAGGTTGCTTACGTGTATCCAATCGGCCCTAAAAATCGCCGTTATTCATATTGAATTAGTGACCCCTTGTCACTTCCGATGTATTTTTTGCCCCCTCAGTATGGTACATACGAACGCTATTACTTGCTATTAAGGCGTCCATTCAGTGTGGTGTTGAAAGACTACACTCGACTCCGAGGGGTTCCTAAATCAGTATTATGAAAGGCCCTTTTAAGGGCACTATGAGATACACATAAGCCGCACAGAGACCGAAATGGTACTTGTGAGCTTCATAAATCTATAACTTGAGTTAGAAACAACGTAGAAAGCTCATTTTTTCAGCTATGTGCTCAGAACTAGTAAGAATTCGTTGGAAAATTGTTGAAAATTTTTTAAAAATTTGTGAGACCTTTCAAAAATTGCGCCAAAGTTGACAAATGTCCAATTCCCTATGGTCCCGCACACTTCGATCCACAACTAGTACACTAGAAGTAAAATTTAGTAGGACTATTTTTTGTAGTTACCACATTAGTATACAAGGAGAAAATTGCATTTAACATTTAATCC
>CM055404.1:132366723-132390142 GCA_029228625.1 Pseudolycoriella hygida
CAACACCTTATGCTACCATCGGAACACTTCGTATCACCTTCGGCTACCTTGGGAACACTTCGTGACGACTTCAGCTACCTTCGGAACACTTCGTGTTACCTTTGGCTGCCTTTGGAACGCTTCGTGTCACCCTCGACTGTCTTCGGAACACTTCGTGTCACCTTCGGCTGTCTTCGAAACCCTTCGTGCCACCTTCGGCTGCCTTCGGAACCCTTCGTGTCACCTTCGGCTGCTTTCGGAACCCTTCGTGTTACATTCGGCTGCCTTCGGAACACTTCGTGTCACCTTCGGCTACCTTGGGACCACTTCGTGTCATCTTCGGCTACCTTCGGAACACTTCGTGTCATCAATTTTTCTCAGTGATTCATATAACTTTCCTGAAGAAACCAACTGTCTAGGTATTCTTATTCAGAATTTAGCAAAAAATCCAAGATGGTGTCACTTTGAAAGTTGACAGCCATTTTCTAAAAATGCTAAAAAATTCTCCTGACCAAACTCTATAACTTTCCCGAAGAAACCAACTCTCTAGCTATTGTCACTCCGGAGCTAAAATCCGAAAACTCCAAGCATTACCTAAAAAACCCTCAAAATTGACCACTTTTCCACATGCCACGGCTTCTTCAGAATTTTCCCGGAAAAGCGGCACATGAAAGCTGCTGCGAAGTAGTTTTGTTTTTAAATAATTTGAAGGGGGAGGGGGGCGAGGGGAAAAAACTCAAAAGTTCGCCTATACATCGTGTCTTGTCCCAAAGGTTTTTGTATGGAGTTTTTTGGGTTTCTGGACGTTTTTTTTTGTGTGGGGACTGCGTCACGCTCTCCGCTACCGCTCCGAGCATGATGTTCTTAATTTGAGAAACTGTTCTAAAAACACGTCCGCTTTTCGATGCTTGATCGAATTCACCTCGTTACTAATCGTAATATTGGTGGGAGTCAGTCAACTCAATTCGTCAATACAATCATTTACGAGCAACAAACAAATGTGCCATATTTTACATGTTTTAGGAATGTAAACACGGTCATGTAATTACGGCCATGCCTCTGAAGTAGCTTTTCATGCGACACTCTTACGCTATAGGGTTGTAAGCCAAATAGAGTTGCTATCTCAGTTTTAAATTTGACATTTGCGCGATAAAACGTGACGGCAAATTATATGGCTTACAAGCATATAACGTAAGTCTGCTCGTTTACATTTCTTAAACATGTAATAATGCATCAGGTAAATCGATTGAACAAAAGTTTTTTGTTCACCAAGCAAAGAAAATAGAAATTTCCACAAGACCGAAGTTTTGCTACTGGAATTTCCAATTTATACCCACGCTTGACATGACATTTTACATCCTTGCGCGTGAGAACATTAGTGGCTCACCCAATAGACACCAAAAGAAACCAAAAAACACCTAACGACACAAATAGCCACCAATAGACACCAATAGCCACCAATGGACACCAATAGCCTCAAATAGATACCAATAGACACCAATAGTAACGAATAGACTCTTTTGGGATCTGCTGGCACATATGCATCTTTCTACCAGCGCCTGTTTTCATTCCTTTTTTCTTCTACTGACGTCGATTTCCATTCGTGTTAACGTCTATAGACTTACCATTTCCTTCTATTGGTGGCTATTGGCGTCTATTGGTAGCTATTGGTGGCTATTGGTGTCTATTGTTAGCTATTGGTGGCTATTGGCGTCTATTGGCACCAATAGCAAATAATACCTATATCAGTATTGGCTCGCGTCGTTTCCCCCTCGAAGTACACGCAATCGATTCTGATGGAAGAAGTCGATTCAGTGATATTATCGCCTTCCAGCCGAACTCAAGCAAGGCTTTCATAATTGACCCTACGATACGTTACGAGAAGAGCGACCCCTGCCAGGACAAAATAATCAAAGACGAAAAGGAAAACATATATCGAAAGTGCACAAGGAAAAATACACAGAAGCATTTGCTGAAAGAGACTGGAGCGCTCGTGGTCCGTGGTTCGGAAGTCGGGGAACGTTTGGCAATAGTGTACTTGAATTCTTTCGTGAAGTTAAAACAGACCTTTCTATCTTATAACAACTCTCTGAAGAAACTTTGACAAAAGCAATTCATATTATTAACAACCACATTTATAGTTCGTTACATAGTCGCAATTGACGGGAAAAAAAGAATAAAATCAACTTAAAGTTTGTTATGACGATGTCCTCCGGATTGATTGATATGCTGTGTCACTAAGCAACTTATATTATGTAAGCAGCACCTTTTATTTTAAATAGATGTTTCTCTCTGGGCAGTACCGTATCTAGACCGCTTTTTTAGGGGGGGGGGGGGGCGCCCAAGATTTTTTTTTTTTTGCAATTCAATGAAGTGTAGGGAAAACTAAGGTTGCGCATGTCGGCAAATCTCGGAAGGAGATAGCTTGGAATTTAAATGGGGAGGAGCTGAAGCAGGTTTCTGAATTCAAGTACTTAGGAACCATTTTTTCAGGGAATGGCAAGTTAGTTAGGGAATTTGAGGAAAGGAGGAAAATGGTGGTGGCCAGTCGGTTGAGGTCGCACGTGTTCAACAAAAAGGATCTAAGTACACAGAGAAAAGTATTTCACGGTAAATCAATGTTTGCCATGTAAAATTCGCATACATTTTGGTAAACTATGCAAAAATCGATGATCACCATGCGATTTTTTGCATGGATCGGCAACTGAAAAGGATAGAGCTATATAAATTCATAGAAGGTGTGAAGTGGGTGGCAATACAATGTATTCTTTTGCATGGTAAACATAGATTTTCAATGAAATATTTTTCTTTGTGTAGCGAAACAAAGTTGGCTATACACAGGTCAATGTTCCGGCCGACGATTCTGTATGGTAGTGAGGGTTGGGTTGACTGCGGATATCTCGTGCCGTGCATGACCTGGAGGTTTCTGATATGAGGAATATAGCGAAAGTTAATAGGAGGGAGCAGTGGGATAATCAAATCAGGAATGTCGTCGATTAGGGAAAATTTAGGGATTTTGTCAGTTAAAGAGGCGGCAAGGGCCAGTCGTCTCCGCTGGTTCGAGCACGTTCAAAAGATGGGTGATAAAAGGCTACCTACCTAAAAGGGTCTTGGATGCACAGGTCCCGAGTGTTAGGCCAAGGCGTAGATCAAGGAGAAGGTTTATAGATTCAATTAAATCAGATTTATAAGTTAGGGGACTTTCTCTGGGCGAACAAACCATCTCCTTGGTAGGCGATAAAAGGGAATGGAGGACGATAGTTCATTAAGATGATAACTAAGTCCGAAGCCGACCTGGAGGTTCCCTAGAGCCAATAAGTCAAAAAATCACGAAAATTGTGGAAGAAGCTGGTTTTTAAGAAAAGTTAAAGTTCTACTCTGTCAAAGAAAAATTTTGTTACTGCGCAAGCTTTTCTTTGAATCAACCGCCGCATGCAATTTTTTTTTTAATTTGTTCAACTGGTGCAAGTAAGGTTTTCATGCAAAGCGCAACAGGCTAAAATTTTGAACCGCCTGTTCTCGTTCTTTAGGTAAATCGAAGAATTGTTTAATCGTCGCATCAGACAAGCGCTGCAGGCAAAAACTTTGGTCTGCTTTTCCATTTGTAGACCATTAACTAGTTTTTTTACTAAGTCAAAGTGTTATAAATTTTGAAAAATTAGATCAGTTTTTCTTTTTTTCAGCCATAGGATGGGCCCCTAAAACGACCGCCCGGGCCACCTTTTTGATGATGATGATAATAATTTTATTGTCTAACTATTTTCTAGTTGACATGGAAAAAGAGTAGCTATGACTGCTGTCATAGCCCTCGTTAAAAAACCATGAAAACGTTATAAACATATAAGGGAATATAAAACATTTCCATAGAACAAAATAATCAAAAAAATATAAATAGATAAAACAAAAAACAAGATAATTAAATAATTAAAGCAACGCAAAAAAGTACAGAAAACAGCAAAATTGAGTCAAAATAAATTTGTTGAGAAAATCAAAAGTCAATATTGAATTATTAGACAAAAATCGTCAAATGGACATCTTCATTCTCAAATTTCTTAAATTCGTGGTATTTTACGGAAACGAATGTCCTGCCTACGACATTACTCAATTCTCGGTAAAACATGTGTTCCCTAAAGCCGCTTATAAGTTCTCAATAGAGATGAAAAACTCGAATTAAATCTCGATACTGAACAAAAATTTAACTGACAACTAAAGTCATTTCATAGAAACATGAATGAATCGGCACGCGGCAACTTTGATTCGTTCGTAGAGTGAACATAACAAAATCTGAAACTTGAATCGATTTTTATGAAATAAGAAGTTTTGTAGATTTCAACTCACCTTGTGGGTACACGTTAATAGTATATTACAGAGGAACACTGTTATGAGTAATATTACAGGTGTGCGATGTTTACCGTAACGCACACTTGTAATATTACTCATAAACAGTGTTCCTCTGTACTATGTTTTAACGTGTGACCCACAAGGTAAGTTGAAATCTACAAAACATCTTATTTCATAATAATCAATTCAAGTTTCAAATTTTGTTATGTTCACTCTACGAACGAATCAAAGTTGCCGCGTGCCAATTCATTCACGTTTCTATGAAATGACTTTAGTTGTCGGTTAAATTTTTGTTTAGTATCGAGATTTAATTAAAGTTTTTCATCTTTATTGAGAACTTATAAGCGGCTTTAGGGAACACATGTTTTACCGAGAATTGAGTAATGTCGTAGGCAGGACATTCGTTTCCGTAAAATACCACGAATTTAAGAAATTTGAGAATCACAAAAACAAACACGTCACATCAGATTTACCGACAACTCTGACTACTTTATGAGCCATTTACCTATCGCATCGCACCCCGGTTATATCAACTTACCGAGTGGGTACACGTTCTTAGAGCTCTCTTAGAGCTGTTTTATGTCGATGATTCTTAATTATGTTCGTGATTTCAGCGTCACAATATCCGTTTATCTTACCTATGTCAATGATTCTTTTCGTCTCATTTTTCCGTCCGACAGGGGGTCATGAAATGTGCCATTAAATGACATGCTGCCATCTTATGTCTTTTGTCGTGGTAGGAGTCGCTCGTAATACGTCTTTCTGTGCTTGTCGGTTTTCTATATACGTCAACTGTTAGGGTACCATCTACATTCTCCAACTTTACGTTTAAAAACGCGATTTTTCTGTCTTTTTCTCTTTCTATCGTAAATTTTACTGCATTCGGTCCGGCATTTGTGACGCATTTTTTAATCAAAAGTGAAAATATTTCAAAAGAATTTTGTGCGTTCCGAAGCTACAAGCGTCACCCAAATTGATATCAGTTGTACTTCATGATATATTTTTGGTAATAAATGAATTGAATTGTTTTGGAAGAAGGGACGAGGACTTGCGTCACTTTTCCCTTTTAAAAAGGGTTTTCGCTGTGATTGTAATGCTTTGCATTATTTTGAGCCGCCGCTGCCGCCGAACCGAAGCGCGACGGCTACTACTTCCATGGGCGAAAGTGATCCCCTCAACTTCCTCTACAACATATCAAAAGTTGTTTTTTGAGCCGCCGCCGTCGCCGAACCAAAGTACGGCGGCTACTACTTGCATGGGCGAAAATGATCCCCTCTGATTGCCTCTACAACATATCAAAAGTTTTTTTTGGGTCCCCGTCTATTTTCCGCCATTTTGGCGGTCACCCTAATAGACTACACACCCAACCCAACAACTTTCCCTTTGACACCAAACCTCTATCTCGAACACACAACCATTGCCTCATACAAAATGTGCAATCATACACACTACACACACAAACACATACATATGGGCTTTATTTGGCGCCTTCTAAGAGCCCTGGAGCCTAAACGAGGCCGGTACCCCCCCTTTTTTTAAAACTCACATGGCGTAGAATGTCCACCCGAAGGTCCCTGCAAAATTTCAAGAAAAGTTATCGAGCCGTTTTCGAGGGCGAGTAATACAAATGGCCCTGGAACTAACTAACGAACTAACTAACGTAGGATATTTTCATTTAATTTGGCTTCTAAAGAAGGAACATTTTGTACAGAAATTGCAATTTTCAAAAGGTCATATCTTTGGATCCACTGGACCGATTTTGATGAGTAAAATGTCGATTTCAATCAAAATTTTACCTTGAATTCGAAAAACGAGGTTTCAGGGGGTTACGAAGCAAGGGAAAAAAGTAAAAACTAAACTGTATACTAGGTGGGTCAATAGATTAGATTAGATTAGATTAGAGTGGGTGGAATGAGATCCTGCACCTAAGCCTCTAGTGGGCCTGTTGTGCATGCCCACAAACGATCACCTAAACTCTGCTTGTGCTATTTAGGTAATCCAAAATGTACTTTGGCGGTATACTCCATATGATATTATATGGTAGGATGTATGCTCCTATGGTTTTGGCTCTGGCAGCGATGTATGCGGGGCATTTACAGACAAAGTGTTCTGCTGATTCTGTTTTGCCGCAATTGCTGCACAAGGGGCTGTTGGCAACGCCGATAGTGTAAAGGTGTTTGCTAAGGCAATGTCCTGTGAGGATACCTGTCATTCTTCTGAGGTTTCTTCTACTAAGTGCTAGAAAGAATCTAGCATTACGCGCATCGATGTTGATACAGTTTTTCGATTGTCTGGCGTGGTCAGAAGATTTCCAGTGTTTTTTGAATGCTTGATGCTTCCATTTTACGATGTAACTTCTGGCTAAAGACGGAGGAACTTTTATAAATGGTTCGGGCCCTATGTGATCGTTGATCGCACCTGTCTTAGCTAGGTTGTCAGCTCTTTCATTGCCTGTGATGCTGCTATGGCCTGGGACCCAGGTTAGAGTGAGGGAATTGTTTAGAGCCAGAAGTTGGGCTTTTTCTCCACATTCAAGAACTATTGACGAATGGATTTTGTACGAATTAATACTCTCAAGTGCGCTTGTGCTGTCTGAGCAGATATAGATGTTGGAATTTATAACATTGTTGTGAAGCATTATTTTACACATTGAGAGATGCCAAAAACTTCAGCTTGGAAAATGGTTGCTGTTGATCCTAGACTGTAAGATATAGAAGTGCCGGTTGTGAGGTTACAAATACCAGCACCGGCTGAATTGGCCAGTTTTGATTCATCTGAAAACCACGTGAGGTTGGATTGAGTCGGAATTGCTGAGTCTTTAGACCAATTTTCTCTAGTAGGGAAAGACACTTTAAACTTGTTATCAAAACAGTACTCCGGGTAAATGGAGTCACAGGGCATTTCAATTCGTGGCTCTTCCTTGGCCATTATGCCCTGTAATCTGGCGTGACCATGGTTTGCTTTGATTAAGAGGTTATTTCGATGCAGTCTCGCGCAAGTTGCTCTGGCTGTTGACTCAATGTGGATATGCAACGGTTCGATATTAAGGAGTGCCTCTAGGGCTGATGTAGGCGTTGTGCTCATTGCCCCAGTAATGCTTATTAGAGCTAATCTTTGAATTTTTGCAAGCCGCTTTTGGACAGAGATAATGTGGCATCGTGGCCACCAGATGAATGCTGCATAGGAGATTTGTGGTCTGACTATTGCTGTATATATCCTCGTGAGAATTTTTGGGCTTAGACCCCAATTTTTGCCGAACGAGCTGCGGCACATCCATAACGTGGATGTAGCTTTACGGCATCGATTTTGAAGATGTGTGTTAAAATTTAATTTTTTGTCCAAGTCTACTCCTAGTACTTTGGCAGAGTCAGATAATGGGATTTCTTTACCAAAAATTTTAGGGGCTTTAAAGCCTACGATTTTGCTTTTCACAGTAAATAAGACGAGCTTAGTTTTCCCTGTGTTTACTTCTTGTTCGTGTGAAAGGCACCAACTTTCTATTAGATTGAATGCTGCTTGCATTAAATCACAGCGAGTGCTTACAAATAAGCCAACTAGCAATATTGTTAGATCGTCTGCGAAGCTTAATGAGAAGTATCCGTTAGCGTTAAGCTTCCTTAACAGACTATCTTTGACCAGAATATACAGAAGAGGTGGGAGCACCCCACCTTGAGGACAGCCCTTGCGGGTTAAGACTGTCACTTTTATAGAGTTCAGCTTGGCAGAGACTATTCTGCTACTTAACATAACGTGTATCCAGCTGGAAGTGGTGCCATCCACGTGATGTTCTGCGCATGCGTTGGTTATTGATGTGAATGTCATATTGCTAAATGCATTAGACAGGTCGATAAATCCGCCCAGGGCAAAGTTATCACACTCGAAGGCTTTTTCAACTCTACTGACGAGGTGGTGTAATGCACTATCTGCAGATTTACGCGGCTGGTATGCGTGCTGCATTTGGAAAATAGGAAGTTCCTTAAGAGTTCCATCTCTTAAATACCTGTCGACTAGCTTTTCTAGGGTCTTTAACATAAAGGATGTAAGGCTAATTGGCCGAAAGGATTTCGCTAATGTGTAGACAGCTTGTCCTAATTTAGGAATGAAAGCCACTCTGACACCTCTCCAGGCAAGTGGTATGTGTGTCAGGTGAATACTAGCAATGAACAGATCATAGATTAAGTCCATAATCAAGTGGATGCTTTTTTGAAGCATGATCGGGACTATATTATCCTCTCCGGCACTAATGACTCTATGGCCCATTTGATTTTATCTTTAGATACAATTTTGCGTGCGACTTCAAGGTCGCCTGTGGATGGGATGTTATGAACGGCTGGTGAGTTGAACTGGTCAATTGAAGAAGATCCGGGGAAGTGGACTTCTAGTAGATGCTTGAGGGTGGACTCAGCATCAGCTGTGTACTCTCCTGTAGGTAGTTTCAGAGTGCCGATGGAGCAGTGTGTGTCTTTAGCTAGAGATTTAACTAAAAAAGAAGCAGCTGAAGACGAGGTGATTGATGAATATGCCTGTTTGACAAGAGATCTTTGGTTTTTCCTGATAGCCTTATTGTAGGCTTTTTGTGCTGCGCGCCTACTGGCAATATCGGCTGAGCTTCGATTATGCTTTGCTTTATTAAATGCTGTGCGCAATTGTTTCCTAAGTCTTTTAATCTCAGAGGAAAAGAAGTCTGCTGCTCTACCAGGTTTTACAGACTTTTCTGGGCAGGCTGCACTGAAACTATCAATAATAGCGACGTTGAGGGAGTGTGCGATGGTGTCAAGTTCGGTTGTTGAATTTATGGATAAGTTTTTTGGCAGATTGCAAGTAAGCTGTGCATTGAACTGATTCCAGTCAGTGCATTTTGGGTTTCGAAATTTGGCTCGCTCCATGCGATCCGTCTTTATCTGAAAGGTTATACATCTGTGGTCAGATGCTAAAATTTTGTTGGTTACTCTACAACTACAAATAAGGTGAGAGATGTGAATAGAACATAAGGAGATGTCAATAACTTCCTGTCTCGTAGCTGTGACGAAGGTTGGATCATTGCCTCTGTTCAGAGTGATGAGATTAGAAGCTAGGATAAAATCTATCAGTGAGTCTCCTTGTGGGTTGCAATTTGAACTACCCCAGACCAAGTGATGCGCGTTAGCGTCACAGCCTAAAAGGAGCGACCAGTTTTGGGACTTACAGTGACTAACTAAGTCTATGAGCTCTTGGGACGGTGGAAGAATGTTTTTATCATACGGTAAGTAACACCGATGCGATTATTATTTTGTGTTCGCTTCCGCCTATAGTGAATTTTAAGGATGCTGCCGTGATATCCCCGCTACAGAACTGCCTTAAAGGGAAGATATTGCAATTTTTTGATGCTAGAATGCACGTACGTATTTTTTCGTTACCGATATCGCTAATAATATTAAACTTGCGCGGGTCTAGATTTGCTATCGCTTTCTTTTTGAGATAAGGTTCTTGTACAAGGATGACAAAAGTGCTTGAGTTAAGCGAAATTTTGTTGAGTTCAGCAGTAGCTGCTATACGATGGCCAATGTTTATTTGAGCAAATGCTATATGGTTGTCTGTCATAGTTTGGTACAAAAGTGGGGGCTTGAATGTAAGTTACGGTGACTAATTTGACATCTGAGAGTTATGTTTTTAATGTTCTTTGAAAGCATTAAATAGAGTGTGGTGAACTTACCTGTGCAAGCTCTTGGTACTTTTATATTCCAAGAGGGGTGAAGGAATTTCGGTGGGGATGTTGAAAGCTTTATTATGATGAAATTAAATGGAAACTCAGTATTCATTTGCTGCCTTTTATTTGCAAGATTCATTGATTCTGGTAAGTGGAAAGCTATAATAAACTTCAGATTACTTCCTGTTGTCATATTGCATGGAAAACTTAACTCTATCTAACCCAATGTAGGGACGATAATCGAGCGCCTTCAGTTGGACGTGAGAATTTTCGTCGATGCTTAAATTCCAGGTCTGCCTGGGTCAATAAGTCCGCCGACTGACAGAGAGATAGAGCGAATATCAAAAATTTGTAATATCTCGTTATTCATCCATCTTTCATATAATGATATGTGTCAAAATTTGACAGCAATTGGACGACTCTGATTCGTGAGATATAACGTTTTGAGTGAAGCATGTTTTGTTATTGAAAAAAAGATGGAAAAAATGAATTTCGCGTGTTGATAAAGTATTGTTTTTTGAAGGGTAAAAGTGCAGTTGAAGCTAAAACTTAGCTTGATAATGAGTTTCCGGACTCTGCACCAGGAAAATCGACCGTCTGCTACGCTAAGTTAAAACGTGGTGAAACGAGCACCGAAGACGCTGAGCGCAGTGGACGTCCGAAAGAGGCTGTTGTTGACGAAAATATCAAAAAAATCCACAAAATCGTTTTAGCCGACCGTAGCGTGAAGTTGAGCGAAATAGCTGACATTGTGAAGATATCAAAAGGCAGTGTTCACACTATTTTACACGAACATTTTTTGGGCATGCGGAAGCTGTGTGCAAAGTGGGTGCCGCGCGTGCTCACAATTGATCAAAAACAACAACGTGTCGATGATTTGGAGCAGTGTTTGACCGCAATAAATCCGAGTTTTTTCGTCGATATGTGACAATGGATGAAACATGGCTTCATCACTACACACCTGAGTCCAATCGACAATCATCCGAGTGGACTGCAGTCGGCGAACCGAATCAAAAGCGAGGAAAGACGCAACAGTCCCATATTTTGCCCATATTTTGGGATGCGCATGGAATCATTTTCATTGACTATCTCCAGAAGGGACAGAAGATCAACAGTGACTATTATATAGCATTGTTGGAGCGTTTGAAGGTCGTAATCGCTCAGAAACGGCCCCATTTGGCAAAGAAAAAAGTGCTGTTTCACCAAGACAATGCACCGTGTCACAAGTCGCTGAAAACGATGGCCAAATTGCACGAATTGTGCTTCGAATTGCTTCCTCATCCACAGTATTCTCCATATCTGGCCCCCAGCGACTATTTCCTTCTGTTCGTAGACCTGAAGATAATGCTCGCTGGAAAGAAATTTTAGGCCAATGAGGAAGTAAGAAACTGAGGCCTATTTTGAGGAGAAACCGAAATCGTACTACAAAAGTGGTATCGAAAAATTGGAAGATCGCTATAATCGGTGTATCGCCCTCGAAGGCAACTATGTTGAATAAAAAATTGGATTTTGGCAAAATAATTTATTTTTCTATGGTAGTCCACGGACTTATTGACCCACCTGGTATATGGTTCCGAAGTCTACGAAAAAAAAATTTCTAAATATTTTACTCGTGTGGGGACTTGCGTCACGGGCACATCGCTACCGCGCGCCCATGATTGATGGTAATAAATGAATTGAATTGAATGGAATCTCTACTCTAAGAAAAGTCCGATTGACAGAGACTCAGTATAGCCCAAATCATACTGACGGTCGATTTAGTGCGACTTGTCTTTTGTCTCCTCTAGTTCTTTTATGCAATTCGCTAGCGTGATCAACGCACTGATTATATATTAAAACTTCAATATTTTCACGGAAAAATTATCAATTTATTTCACATAGTTTGACGAAAGCCAACGCCGGTGTTTAAAGTTTTGATTTAAACAAATCTTGCAATGCATTCAAGATCAAGCTCAATACAGTAAAAGCTATGTGCAGAAAAGTTTTCGTTTTGAGAGGTATCTTTGAGCCCAAATGTTTGTGGAAAAATTTGTCCACACTGTCCACTTTTTTAGTTGCTTCAGAAATCACAGTTACAATTGCGTCGACGTCTTTAAGAATATTCAACACTTGTACTTCACCACCTTTATGCGTGTCTACAAATAGCAATAAATCGACAGATTCATTTATTATTCGATCCGATTGCATGCAAACTTACGCTGTTTTTTGTGTGGGGCTCGTGGGGCTGCCAAAGTTAAACCAAGGATAGCAATGAATAGAACGAAAACGAGAAGATGTTTCATTTTAAAATTTTCTACGATCACTGTAGCCACGTATTACACAGAACGAACTAATCTACACGGAAGCTGGCTTTTATGACTCACTGCTCTATGGACACGTAGCACTGAAAGTGTTGTGACTTTGTATTTTATGTACGCAAGTATTTGACGACTCACTATTTTGTTGTGTATGACTCACACCTGAAGTTAAATTGCGTATTTTTAAGGCCCTCAAATACAGTCCATGTGTGCAAACATATTTATCTAGGTGCCTGTTTCTGACGGCAATAATATTGCTAGCGTTTGATATTTTCCTTTTTTCACAAAAAAATAATCTCTTGTAAAGCGTTTCGATACAACTTATTGTTTACAGAAGCGGATTACCCAATGCACAGTGGACTAAGCCCAAGAGACTGGCAGAATGGTTTGCGCTGAGAAAATAGGTGCCTTCTTTCTATAATTTGAGTGTGTAGATTGCGACATGCAGAATGCATGGCGCACGATCTGTCGCACTCCAATTTTACAGCGTATCAGCTAATATTATCAACATAACTAATATTTCTCATGGGCGCAAGTATTCTACATAAAATTCTAGCTTAAATCAACCTCAAAAGCTAATATAAAGGTAAAACATAACCAAAGACCCGTACGTATCAGACAAATAGAATAGATGTGGCAAATTGAATAAATCTTGCAAAAAGACTCGAACGTATCTTAATATAGTAATAAGCAAACAATCCAACGTTTTATGTTCTTTTATAACTATAAGAATTTCAAAGATCCATAGAAATTACCCAAGGTAATGTCAAAGGCCCTACCGAAGTACATCACAGAACATTCAAATCTAGAAATGGTTATATCCCAGGATCGGGCCATTTTCCCCTAAAACCCTGAAACACATGTTCTCTAAAATTTTGTTCTATACAACTTTGCCTTTGGAAGCAACCTCCTACCTATAGTTCTAGAAATATGGGTCATCTCTCCTAATTCTAGAAGTGGTCATATCCCAGGATTGTGGTCTTTTTACTCAAAACCCTGAGACATGCGTTCGCTAAAATGTTATTCTCTACAACTTTGCTTTTGGAAGCAACTTTCTACCTCTTATAGTTCTAGAGATATGGATCATCCCTCTCAATTCTAGAAGTGGTCATATCCCAGGATTGTGGTCTTTTTACCCAAAATCCTGAGGCAAGTGTTCGCTAAAATGTTATTTTCTACAACTTTGCCTTTGGAAGCAACTTTCTACCTCTTATAGTTCCAGAGATTTGGGCCATCCCTCCCAATTCTAGAAATGGTCATATTTCAGGATTGGGGCACTTTTACCCAAAACCGTGAGATACGTGTTCTTTAAAATTTTGTTCTCTACAACTTTGTCTTTGGAAGCAACTTTCTACCTCTTATAGTTCTAGAGACATGGATTATCCTTTCCAATTCTAGAAGTGGTGATATCCCAGGATTGAGGCATTTTTACCCAAAACCCTGAAAGACGTTTACCCTAAAATTTAATTCTCTACAACTTTGCTTTTGACAGTGAATCTCCATATTGTATAGTTAAGGAAATAAACACGAAAAACCGTTTTCGTATATGGCCAAGAAATTCAATTTGGTCAATTCCACTGGTCCCTGTGGCCGCACCTCTGACCCGATTCCCACAAAAATTTCATTTTCATTTCTTTTGTTGATTCGTCATATTTAGACGATAATAAATGCATCCCCGCAACTGCCACCTCTATCTACCCCATGTTACATTAAAATTGTTTGTAGTAAACGTATAGGACCTTCGTACTTCGTCCAACTACTTCCCGTTTCCATTTCCCGATGCTACATTAAAGTTTTGAAGTTTTGGTCAACAAGGACTTCCCGCTTTCATTTCCCGATCTTCAATTTTTTCTACTTCGGCGAAAGCCCTTTTTCCCGCGACCCAGATTATTAGCACTTCTCGCATGTCTGTCGAATCATTTGTGGAGCGGATGGCGCTTGAAAATCAGAGTGGCTTTACGTGGCCGCCGTTTTTCATAGGCGTTTGAAGACGTGGAAACGTTTGAAACCTTGCTAAAATTGATACGTTGTTTTGGCTCAACACCTGAAGTCCCGGCATCCTTTCTAGCTCTTTTGGCGAGAGAGAAACACCATAGCCGAGTTAAAAGCGAGATGGAGGGATTGTTATAAACAAACAACTGATAACAGACCCAATAAGCCATTGAAATGTGGATAGGAACATTGCGATAAAGTAAAGCTAAAGAAGTTGATTCCATTGGTGCAACTGGTTATAGCTAGGTGTAGTGCACAGACGGACGGACAGGAAGGGCTCTATCGCTACTTAACAACGGAGGTGAAAGGATACGAACTACACAGAAAGCTCTGGATAAGATTGAATCGCCTCCGAACAGATCAGGGATGTTCCGCTTTCGTAATGCACCGTAATGACTCACCATTATGTCAGTGTGGTCAACTCCAGACCATGGAGAACATTATAAGTCATTGCAGCATCCATTATTTCACAGGAGATATCAATGAATTAAACAAGACAACAATTGAGGCAATCAAATGGCTGGAAGACTTGAAAGTAGAGCCGTAAAAAAATTAAGGAATAGTGATAGAGACGTAGTGAATTTAATGAAAATGACTGTAGATTTGTCATCATCATCATCGTACTTTATAGACCGGTACTACCTTTCGGTGTGAGATCTTTAAGCCGCAACTCTAGGACAATGGATAAACCAACCTCCTTCATGCCCTCCTATCCCCTGCCAAGGAGATGGTTTGCCCGTCCAGAAAAAGTCCAGTGAAGTCAGTGAATCTATAAACCTTCTCCTTGGTCTACCCCTAGGTCGAACTCCCGGGGCCTGTGCATGCAAGAGCCTCTTTGACGGCATGTTATCGCCCATCCTTTTAACGTGCCCAAACCAGCGCAGGCGGCTAACCCTTGCCGCCTCTTCTACTGACGAAACCCCCACCTTTCCCTGATGTCGTCGTTCCCTCCGATTAATCTCCTAACTTCGAGGTCATTCACTATACATCCGCAGTCTACCCAACTTCCGCTGCCATACAAAATCGTTGGCCTAAAGACTGATCCGTGGATAGCTAAC
Source organism: Pseudolycoriella hygida (assembly GCA_029228625.1). Taxonomy (NCBI): domain Eukaryota; kingdom Metazoa; phylum Arthropoda; class Insecta; order Diptera; family Sciaridae; genus Pseudolycoriella; species Pseudolycoriella hygida. The sequence goes on from CM055404.1 coordinate 132,382,077, forward strand.
TTCGTCTGCTTACTTAATCACTTCTTGTTGAACACGTGACCCCCCAACTGACTAGCAACCGCATTACCCATCTTTCTCATGTAGATTTGTACCTACAATATTTCTTAAGTCATTGGAACAAATGAGTAAATACATTTCTGGGGTCTATAACTTTAATTATGTCAGAGAGAAATGAGGGAAAAAGTTACGCGACGCTCGAAAAACCCAAATTCAATCCCATAATAATTTGATTTTTTATTTTTTTTTTAGATTTATCAGCTTGGGGCGATCCGAGGATTCGGATCTCAGAACACAGATCTAGTAATCCTTTGTTCTCTGTCCCCTTCATCATCATATAAATCAGATAAACCGTCTAGTTTTAGCCAGGAACTTGTAAAACACGACAGGTCCCAGTTTGAGAACTTCGGACGGTGAGATGGTATAATCACCCAAATACCTGCGCCTCAGTTGAAAGAATTTAGGGCAATCACAAATAATATGTAATCCCGTTTCCTCTCCTAATCCACAGGTGCAATCGGACGTATCCGAGAGCCACATCTTCCTAAGGTGACTATTTAGGCCGCAGTGTCCAGTAATCGCCCCAACTATCCTGCTGATGCAATTCCTTTGCATGCCGATTAGTACCTTGGACCATTTTTCATTGGGTTTCGGGAAGAAGTGTTTCGTGTGTACACCCCCCTCATAGGCCCTCCAGCGCTCTACGTGCTGATCTTTCATCCAGTTCCTAAGTACTCTTACACAGAGTGCCTGAGGTATTGGGATTTGCGGATCAGGTCCGTACACTGGCGCCGAAGAGCCCACTCTGGCCAACTCATCAGCCATCTCATTACCGTGAATTCCAGAGTGGCCTGGTACCCAATCAAGAGTAATCCGGTTACTCCGGCCCATATCGTTTAGGTAATCTTTACACTCCTTCATTATCTTGGATGTCACCATCGGTGATGCCAGCGCGTTAAGCATGGACTCACTGTCCGAGCAGACGTAAATCGCCCGCCCATGAGTGTCTTTCGGCAACATTTCTCTGACTCCAAGGAGTGTGGCAAAGGTTTCAGTCTGAAAGACACTAGCATGAATGCCGAGGCTTTGCCAAGTGCCGGTCTCAGTCTCTGGGTTGAACACCCCAACTCCCGCGGCATGTCAAAGATTGGGTCTTGTATCAAATTACCAATCGTTCCATGGCCGACATGGAAATTTCTAGTCCGCAACCCGTTTTGCGCCAATCTGTCTGCCGTGGCGAAAGCTTTTGTTTTCACCATCAGGTCGTCAGGTGGCAGATTCAACAGCGTCTCCATTGCTGCTGTTGCCGTAGTCTTCATTGCACCACTGATGCATATACACACCAGTCTCTGCAAGTCTACTAGGGCTTTCCTGGCACTGACTTTTTCCAGCCTAGGCCACCAAACCACGCACCCATGGCACAACATTGGGGTAATTATTGTCTCATATAACCATAGTATGGCTTTGGACGGTAATCCCAAATTCCTGCTTACTGTCAGTTGAGCTTACTGTCAAAGATAACGCCAAGGTATTTGGCTTGAGGACTAAGTCGAATCACTTTACCGAATAGCCTCACTTCACCCACAAGGTGCTCGCCCTTGTGTCTTTTGCTAAATAACACAAGTTCAGTCTTAGGGTTAACGTTGAGGCCGTTCTTGCGACACCAATTCTCTACGATCTTTACGGAATCCCTCATGCGGTCTCCTAGCGTACTCTCGAAATTTCCTCTAATTAATACGGTCAGATCGTCTGAGTAGCCCTGAGCAAAAATGCCTTTTTCATTTAATTCCCTAATGAGGGAATCTATCACTATGCTCCAGAGAAGTGGAGATAGAATGCCTCCCTGAGGGCACCCTCACGCCACCCAGAGTCTAGTTTTATAGCCACATACATTGGCTTCCACAGCTCTGCTCTTGAGCATACTGCATATCCACCTTACTACTATTGGCTGTATTCCTCTTTCCTCCAGTGCCCGGTGTATGACTTCAAAGCCTGTGTTGTCGAAAGCACCCTCAATGTCCATAAAACATCCAAGGGCAACCTCTCCAGACTCAAAGGACTTTTCGATCTTTGACGCCAGGCAGTGAAGTGCTGAGTCTGTCGACCTGGTAGGCGTGCTGGTTTGTGTGCAAGGAGAAAACCACCAGAGCTCTCTCCCTGATGTATATTTCTATCAGCCTTTCCAATGCTTTTAACATAAAGTAGGATAGGCTGATAGGTATAAAGTCTTTGGCTACGTTATGCGAGGGCCTACCCATCTTCGGTATAAATGTTACTTTCACCTTCTCCCACTTCGTCGGTATATGCCCCAACATTAACGAGCTGCGCATAATCTCGCAGAGTGGCTCCAGCAGAATCTCGAAGTTCCCATTAGCCCATCTCAACCTGTCCACAGTTACTATCCGTTTGGCCAGTTCCCAATCCTCCTCCGAAGGTGGGAGTTGGATTGTTGAGTCAGCCACTACTTTAGAGTCACTGCAACCAGGGAAGTGTACTTCTAGGAGATGCTTCGCAGTGCTTTCACCACAGCAAAGCTCCCATCTGGCCTTCGAAGTGAGTTCGGGAGGAGCCTTGAATCCTAGGCTAGGATCTTATGGATTCTGGCATAGTCTGGAGTATGTTCCATTTCCGCACAGATTCTCTTCCAAGTCTCCTTGGCTCTCCATTTAACCGTTCTTTTGAAGGCTTTTTGGCCGACTCTGTAAGTGCACCAGTATAGGTCCCGAGCCGTCCTATTCGCTCTGCTCCAAGCTCTCCTGACGTGGAGCCTTAGTCTCTCTATTTCTGCGCTCCAGAGATGGCCGTTTTTCTTTCGGCGTGATCTCATTTCAGGGCACGAACTCTCGTACGCGTCCGTCAACATTGAGGTAATACTAGCTACTGCCTCATCCAACTCACATGAGGACCTTGGTAAAATTGCTTCTAGTCTGTTCTCAATGTGTTGTCTGAGGAAGTTTCTGTATTGTTCTCAGTTTGTTCTTCTGGCATTTCGGAATTTAGCTGTCTTTGGAGCGTAGCCTCTCAGAGTGAATTGAATGCACCTGTGATCCGAGAAGCTGGGCACCAGGGATACCTTCCACGAATCTATTTGACCAGAGATATCTCCGGATGCAAGGGTTATGTCTAGCACCTCTTCCCTCCTTCTGGTGACGAAAGTAGGTACTTTTCCCTTGTTTAAAACTTCCAACTCGTTATTAGCAATGAACTGTAGCAGTAAAGTCCCTCTAGGATTTGTATCCGTACTGCCCCACACTGTGTGATGAGAATTTGCATCACAACCTAGGACAATTGGGACGCCTTTTTCCTTGGAGAACTTCACCGCTTCAGTTAGCCGATCCGTGTAGGGCTCTGTCGCCGTATCCGGCATATAGCAGGAGGCTACTAACAAATCCCCGCCTGGCAGCCATTTTCTTATGATCCCCGCCTGGCAGCCAGCTGAATAATTTGATTATCTTTCAATGAAAAAAAAATTGGAAATTGGTAAAACTTCATTTGAATTATAGTCGCGACATACTTACCAACAAGAAACTTAGTGTGAAAGAGACAAAAAACTTTGTGTGTACTTTTGCATAGAATTTTATTTCTCTCTTTCGCACTAAGTTTCTTATGCAATGCGACAGCCGAGAGACATATTTTCTGCAGATTTCTCTAACTAGACACCAAATTCGATTAGTTACAAACACATAAGACACATACTTCGTACGCGTCTAAACATTTTAATTGCAAGAACTTTAATAAATTTCTAATTGAACTATTTAGTTTAAAACTGAATATGAAATTATGAATGCGAATGTAAATGAATGGGGATCGCTTTGAGGATGCATTCAATGTCATTAATTTGGGAGTAGAGCCGGAAGCATTCACACTAAACACTTGGAAGCAAACTAAAAGTATAAGTGCGACGATTAATTAACTCAGGTAAAGTTTAGTAATCCTTATATAAGCTGACACTAATGCCCAACAAAACTTCATCATTTTTCGGAAAAAAATAAGTTTATTACTTCACAATTTATCAGAAAATTATAAACTGAAGATTCCTTTAATAGCACCAACTATTCCAGACACATTCACGAGTAAATCACGAACATCTCTACTTGTCGATATTACTTCCTTTGGTATTTCTGGAACTTTGAAGAAATTTTCATTATTAGCAATAATAAATTTGGTGTTAGAAGTCTGAAAAATAGGTAAATTCCCAATTGTAGAATTTCGCAGCAAACTTACCCACATTTTCCAGTGGGGCTGCGAAAGCCAATGAAACAAAAATGAGTAGAAGAAAAAGAGCAAAATCTTTCATATTCTGTGCTCACTGCAAAGTAACTCGTTTGTAGTAACAATGCTTCAATATATGGCCACGAAGCAGAAAAGACTTGTAATTTTTTTTTGCACATGTGTCAATTATACAAACGTAAATCTATTGTTTAATTTTACGTCTCACAATTGTATCTTTTGTAACTCACACAACTGCGTATTTTGTGATACTCAAAAACAGAGAAGTTTTTAGTTTCAGCTCACAATATCAGATCAGATAAATAGCCGAATCGACTATTCGTCGGTGTAAAAGTTTCTGTTCACCAGAAGTTTTAAAAATAAGTGCACCAGTTACGAGCCCCGTGCTAGTTGCGAGCCTTTCCTTTGTTCCTTTTTGAGAACAAAGGAAAAGACAATAGGGGCTCGTAACTGAAGCGATTTCTTAACAGTCTCGTAACCAGTGTTTTCACCCTACACAGTGGCGAATAGGTTAGAGTACACGTTTTCAAAGGAATAACCCGTCTCAAAGGCTGTATGCTCATTCGCCTCGTCGTAAATCGGGCTGCCTATTCGATACTTTGCAGGGATTCACCCCTTACTGTACTAATTCACCCCTTACTGTACTGATTCACCCCAATTTTCGGTAATGTGTTTTTCAGTGAACCAATTTTTCTTAAATGAAACTCTTTGTCATACAGAGGTCCTGTACGTTTACTACAAGACATTTTGTCGTCCATTCGCGCATCACCCTAAAAATTGTTTCACAATTCCCATGATTCAAGTTCAAAGATGAGCAAAATCGATGGAGCAGTACTGGAGATATTGTCGAAAAAATGACCAAAAATATGGTTTTTCGAAGGTCGCCCGAGTAAAAAAAACCATGCGATTTGAGACTGAAATTGAGACTGTTTTTGTGTATGACACTGAGTACTGTATTTTCGAACGTTTTAGACTGTTTTGAGACCGTCATCATCATTGAAAATGATGAGCATGCTCATTTTTGTGGTGTTTGAGACTGTCGAGACTGATGAGTATGCTCATTTTGAGACTATTTGAGACTGTTGAGTATACTAATTTTTAGACTATTAGAGACTGTCGAGTATACTCATTTTAAGACTATTTGAGACTGTTGAGTATACTCATTTTGAGACTATTTGAAACTGTTGAGTATGCTCATTTTGGGACTATTTGAGACTGTTGAGTATACTCATTTTGAGACGATATCAGACTGTTGAGTAAGTTCATTTTTAGACTATTTGAGACTGTTGAGTATACTCATTTTGAGACTATTTCAGACTGTTGAGTATGTTCATTTTGATTTGAGATTCTTGAGTATGCTAATTTTGAATTGCAGTTTGAGACGCTTTTTTGCCGTCAATGATACTGAAACTTTTTCATTTTGTTCGTAGATGCCGCCACGTACTATTTTCTTCACAATTCGCGATTAATCTGAAATTATATTAGAAAGTTGTTTTTTTTATTTTTACTTACTTTTTCTGGTCACCCATCTAAGTACTAACCGCGCCGAATGATGCTTAACTTTGCATGTGGACCGCCAACGACGTAACTCATGTTGCTAAATTGCACATGCGTATTTGTAGCCTTATTTTGAACCGTTGTTACGAAAGGATATGAGACTGTTGAGTGTACTCATTTTCGACAAAAATATTTTTCACAATTTTACTGAGGCTTTCGAGACTGTTGAGCACATTCAAATGTGAAAAATATTTTTTTAAGCCTATGAGACTGTTGAGTGTACTCATTTTCGACAAAAATATTTTTTACAATTTTATTGAGGCTTTTGAGACTGTTGAGGATGCTCAATTGTGAAAAATATTTTTTTTAGCCAATGAGACTGTTGAGTGTACTCATATTCGACAAAAATATTTTTTACAATTTTTTGAGCATGCTCAAATGTGAAAAATATTTTTTTTAGCCAATGAGACTAGCTAAAAAAATATTTTTCACATTTGAGCATGCTCAACAGTCTTTAAAGCCTCAGTAAAATTGTGAAAAATATTTTTGTCGAAAATGAGTACACTCAACAGTCTCATTGGTTATAAAAATATTTTTCACAATTGAGCATGCTCAACATTCTCAAAAGCCTCAATGAAATTGTAAAAAATATTTTTGTCGAAAATGAGTACACTCAACGGTCTCATCGGCTAAAAAAAATATTTTTCACAATTGAGCATGCTCAACAGTCTAAAAAAGTCTCGAAATAAGCATACTGAGCGATCTCTAAATCTAAAAAAATTTAAAATGAGTGTACTCATTCGCTAAGTATGCACTTACCCAGGATACGGCACGTGGAGGCCGTTTTACAAGTATCCTATAGGCCCTGAAAAGGACTGTTTATTGTGTTGAGGTGGGGACCCTTCGCTTCGTCAATCGCGAAGTATTTTATGACTCCAAACCTGAGTAAGTGCATACTTAGCGAATGTTTACACAAATAAAGCGCCGAATTCTCTTCTATTGTGTTGCTGGCGCCACCTGCCGGATACATATTGAAGTTTCCCCACCTTTTGATTAGCCCCTTACACTATTTTGTTGCCATTTTATGAAGCTTCGGGACATATAAAATATGAACTTTGAACCACTGTTACTTCCAAACGGAGCTCGACCGCCACCTACCGGTTGCATATTTGTGATCTGGGTGAGGTCCCCTATCATTCCCTCCCACTCCCCCCTCAAATAGGTAGGTCCCCTAAACTGAGATTTTACCATTGAATCAATTAAATAAAATACCAACTTTCATCCTATTATCGTGGTTTCTGGTAAAATCAAGTTTTTCTATGCAATGTTCACGTTTCCCTCAGCTCCCGGCGAAAAATTTGAAATTTCTATTGCGCATTCAAATTTAGCGCAAAAAATCTATGGTTTGGGAATAACTTAATATGCTGGGTACGCTTGAAAGTGAAGCTGTCAACTTATTTCTTTAAACTAGGTAAGAAAGGAATGAACCGGCTGTATCCTTTGATGCCATTATAATTTTCTTCTATATGTATGCACGATACTAAGTTCAGCTGTAACGCGTTCGTTGGCCCAACGGTTCTACTGCAAAAGCAACTAAATGGCAGTTTTGTTCAATTTTGGAGTATTTCGTGTGCTGGTTGTTTTCTTCTGCCGGCCATATCGCAGTAAAAATTCAGTTTAAGGATGTATTGGAGGAGGTGGTTGTGTGTGGTGGAGGTGGTAGAGTTCGACACCCAATATGAAGTTATTTTGTGGCGTAGGCATCGCGTTTGGGAGTGGGAGCGATTTTAAGTTGTTACTGTGGAATATTTTTTGTATTGTAAAACTGTTACATTTCAAGCGTGGCGGCGACGGTAAAGAGGGGTAAAAAGTTAAGGAAGCGGTGAAAAGAATGATAACCAATTTTGTGAGGTAAAAGTAGATTTTACCGCTTTAATTATGTGAGAAAAGCAAGAAATTTGTTAGCACTAGCTAAGTGAAAACTTACTTAATATACGCCACGGGAAGGCGGCTCACAGAGACCGAAATGGTACTTGTGAGCTTCATAAATCTATAACTTGAGTTAGTAACAACGTAGAAAGCTCATTTCTTCAGCTATGTGCTCAGAACTAGTAAGAGTTCGTTGGAAAATTGTTGAAATTTTTTAAAAATTTGCGAGACCTTTTAAAAATTGCGCCAAAGTTGACAAATGTCCAATTCTCCATGGTCCCGCACACTTCGATCCACAACTAGTACACTAGAAGCAAAATTGAGTAGCACTATTTTTTGTAGTTACCACATTAGTATACAAGAAGAAAATTGCATTTAACATTTAACCTCAGTTGTTTGAGTGCAGGTGAGGG
>CM055404.1:132404141-132435053 GCA_029228625.1 Pseudolycoriella hygida
AACGGCCCTAGCTCGGCGGCCCGTGGGCCGACAGTGCCTAGATTCAATCACATAAAATATTTTTCGACTACCTTTAAGGAAAAAAAAAAGTTTTTGAAAATCGGTCATGATTTACTCAAGTTATCGTGTTGACGGACAGACAGACAGACCGACAGATGGACATTGTTTTTTTTTCGCTGATTTGTCATCTGGAGGCAACAAAAAAAGTTTCCCCCTTACTCCCGGGTTCGAATTCGCAATGTAACAAACGTGGTAGTAAACGCATCAGACCTACGTACTTCGTACGGGTCTAAAAACCCGACCCTACAAATTGATTCGGGTTGGGGTTGGGTTGGGGTCGGGTCGGGTTTCGGGCGGCCTGCTCACCTCTAACTTCAATATACTTTTGAACAAATAAAATTTAAGAAGATCTTACTCACATCATTTGACGCAACTTTCTCCAGTCCTTGCACACAACATCCGACAGCTTTGACAACTCATTGAAGTACTCAGTTGGGACCGAATTGATTGTGATTGATGGCACCACAGCACTATAAAATGAATGAACGTTAAAAGTGGAATTTCCCTCTTCTTTATCGAGCGCTTCTCCGATAAAAATCTCTAAGAATATTCAATCAGTGCACCTTCTACAGATCGTTGCACCACCTTACTTGTAATGTGAAAAGTTGAGTGACTTACCTTGTGTTCAATGAAGTGTTCCAAGTGTTCTTCGAACCGAAATTGTTGATGGTATACCTAGACACCGCCTGCATCTGTTTCATATTCTGATTCACATTGCCCAAAGCCATCAAATCATTTAAAATCAAATTGTACGTTTTCTCGATCGCTTCATACATCGCGGACAGTTCGGAAGCTACGAGTTCTTCGCCTTTTAACAAATCATCTCGTTCCGTTGCCCGACGTTGTAAATTCGCTAACTTTTGTTGATGAATCTCCGACAATACCTGATTGCACATCCACGTACCGTGTACTTTCAAATAATCGTTGCATATTGACTCCGCAAACAATTCCGTATCCAATGCGTTGAATGCTTTCATTTCAGCGATAATTTTATTTAAATATTGATCGTACAAGTAAAAATAGTTTTCCACACAAGTTGCATGTTCTGATTTTAAATTTTTGGTCTTCAAATGACTGACGTAGATTTTAATTCGAGATTTGCTGATGGCCACATCAATGGCGGAAGAAACGGAATCGTTTGACGAATGATCGTCATTTGAGTTGAATGTTTGATCGACAATTTTAATTCCCTTTTCACTGTAGCACTGAATAGCCTCAAATAGTGTAAAAACTGGAACGTCCGCAATTATGTTTTGAATGTTCTTTTCGACATTATGTCTCTGAGTGACGAAAATTGGACAATCGCCAACGTCAGCGTAAAAGCTATCTAAAAATTGTATTAATCTTTTGATCGTGCTCTCACAATTGTTTTTCTTGATCGAAGTGTCTTCAGCGGGCGTACTGCTTTCTAACTTTTCCACGAATTTTTGTTCTTCGCTTACTTTTTCCAACCATTGAGCGTGTTTCTGTCTTAGTTGAATGCATTTAGTTTCGCCGATGTGACGGTTTCTTATCGCTTTCGCTGATTTGTCGGCTATGAAGCAAACATTCCAAATTAAAAAGGATTAAAAAGTCGGTTAAAATGAATCTAGCATCTAGTTATGGGCTCAGAGGAAGCTATTCGTCGGAACTAGTAAATGTAGTAGACTTTCGTTGTTTTTCTTTTTTTTCACGTACGGCTTTGTTTCATTTCTCATTGTTGCAGCATGGTATATACCGACACAATTGCATGCACATGACCACATTCTGATGCACGCCAGTGTGGGTTTTTAGTATGCTGTAGTATGCTGTCGCCAAGAATGGACGTTGACTTGTATGTCGGAGGCCACGAATGGAGAAGGCGAGAAAGAGACTGAATGAGGTACAAAGGCTAGAATGCATTAGCATTACTGGAGCTATGAAGACCATGGTTACTGCGGCCTCGGAGACTTTGCTAGCGATACCACCTCTGGACTTGATAAATAGGGCCACAGCGCAGGCTACTGCGAAGAGGTTAGGGAGATCGGGCTTGTGGGCCCCTTACTCATAGGGAATGGCAAAATTGATGAAGTAAAGTAATTTCAGACCCGATTTTTGACATGCAGGGGAACAATGACGCCAATAACTGACTGTACTATGCGGTTGAAAGTGATGAAACATTTTGTTTTAAAAAAGGTATACAATATGTTTCATCACTTCCGCTTCGAGGTTTTTTAACTAAGTACGGCAGAGATTGTCTTCCTAGAATTGCGAAAATGTTGTTCATGGATGGACCTAAGGCCATGGAAAGAGCAGGAGCTGGAGTGTACACTCCGTACGCCAGGGCCTACTTTCGGGAGTTCTATTCCCGAAAATTCCTGAAAATTCCCGAAAATTTCCTAAAAATTCCCGAAAATTCGGTAAAATTTCCGAAATTATTTTTCAGAATTTTCTGTAATTTTAAATCCCGAAAATTCCTTAAAATACCAGAAAATTCAAAAAAAATAATTTCGGAAATTTTTGTGAATTTTCGGGATTTAAAATTCCCAAAAATAGGCCCTACCAAACATTGCACAGGGCAGTTGGTCCCATTTGGGTAAAATGTCCAGCGTCCTCCAGGCACTTAGGGGAGCTCGAGAATGCTGCGGACGGGGACGGGGACACAGGCAAGAGAGATCTGTATCTGTTCGGACAGTAAGGAGACCATTAGGACACTCACGTCGCCCACTTCAATCTCCAGGGTAGTTAAAGAGGGAAAGGATTATCTAAACCGTATGGGACTGAGTAATCGGATCACCTTGGTTTGGGTACCTGGACACTCTCGCGTGTAGATAAACGAAAGGTCAGATGAGCTTGCTACGGTAGGCTCTAATGCCACGACGAGGCACTATGCGAAGATGAATTAAAAGACTGGGTGCGACGGGAAATGGGCCAATGACCTGCTAAAAATAGACGGAAGTCTTATTAGGAGCGTAGTAGGGGCGACCACTTGACACTGGGGGCTAAACCGGTACCTGAATAGGCTACTGTTGTCGGAAACCCTCTTGCGAATTTGAAGGGGAAACGGGCATACACGTGATATTTGATTGCCCTAAATTCCTCCAAATGAGACGAAGGATTCTTGGGTCTTATGCGTTTACCACGACGTTTGTAACCACCCCAATTTCGACCTGGGCGTAGGTGGGGAGCATCGATCCTGGTGACAATTTGTAGAACAAACGTTTTTGATTTTTGAGTCTTTACTAGGGCCTTACATTTTTTTGTACATAGCTCGAGTATAAATCTCTTCCGATTTTCAAAAAAAAAAAAAATTTAATCGAAAGGTCTAGGAATGTCTCACATTTTATAGAAGAAAATTTTTTGATGAGATGCCCTTGAAACTAGGCCCAACATGTTTTTGTTTACATAAATCGGGCAAATCCTAACCGATTTTGTTGATTCTTTTTCTATTCGAGAGGTAACCGTGTACCGAATTATTTTATATATATTATACTAGCTTGGTTACCCGGACTTCGCCCGGGATATAGTTTCAGTAATTTATGAAAATTGGGTACCAGTAAACATGTTTTTGATTTCAAACCTTTACGTCTACAATCAGTTCTTTGCTGAAAGTTTCTAGGAAACCTCAAATTACATAAAATACTTTAGTATTCTACTTTGAGCTTTGACCCGGCAAAAAGTTGAAAATTTGCTTCGTATCATGCGTACATGCGTATCGTTAGGCCCACGTCAACTACATAGACCCTCCTACCGAAAACACTCAACAGATTTCCGAAAACTGAGATCTTCCTCACAATTTGCGTGGTGTACTTTTTACCCTCAAAGAAACACTTTTCTCATATAACTCCGCCCGTCCGACCGCCAGATTTTGTTCGTCTTTGAAAGCCAAAACGCATAAAACAAACGTGACTTTGCGATTTAAGTGAATAAGAAGACAGATGAAAAAAGTAATTTTTCAAGGTACAGCCATTTTCTTTCTTACCTTAAGTGAAGTTATTTTTGTGCAAGGATAAGTTATTCAGACATTTGTAAGGCAAAATTCTCCTACAGTTATAAATAAAATGAAATGGCGATACTCAAAGTGTCATGAAATTTACAAAACCAAAAGCTGTGCAAAAGAGTCCTCTACCATCTATCAAAAATCATTTTTAGGTCCTCGGACGACCGTAGTATCTTAGTTGGTTTCTTTGACCAATAGTTTCATGAGAAATTGAGTTCCCCCTGACGTCTACTGCAGCAAATCCAAAATTAAATTTTGGACCTCAACCAACCAGCCTTTTCGTGATGCCCGTGAGCCCGTGTTCGCCGGATTGTCTAAACTTTGTTTACCTGTATTTAAAGGAATTAGCTTTTTATATGAAGATTTACTGTGATGAGTCCTGGAACCAATACTCGTATGGGTAAAAATGTTCCATTTGATATCCTCTTAAACACTTCAATAATTTATTTTTCACCCATCGAGTGACCCTGGGTTAGACCTGGACGATTGATAAAAATATTTCACTCGTAGTCCTCTACAAAACTTCAAAAATAATTTGTTGGTCCTTAGATGACGATGACGTCTGGGACATTTGAATAGACAAAAATGTTTCCTCGACATCCTCTACAATGATTTCAAAATTATTTTTTTTTTATATAATATTATATTATATTTGGGCCTGTGCTTGAGGCTCAAGTGGGCCTCTGGTCGGTCCTAAGGTTGGCCCTAACCAAAAAAACATTTTTTTGTTATATTGCAGAGCAGATTGAAGGAAGCATTTTTGTCTATGGAAGTATGTGTCAGATTTCCTTATGGCCCTAGGTCGGTCCTAAAGTCGGCCCCTAACAAAAAAATTGTTTTTTGCTATGTTCTAGAGAAAATTGAGGCGAACATTTTTGTCTATTTGGAGATCAATTTTGTGCTTTCGGGAGGGTTTTTTACACCGTTTCTTCGGACGGGTTTTTCAATATTGCAATATTTCCAATACAACTTAATGTGGATGTAATTTCAAACACGTAAGAGTTAAGGCAATATTTACTTAGATACGCTCGAGTCTTGTTGCAACATCTATTCTGTTTGCCACATCTATTCTGATAAACAGTACACTTCGAATCGTCTGTGAAGCTTACAGAGGTTGAAGGGCTTTACGTACTTAGTAACACCGCACCTCCTGACATCAAAAGACAGAAAGCATCCCTCAAAGAGTGCACCAAAATAGAATTGGACATGGAACTGCCGATCTCCACGGACATAGAGTTAGCTCCCACCACAATTAGGATGAAGTCCAGACATCCTTTCTGGCTCTTTCATCGGGAAAGAAACACCTTGCCCGACTTAAAAACATGATGGAGAGATTGGTGGCAGCAAACGTCAGCTACAAACAAGCAACTGACTATAGATCCAACAACGGAGGTAAAGGGCTACGAACTACCCAGAAAGGTGTGGATAAGATTGAATCGCTTTCGAACTGGTCAGGAATGTTGGGGTTTCATAATGCACCGGTGGAGGTTCGCTGACTCACCATTATGTCAGTGTGATGAACTCCAGACCATGGAGCACATCCTAAGTCAGTGCAGCATACATCGTTTCACAGGAGGTATGAATGAACTAAACGAAATAACAATTGAGGTAATCAAATGGCTGGAAAACTTGAAAATTGAGGTGTAAATAAATTAAGAAATAGTGATAGTGACGTAGTGAATTTACTGAAAATCATTGTAGATTTGTACCTAGAATATTTCTGAAGACATTGGAATAAATAAAAAAATAAATTATGATGCGTATGGGTCCCTTGCATATGTTTGACCAATACACGTATCTGCGAAACTGGAACAGAAATCGCTCTTCAAGGTTTTGATTGAAAGATATGCACCTCAGAAAATCAAGAAAATTAATTTAGTGAAAGTAGGTGTAGTGGTTCGTGCTGAAAAGTTCTCAGTGTGAGCCTAACTAGCGCTAAGCGACCCCAGACGATATTTAGTGTTTTTAGTGAATACTCCTGCAGTGATGCGGTTTTTTTGTGCAGCGTTCTAGAGAAAAAGAGGCGAAGTTTTTTGTCAAATGCAAGTATGGGTCCGAGACGTCTCCTTAGGACCTCAAAAAGAATTTTTTGCTATGTTGTGAAGTAAATTGCCACAATTGGATTATTTTTGTCCATGGGGTCAGAGGCCTCTCCTAAGTGTTCTAGGTTGGTTCAAAATAATTATCGAATTTCGTTCGCTTCAGTCACCGATAACTGAAAAACTATTCAAATTAGTTAGTTCTAAGTTGGCCCCAGTTGCAAAAAAAAAGAGTTTTTTTTGAAAATTTGACAAATATTTTTGGAAACTTTTTTTTGAAATTATGGGGATCTCGTGGTTATTTGGAGAGGTTTTTACTCCGCTGCTTCGGACATTGGCCTTTCGGGAATTTCCTATAGACGATGTCTCGCATCGGTTTTCCATCGGGCAATTGTAAATAAAAGTCACCATCGGTGTCGCCATCTCTTCATTTTCTATAGCTGATTACGGTTCGATATAAAGAGTGTCACCGACTGACGGTTGGTTGGTTTATTTAGGGAACATTATTCAGTTCGTTACAACAGTTTATAGAATACACTTAAATACTGTGAAGCTAAATTAATTGTGCCTCCGTCTGTTTAACGTGCTGAATTAAAGCACTGAAGCCATCTTTGTTGGGCCTATTGTGCTGCATCTCCTTCCCTATTAAGTTTAAACTCCCCTTTCGGGTTCCATCAGTCTCCTGCTCCTTGTGATAAAGGAGAGTACGTCGACTAATTTCAGTTTCAGCTGCTCTTCGGGGGTCAGATAGAAGTCTCCTAAGAGCTTCGTTCTGAGACCTTTTAAAGCCGGACAAGTGCATATGAAATGCCTCGCCGTGTCTGGTTCTAGTCCGCAGCCACTGCATGTCGGATCTGCAATGATCCCCATCTTGCTGAGATGGTAATTCAAACTTTTTTGACCTGTTAAGATTCCTACAAGTTTGCTTAATTCTCTCTTGTTGAGGCTCAACAGAAATTTTGAGTTTTTGGCATTACATCCGATCAAAAATTCTTTAGATTGCCTACAGGTTGGGAGCGTTTCCCATCTATCCTGGTGACAGCGATTCATTTTCGCCGTCACTAAGGACTTAATAAACCCTGCATGTCTGGCCCAATGAATGTGGAACTGCTTCCCTCTCCGGCCAACTGATCAGCTTTTTCGTTCCCCTGCACTCCTGAGTGACTTGGTACCCACATCAATGTGACTTTATTGTCTCTTGACAGAGTTTCCAGAGTCTCGAAGCACTGATGAACCAGTTTCGAAGAAATCTTGACCGATGACAGTGCCTCTATGGACGATTCACTGTCTGAACAGATCGCAATTTTCTTATTTCTGATGCCATCTCGCTGCATCATATTTGAACTTTCACAGATGGCGACTGTCTCTGACTGAAAAACGGTGGTGTATGAACCCAGAGCCATGGATACATCGTATTCCAAGTCAACTGAGTGCACACCTGCGCCCGTTCTTTCATCTGTCTTCGATCCAACTGTGTAAACCACGACATCCGCCTCTGCTGGAGGTGTCCCTAAATCCCATTCAGACCTCTTTGGCAGGTGCATTTCGAAACTTCTTTCGAAGCAGAAACGCGCTCTCATAGAGTCTTCTGGCATATCTACCTCGCTGAACTCCTCTTTGAGTTGCGAGAGAATACTTGCATGACCAAAATTTCGATCATGTGCATTTCCACCTTTGTACAGTCTATGCACTATCATCTCGGCCTCTTGTTTTAAGAACAGGTCCAGCCGCGGCGGCGGTAGTGACAGTAGTATCTCCATCCCCGCTGTCGGCGTCGATGTCATAACTCAGGTTATGCTCAGGCATGCTAGCCTCTGTATGCTATCGACTTTCTTTTTCGTAACGCCTAATTCAGCACGTGGTGCCCATACCATACATCCGTAAGTTTTTATAGACCTTACTATGGCTTTACACATCCAATACAGAACTTTTTGCCAAACGTGTCACGACACGTCCAAAAAATTCTCAGCGCTTCCTGACTCTCTCTTCCACATGCTCTTTCCAATCCAGTTCACTGTCTAGAACGACTCCAATGTACTTGACCTTGTCTGTCAGCTTGAGAACAGTTCCTAAAAGTATTGGCATTCGCATTGGAACTAACTTCCCTTTCCTAGTAAATAGAATGAGTCCGGTCTTGTCTGGGTTTACCGACAGCCCTGACGTTCTACACCACTCTTCTACTACCCGAAACGCTTTATTCATCAGTGAACACAAAACTTCCTCGAACTTCACCAATTGACAGTAGCGCAATCCATGAATTTCATTTAAGATGTGGTTCAACAAGTAACTGATTCCATCGTGTATCCAATTTAATTGTGGACGTAGAGTGAGGATTCAGTTGTGTATCGAAAGCTACGAAAAAAATGGATGGCGCCACCGACAGGGGAATTTTAGTTGTATGTTGGTCCGTATTGAACTATGAAAATAAACAGATGACGCCACCGACAGGCGGCTACCGTTGCCTGATGCAAACCAGAAGAGTTAAGGCAATATTTACTTAGATACTTTCGAGTCTTTCAGCAATATACGGCTAATTCCATCGGTACCGTCACCTGGGTAACGAATCTCATCTCTTTCACTCTTTCAATGAGATTTACATTAACATTACAAAACACATTCGTTCCTCAGGTGACATGGTAGCGATGGCGTTTGGGTTACCGATGGAATTAGCCATATACTCTGTTTGCTACATCTATTGTGATGCGTACGGGTCAAACTTCCCGTGGTGCTAAAAAGGTGGCACTGAATTTACCCGGGTAATGTAAAAATTCTCGATCTCACATACATCATGAATAGGTCCTGAGTAAAACTGTCAAAATTATCTTTCGAGCAAAATTTTTTCATTTCTTCGCATAGCTCTTTTTGTACCGAAGCAAATAAGGATATGGAAAATTCGTTATGATGATTTCAGTAGTTTGAGTATAATAAGGAAACTTGTTAAATACTACCCGTGAAGGACGTCCAACGAAGAAAATGTCGAAGTTTTGTGGACTTTTTTTAAGGCAGCCCTCAACTGACCCAATTGACTGGATGGTCGATGTATCGAAAATATTAGTACAAAGATTAGCATGTCAGCTGATTCTAATCAACGATTTCGTTTTTGTTAAAAATGTTGAAGGGGGGCAGGACCTGATTGCAAGAAATTGGGACTCGGTTTCGCTCTACTGCCATAGAACAAGCAAATGTGAAAGGCTTCAAGAGTAGAAGGGAAGAAAATCTGACCTTGTGACAGCGATGAAAGCGCCGTCCCTTGCAAGCCCTGCAGATTTTAACAGAAACGAAGTAATTCTAAATGAATTTCTGCCTTTTTTCAAGACCACAGAATCGTAGTTTTTGTTACATTGAACACTCAGGAATATGATATTAGCGAAGAAATTGAGTATCATCTGGAATTTTTCAGTTGTATGGAGGTATCAGAAGATTAAGGACTTGCAGGCTGACCGGTTAGTCCAAGTCCCGAACTGCCACCTGAATGGCAGCGTAAAGCGTATGGCGTCTGGAAAGTAAATATTCAAAAAAAGAACAAATAATAAAAATACCTTTTATCATCAACGTCAACTGCTTCGCTTCCACTTCGGTTTTCAATTGTTTTACGCGAGACTTCAATTGACTGATTTTTTCGTTAATTTTCTCCACTTTGTTAATATTTTTGAGATCACTATCTGACTGCCACTGAAGATTTGTGGATAATAACTTAGAACTTTCAAGACTTTTTAACAACAAATTGTCCCGAATCAACTTCACTTCATTTTTCGGTTGGATACAAAGCAATATTTTTTTTAGATTCTCGTGACTGGATTTTATGAATCGATTCAAAATTAAATCACTGGGTAACGCACTTACGGGACAGCCCAATTTTAGAGCCCACGAAATAAAATCGTCGACGCTCATTTTATCCGACGAATTTTGTTCCATTTTAAATCAATTAAAATTTCTAGTTCGTTAAAACCACCTCATTTTACTGTCATTTTCCTTAAAATCAAATTTATGGCAACGAAGTCAGTTACAAGAACTTGTGTTTTTCAAGAAGTGTTGTCAGTCTCGTAAATTTCACTGGAACAAAAATTGAGTTGCGCCGACTTAAAATCGATTGTCAGCCGAATGCACAATGCAGCCGAATGTTCCATTTTAAGTCGGCGCAACTCAAATTATTTATTCCAGGGATTTACGAGGGATTTACGAGCAAAATTGTTTTTGAGAGTCGATTAGATACAACTCTCCTCTACATTTTTGTTAGTAGCACTTAACAAGTGTAGGGTTTAGTCCTCAGGCTACAGACTGTCTTGAAGACCCAGTCGACGAAACGCCGGCGCACGGCTCTAAGTAAGTGACACCCTCGTGGCTTATTGAATGCGACTCATGCGACTGTTGATTTCAGAAAAATGCTAAGTTGGCATTATTGTGCCTGGATAGAATGCGCATGTCGAATGAAATTTGACTCGCATGCAACCAATAACCTCAAATTACATCTATTTATTGAGAGAATTCTCTCACATGAAAAATATGTCATTCGACATGCGCATTCTATCCGTGGACAGTAGTGCCAACTTAGCATTTCTCTGCAAGGTTTACATAGCAATGCGAAAGTAACAGATGCGAAATTTTTCGAATTGGGTAGTCCCGAAATTCATTCATAAATCGAGAGTTGATTCTTATTTTATGCTTATGATTCCCATCCTGTCCCGAAATTCCGCTTACAGTGAATTCAGCACAACTACTTTATTCTTCCGTATTATTTGCTTTTGTTACAATGTAACGTATACGAACCATAATGGTGTCATTTTAGTGTTATCGTGTTTGTCATTTTAGTTTTTAGATGAAAAAATCGCGGCGCCACCTGAGTTTCGGTGACAAAATGCTGTCAATGCGATAATTTAGAGTAGAGGTGAGCGGGCACCGCTTTTTCGCGGCCCGATCCCGCCCGAAATCGTAGAAAAATTCCCGGTCCAAAAGAAGCCCGTTATGTTTGTGCTCGTGCCCTGCCTGAAATTATAAAAAAATGCTTAGAGCAAAACGTGCCCGTTGCGTCTGTGCCCGTGCTCGCCCGTTCCTTACCCGACATCATAATTCCTTTCGGAATTGAGTTTTTACGTTTGTGCCTGTATCCGTCCTGTCACAATTAGAAGAATTCACAAAAATTATTCTATGCAAGATTCACAAGAGCGATAGAATTTCGAAATGCTTCCAGCATTTAACGCTGTTCTTCTAATAGTCAAAGTCCCAACAGATGCGCTAAACGCACACTGTTATCGTTTAAACAATTGGCAGTTGAATAATATAAGTCTTCCTACTGTCCGTATCCGTACAGAATTTCAATAATTGACAGGAAGGTGTCTTTTCCCGTTTTTAAATAATCCCAATCAAAAAAAAAATATCTGAGATTTTTTTAGAGCAAGAATATCTTTTTAGATTTCCTGAAGTGAAATTGAATGTAATTTTTTTCCTTTTATTTGATTCTAGAAATTAAGACGCCTCAATCGGTCTCAGTCGGTCTCACAACAATTTAAAGTAAAACTTATTTTCTTGATAAGAATGATTATTACTAATTCCAAAATAAAAAAGGAAGTGGTAGGTAATATTGTCATACAGCAACTATTCTCCCTGCCCGAAATCGTAAAAAATGCCCGGACCAAAACGTGCCCGTTAGGTTTTTGCCCGTGTACCTCTAATTTAGAGCGTACTTTCATTGTAAATATTGCGTACTTCTAAAGTTAAAAACTCGATCTCCTGTATAGAAACGCCTCAGCTTTTGTGTTCAACCGCAAGGAAAAAGGTGAACGTCGCTACGAATCAAAAGCAGGAATGTTGCCTTATGAAAACTGATGCAAGACACGTCTGTAGATGGTGTCATTTGTTTTCTATTGAACTGTATATATCAATGAAATAATGGTGGCGCTGGATGAAAACGAATCAGCTTTTGTGTTGAACCGTATGAATGTATGAAAAAAGGTACATACAACCAAAAAATAAATTAACGAACTAAGAGCTTAGTTGACTTATGCGCATGCGCAAAATCAACTAAGAAGTTAGTTGATTTTTTTCATTGCTACTGTCCAATGAAAAAAAAATTTTGTGCGCATGCGCATACAGTCAACTAACCTCTTAGTTGGTTAATTTATTTTTTGGTTGTAGATGTCGCTACGAATCAAAAGCAGGAATGTTGTCTGATGAAATCAGATGGTAGATACGGTGTTTTTTGAGGTTAGCTAAAACTTTTTTGCAAATATCTCTACGAAATAAGCGTGGTAATTGCTTTCCAAGGTTTTAAATGAAGGTTATGGACCTCAGGAAAGCAAGTTTTAGAATAAATAGAGTGGGCCAAACTTGTGCTACTCGGCAGTACCTTGAAAAGCAATTGCTATGCTTATTTCGTAGAGATATATGCGAAAAAGTTTCAGCTACCCTAAAAAAACACCAATTTTTACCACTTTTTTGGTCATTGCTCCAGTTTCACATCAACTTTATAAATTGAACCCAAATGTTATTTTCAATATTAAACATACTATTCATTCCTAACATTCCCCTGAAATTAGTTTGCCACTACCTGATGTCGTCGTCACGGTCAGGCGCTAGGAAAAGTTGGGTACACTTTGTTCTTCGATGGGCTCCCATGACTCCGATACCGTGCGCAAACTCGAAATATTTCAAAAAAGCGTTCTCTAAGGACTATTCTGAACGGATCTCACTAAACTTGCTTGAACATGACTCCTACCCTTATACTATAGTTTCATGTAATTTCATAAAAGTCTACGTTTTTCACGGTTTTTGGGTTTTTTCGACTATTTTTATTTTGCGGAACCCCTAGATCGCTCCAGATTGAGTTGCCTCCATAGACACTTTTTATCAGGGACCCATTTAGATTTTTTAAACGCCCACAGTGTGGGCGTGACAGCGTGAAAGTGTTTGGAAACTGTTGTTTTAACGTATGTAGAGTCAAAATAACAGTTTCCAAAGCGAGTTGCTCAAAATAAACGAGTTAGTTTGCGAGATCACAGAATTTTTTCCGAAGTAATGAATTTTACATAAAAAGGATGGCAACCGATATGGCCAAATTTTTAGGCCGCGAATCACAAAAAGTGTTGCGCATCACAATCTTTCTAAATAGTCTATTTGTCTTTAAGAAAGAGGCGGAGGTAATAGCTTTGAACATCTTTGACGTAAAAAATCCCTTATGGCTAATTTGCTTTCTTTTCCATATTTGTGCATTTTCACAACAACTTGTTTTGGTGGCTCAGACTTCGTATAAAATCCTTTTCCCTGAAAATGTTACCGAAAATGAGTGTATACCAATGGATCTTCGCCGGTGGCGTATTGCCATAATGATCAGGTGTCGCATGTGTTTCGCAAAGGAGTTATTACTATATTGTGAACTATCATACCGGTCATCCCCGACACTCATTTCTTTCTTTACGATTTAAACTACATTCTGACAGCACTGAACGTGTGCAGTGATGACATAAGCTGTCGACAGAGCTGTCACTGCTATATTATTTTGTTGTCTGTTGTTAGTAGAAAAAACATTGCCTGTCAAAGTAGTTTGCAAATAAAGAAATTTTATATTTTTTGCTTATAAGTTCCATTCCATTTGTCGATATTAATTTTAAGAAAAAAATGGCTCAAGACAAATTCGATTTAAGTTTAGTTCACAAACAATTCAAGGAGTCTCTGCACGAGAGTAACGAAAACGATGTTTACGTTGACAATTATTTGGAAGGCTTCACCGAACTGAACAAGTGATTACAATATGTTTGCATTTATTGCAATTTGAATTGCTAATTTCCCATTTCTACTGAAGGTTCTTTTCGCTAATGGGCACAGTTTTCGGATTTGTTAGCAGCGACGTCAAATCAAAAATTGAAATTTTAAGAGAATTTCGAAAGAAAGAAAATTTCGAAAAATTCGTAACGTTTAACTCAATGTTGAATTATGAAAAGACAACTGGTTTGCTCAATAAAAGTGATTATGTGTCGGGAAGTAGGACTCTGCTTCGGCTGCATAGGGGACTAGGTGGAACACATTATTCTTTGCAATCATTTGAATAAAATGAATTGAATTTCTCTTGCTTTCAGATTTCATTCGAGAGTTTTTATGGAATTTGAGTAAATTGAGTCCATCGGAGAAAACAAGTGCAGTTTGCCAGTCCGCCTACAATCAAACACTTGCTCAATACCATCCTTGGTTGGTGCGAAAAGGTGCTACCGTTGCCATGTATACCATGCCGACCAGAGATCAATTGCTGAACAAAGTTTGTTTAGATGTTGATTTTGCCATTCAATTACTGCCGGAAATGCTTGAAACGACGAAAATCGTTTACGATCGCACGCAGCAGCTGTTTACTGACCTTGACTTACACGGTCTGCCCTAGAATTCGAGCTGGACTTTAATTCTAAGTGACGACCGACAAACGGCGTTGACCTTTCAATTTACATAAATATTATTCAAATGTTCTATTTATCAGCTTTTATCGAAACTTCAAAATAAATCGCAAATCCCGAAAATTGTACATTTTTATCTCAAAAATGTTTGCATCTACCTCGACGCTTGTAACCACCCCAATTTCGACTCGGGAGTAGGGGGGAGCATCGATCATGGTCCTTAGATGACGAATCAACATATCTGCGGGAAAATTTATTTTTCTTCGAGGAGGAAGGCAAGGGATATAATCCTAATATAATGGTTGATTACATGAAACAGAACAAGCTAATTTGTACACTACAATCGGGTTTTCGCCCAGGCCACAGTACGGCATCAGCTCTTCTTCATGTGACGAATGACGTTAGACTGAATCTGAGTAAAAACGTAGCTACTATTCTGCTTCTACTTGACTTCTCCAAAGCCTTTGATTCTGTGTCGCATGACCTACTTCTTGAGAAATTATCTGCTAATTTCTATTTTTTCAGCAGTGCTGTTCAGATGATAAGGAGCTACTTGTCAGATCGTTCACAATCTGTGTTTTTGAATGGGTTTCAATCGCGGCTTCTCGGCGTGAATTGTGGAGTTCCGCAAGGTTCCGTCTTAGGGCCTGTCCTATTCGCAGCATTTATTAATGACCTGCCGTCTCAGCTAAAATACTGTAACTACCATCTCTTTGCTGACGATTTCCAGCTTTATAAATCTGTCAACGAAGACAATGTGAGACATGATATGAGATTTCTGAAGGACGATCTAGCATCTGTCTCAGTCTGGGCTAAAACTAACAAATTAAAGCTTAATGCTGGTTAAACTAAAGCGATGATTTTTTCGCTGAGTCCGTGGACGAAAGACATCCCCAAACTGGATTTCGAAGGGGTTGCGATTGATTATGTAGACAGTGTGAAGAATCTTGGGTTGACGATAGATAGCAGACTTAAATGGGACAAACATGCACGAGTTGTCTCGTCTAAGGTGTTTGCTGGTCTTCGCAATATATGGCCTAGCGCTCGGCTACTACCCCTAAAAACTCGTAAGCTACTGGTCAAATCGCTGCTGATGCCGCACCTCACTTATTGTTGTTCGGTACTTGGCGACCTGCCAATTAGTGCGAAGAAAATACTGGAGAGGTCGTTTAATGCCTGTATCCGGTTTATTTACGGTATAGGTCGTTATGAGTCGGTGTCTGAACACGCTGATAAACTGTTCGGCGGCAATCTATTTACTTATTTCGATTATCTGAATAATGTCTTCCTTCACAAGGTCATCATCGAGAAGGAACCTGAGTACGTTTTCGACAACCTCAGATTCGGTACGTCGAATAGAACTGGCAACTTGGTGCTACCATTGAACAATAAGAATATCGTCAACGACTCGTTTTTCGTTCGAGGTCTTTCGAAGTATAATACTTTACCCGGCGCTCTGAAGCGTACTTCGTTAACTGGCTTTAAACGTGTCTGCAAAGCCCACTTAGGGCTGCTAAGTCTTTAGTGTCTTGAATAACTCATCTTTCTATCCACTCACTCTTCCATGCACTCATTCATTTGTTCATTCACTCATATCACTCTAAACCATTCATTCACTCATACAAAAATCATTCATTTAACCATTAAATTAGTCATTCATTAATTCACTTACTCATTCATACATTCGCTCAATCAACCAACGACACTGCACATTAATCGGGACGGCCGATAGTGATACTGAGGCTCATGCCGCTCGGCCGGCAGCTACTGTAAAGTGATATGTGCTCTAATTCTAGCTGTTCGTCGGATCGCTTTCTCTTAGTTTTTTTTTTTTTTTCTTTTGCTCCGTTTTGTTCATTTTATTTCAATGCAACCAGATGAGCCGTAATAATTTAAATGTTATCGCGTTTTATAACTTACGAATAATATGTGAATCTTAAAAGGTCTATGACCTTATGCATATTGTAGTCAATAAAGTACATCAATCAATCAATCCGAGAGGGTAAATAAATTATCCTGCAGAAACGTAAGAGTTCTTATGCACCGAAGGAAGAAATCAACAAAACAAATTTTGATACAACACAGTAATGTATGACGTATCTCCCTAGACAGCCACTGAGGTGTATAAAAAAATGCCCGTCAGCCCGTACGTCACCGCGATAACTTGAGTAAAACTTGACCGATTTTCAAAAACTTTTTTTTTCCCTGAATCGAAAAAGCTTTTATGAGATTGTATCTGGGCACTGTCGCCTCCAGGGTTGGTCACCTAAGTAGGGCCCTTTAAGTGGGAAGACTTGGAAGATCCTCCTCCCAGGCGTTTAATATCACAATCACCG
Organism: Pseudolycoriella hygida; assembly: GCA_029228625.1. Classification (NCBI taxonomy): domain Eukaryota; kingdom Metazoa; phylum Arthropoda; class Insecta; order Diptera; family Sciaridae; genus Pseudolycoriella; species Pseudolycoriella hygida. Next base: position 132,420,910 of record CM055404.1, read on the forward strand.
ATTTGGCTAGACTTCGAAATTCAAAACGATAATTTCGACATAAACGAAGTCTGGACATCGTATCGGTCGAACAGTCCGAATTTTTGTGACAAAAGTCTAATCGTCGATCCTACAGACAAACTAAATGGTTTCCCATAGCTTCCCTAGAAAGAAAGGAGTGGAAAATGCAAAGCCGTTTCCGCTCTGGCCTCTGGATATGGCTGCTCCGCAAACCACCGTACTGTAACTGTGGTGATGGATCAACTGTCCAAACACTGTGTCATCGAGGTGGGAGGGGGCATCAATTTGTCACATCTATTCTGATGCGTACGGGTTTCTTGAATATGTTTTACGAGTATTGATCTCCAGTGAACCAATCGACAATTTTTCTTTATTTTTTATTCGAGATGCAGCCGCTTATTACTACCTGTGATCTCGAAATTGGTAATAGTAATAAAACATAAGCAAAGACCCGTACGTATCAGAATTGGTGATCATACGAAATCCAGAAGCACAAAATTCCGAATTACAAAATCAGGAAGAAAAAATCAAGAAGCATCAAAATCTGGAAGCCTCAAAATCCGGAATAAAAGTAAAAAACTGATTTTTTTAAAAATCAAATACAGTGAAGAGTACGCCGCAGGCCGTGACATTAAAAGCACAACAAAAAGCGGGGTTGGGAGTATCCTCGTTGCGGGGTCTAAGGGGCAAAGCCTTATCCAAGTATGGCAGCCTGCAGGGCGTAACTGACCACGCAGCAGGCGCGCGGGGGAGAGGGCAGAGCCACCCAAAACTAAATATACAAATCTTTTTCTTAGAAGCCGTAAAATCCGGAAGCCCCGAAATCTGGAATTAATGATCAAAATTTTATATGGTTATTGCCTTTGGAAGCAGCTTTCTTACTCTCATAGTTACGTATTGGGTCATCTCGCCCAATTCTAGAAATGGTCGTATCCAAGGATTGGACAATTTTTCGATAAAACCCTGAAACACCTCTTCTTTCTAACTTTCTACGCATTCTAGCCAGCAGGGCCGGTGCGTGAGCTGCCGTTATCATTTCTCTGCAAGCAACTTTCTAACTGCCATAGTTCATGAGATATGAGTCACCCATCAAAATTCTAGAAAAGCTCATATCCCAGGATTGGGACATTTTTCGATACAACCTTGACACACGTATTCTCTGAAATTTTATTCTCCACAACTTCGCCTTTGGAAGGTAGAAAGTTCCATAGTTTTAGAGAAATGAGTCATCCCTACTAGGTTACCAGACTACTTTCAAATTACGACTCACTTGGTTGGACCGTGTAAGAGTATTATTGATCCATATCCCCATATTGATCCTAGGAAAATCGGATTAGCAATAAAAACGGAATCTATTTTACCAGTCCACAGTAGAATTCTGTTCAAATCTTTGTTGATCATGGGCGTGCGGGTGGCAATGCGCTTGTGACGCAAGTCCACATACGTACCAAAAAGAATTGCGTCACAAATGCCGGACCGCCAATGTTATAGTTTTTCTGTTCTTTCAGATTTGACACGGGTAGCCAAATTTTTGGTGTTTGCGAAATCTAAAAGCGCAGAAAAACTATTACGTTGGGAGGGTCTGGCATTTGTGACGCATTTCTATAATCGAAAATGAAAATATTTCAAAAGAATTTTTTTGCGTTCCGAAGCTGTGAGCGTCACCCAAATTGTTATCAGTTGTTTCGGAAGAAGAGACAAGGACTTGCGTCACGTTTCCCTTTTAAAAAGGGTTTCTGCTGTGATATCAGTAGTTTTGGAAGAAAACAAAAACAAATTTTAGAGAAAAAATTTTCGGCGAAAAACATTTTCAGCGAAAAAAAATTTTCAGCGAAAAAAAATTTCGGCGGCTACACTACTTCCATGGGCGAAAATGATCCCCTCAACTTCATTTACAACATATTAAAAAAATTTTTTTTTTGAGTCCCCGTCATTTTGAGTTTCCGCCATTTTGGAGGTCACCCTGATTACTACACACCCAACCCAACAATTTTCCCTTTGACACCAAACCTCTATTTCGAACACCCAACCTTGTCTCATAAAAAATGTGCTCTCATAAAAAATGTGCACATTACACACACAAACACATACACATGGGATTTATATGGCGCCTTGTAAGAGTCCTGGCGCCCAAACGAGGCCGGTACGAGGGGTGGCGCACTTCATTTATTCAATTTATTCCATTTATTCCATTTATGTAGGAAACTAAAATAAGTTTCCTTGTAAAATAAAACTCAAAACAACATTTATTCCCAAAATTTTTGTTTTTGCGAAATATTTGAACCAAACACATCACAAGTTAGACAAATAAGTTCAAAAAAAGGTTTTGAGGTTTTGACGAATTTGAAAAAATTATCATTTATTCCAATATTTATTCCATTTATTCCCATTTATTCCATTTATTCCCATTTATTCCATAAACCGCAGAAGTGCGTTACCCCTCGGGCCGGTACCCTCCTTTTTTCAAATCTCATATGGCGTAGAATGCCCACGCGAAGGCCCCTGCAAAATTTCAAGAAAAGTTATCGAGTACGAGCCGAAAAAGTCGGTTTTCATACAAATGGCTCTGGAACTTCTACGCCATATGATATGAAATTTAAAAAAAGCGCGTGTACCGACCTCGTTTGGATGCCAGGGCTCTTAGAAGGCGCCATATAAAGCCCAAATAAAATAATGTTTTGTATGTATGTGTGAATGTATTCAAAGTATGGGCCCTCCCAACGTCATAATTTTTCTGCACTTTCAGATTTCGCAAGCCAAAAATTTGGCTACATGTACTCCACACATCACGCAAAACTTAATTTTTTCTTCGTGTCAAATCTGAAAGAACAGAAAAACTATAACATTGGTGGGTCCGGCATTTGTGACGCATTTTTTTAATCAAAAGTGAAAATATTTCAAAAGAATTTTTTACGTTCCGAAGCTGTCACCCAAATTGATATCAGTTGTTTTGGAGGAAGGAACGAGGACTTGCGTCACGTTTCCTTTTTAAAAAGGGTTTTTGTTGCGATTAATTTTACTCCCTCTTTGAATTGAAGCCAGTCATGATGTAGGAGGTGGAGCTGAACATCATATCAGCAAATAAATGACACATGCAAACAAACCATTGACATGGGTATAGAAAAGTAGCGATTATGTATCGTTGAAACGAAACAATTTCTATGATGTCATAAGTTTTGGTTATAATTGTTACATTATTTTTGTGACCTCATATTTGTGGCGTGATTTGTGAGATGCCATTTGTGCGACTTCATTTGTGCGACTTCGTTTGTGTGACGTCATTTTTGTGTCGTCATTTTTGTAATGTAATGTTTATGACGTCATAATTGTGACTGTGCAGTGCACAGACAGATGGACGGACTTCAAGAGTGAAAACATAAAGTAGCTAACGCTACTTTATAATGGAGAACGGTAGGCCCAAGTTACCCAAGTTACTCAAGTTACCCAAGAACGGTAAAAACGATTTTTTACGCGAAATCTGATACGATATCCTAGCTCTCCAGTTACCTTGATTGAAATTCGTAACAATAAATCACAGTAATATTCCAATTCATTATCTTTTTCAATGACTTTGATAACGCTGATAACACTTTTACACCACTGTAATAAATACGCATAGGTTAAATTATTTGTTTCGGTATGGCTACAGGCCAAACACTCTAATATCTTCTCATTGCAGTAAAGATTCCGACACATTTTTTGTTCACTCTGTCCTAGGACCGATGGAGATCGATACTAAAATACCATGTGGGGAGATACCACTGCCATGTTGGTTGACCCTTTATACAAAAACACTCGAAACGAACAAATTAAGTTTGATAATAATGTGTTGGCATTTCGCCACCATAATATCACGTACTCACAATTATAAGCGAACTTAGATATGACGTCCCTCATTAATTCGAATTCATTCGTTTTTATGGCTTTATAAAGAAGATCAAATAAAACTTTACTGCCTGGAAAAATTAGTTCTAACCAAGGACCCGTTCGTATCAAAACAGATACGGCAAACAGAATAGATGTAGCAAACAGAACAGAAAGTTTTTAAAATTATCAGTCGAAAACCCTCTAAAAGTATGGCAACTTTAAAAGTGGATATATTCTGGGATGGAGTCAGTTTTCCCTAAAACCCTGAAACAGGTGTTCTCTAAAATTTAATTCTCTACAACTTTGGCTTTGGAAGAGATATCTGGAGCCCAGTTCTAGAAGTGACATAAATAACTATTTGGATACCAAGGGAAGAAAGTACAAAATTCAACCCTGAGCGAGAATCGCTGCCCGCGCGCACCTCTTAGCTCCAACAAAGAAAATCGTAATTATCACTTCCCAAATGTATGCCGAAAATGAAAAAATGCAGACCTGAGTAAGGCAAGAGATGCGAAAATATTTTTTATCTATCTAGAGCAATAATCTCGTACTTATTACCCTAGGGCAAAACTGTTTAACTTGATATATTGCTCTCGATAGCTAAAACTATATATGCACCACTGTCCAGGATGGTTTATATTGACGATTTGGATTATTTCCCACGCCTTCGGCTCGGGAAATAACCTCCAAATCGTCAAAATAGAGCATCCTGTGCAGCGGTGCATAATCTACTATTACGAAAGTAACTGATGCAAACATCATGATTGTTGCATCAGCTATTTCGTTGTTGTGTTTGCGAAGCGAAAAATTACGATTTCCGTTATTGTCGTGGCGAAAAATACGTGAATCGCAAGGGACGACATATACAAATTGCCATCGGCGCGGGCAGCAATTCTGGCAAAGTGGTGCATTTATACTTTCGTTCCTAGTGATCCAAATAACAAATAACATACAATAGTTCGCCCCGCCGTACGTATATTAATGTTACGCTTTTACCCTTGATACGCAAGACAGATGTTGTATTAAAAAATGCGTCACAAATGAAGACCCACCAATGCAACGATTTTTCAGATCTTTCAACTTCATGCGAAGTTTGTACACTGAGCAAGAAGAGCGAGAATACTGCAGTCAAATGAACTTACACAAGGTGATGGAAAGTTTATATTAATATTGAGTCATTAGTTTATCAGATTTTAGGATTTCAATTTCACAGATTGGTGTGTCATTAAAGAAGATAATAAATTTATTGCTTTTTGAAGGTTACCTAACGTATATGGCAATTATTATGGTCATTAGCTTTCTCTCGGTTAATTAGTTATTTCGTTATCTGCATGACTAATAGCCTCCTCAACCTATAATGTGCTATGCAAGCCACACGTAGAGTAACCGCGTCAGAAAACTTTATTCTTTTACTTCGAATTTCTTGGTTTCTTAACCGATCGATTTTGAAGTCAAGTATAATTGTCGTCTTTGACCACAGCAAACGCTCCAACGTCTTCAAGAGAATCTACCGTCACGTTGCATTCTAAATAACAATCACAATGCCAGAATGTCGTACTAACCAATGAACGCTAGTAAGAACATTACAAGGATAATTCAAGTCAGTGTGTTTACCTTTAATTATGTTAATTTTATGAATAATTTTTCAATTTTCTTTTGCTGGTATTTTCACCCTATAAGAAGCTATAATCAACTCGTTTTTCACTATATTGTATCTGGCCAATCATTCTGGTAACTGTAACACAATATTGTTTATTTAAATCTAGTCAATATTTGTTCTAATTCCTGTAATCGTAACCGCTTTCGATAAGCACTTTCTTGGGGAACTCACGCGTTTTGAGCTCACTTGTTTTCACCCTCCGTCCGTCCGTCTGAGCACCCTTCGCCGGGCAATCACTGATGATTCACTGGTGAATCACAGATAATTCACAATGGAATCATCGATGATTCACCGGGGAATCACAGATGATTCACCGGGGAATCACTGATGGTTCACCGGGAAATCACAGATGATTCATCGGGGAATCACAGATGATTCATCGGGGAATCACAGATGATTCACCGAGGAATCACATGATTCACCGGGGAATCACAGCTGGTTCCTCGGGAGATCAGAGATGATTCACCGTGGACTCACAAATTATTCACCGGGGAATCACAAATGATTCACCGAGGAATCACAAATGATTCACCGGGGAATCACAAATGATTCACCGGGGAATCACAAATGATTTACCGGAAAATCACAAATGATTCACCGGGGAATTACCGATAATTCACTGAGGAGTCACTGATAATTCACATGGGAATCACTGATAATTCACATGGGAATCACAGATGATTCACAGTGGAATCTCCGATGATCCATCGTGTAATCACCGCTGATTCACCAATAATTCACCAAGGAATCGCCGATGATTCCACTGTGAATCATCGGTGATTCTCCTGTAAATCATCGGTGATTTTCTTGTGAATCATCGGTGATTCTCCTTTGAATCGTCAGTGAATCATCGATGATTTAGGTCCAAAATTAACTTCTTGGACAACACTCTATCGCTACTTTCCAATATCCAGGACAATAGTTTATGATAATAATCCGAAGAAACTCAATCTGCGTTCCAAATATTGTTTTGAAATATGCATTTAAGCTGGAGAATGCCACTCTGCTTATCAACTGTCTGAAACGAATCTACCGGTCTGATGCGTCGATAGCCCTTGATGGTTATGACGTTTTACGCAATGAACGGTTCAGAAAACGCAGTGGGGGGGGGGGGGGTGTATGTTGTATGTCAGGAAGTTTATCAAAACTAAAATGGTCGCCGCATCTCAAAACATTAAGACGGAATACCTATTCGTAAGTGCTATCTAAATTCACACTCAATTACGAAAATGTTATCCTTCTGGGGGATTTGAACGAGTACCTATTAACCAATGAAGCCGGAAAATGCCTGAAATGTCCGCAACGCAGTCATTCAGATTCACTTTGAACTATGTGGGGTTGTAGTCACTAGGGGAAGAACTTTAATCAGACTTCATCACTTATTGATCAGATTTTGAGAATGTTCCAACGAAATTTGTCAGGAGAAACAGGGAGCCCGAACGTATTTCACGGCAGGGGAATTTAATTCGCATGTGACATCACAAAGTTAACAATCTAAAGCTCCAACACCAAACATGGTAACCCTCAATCACCTCCACATAGTACCCATAATAAGTTTGCTTTTAGGAACGTGATCTATTCACGCAGAAAATTTAACTTGGGAATGAAATATTCCACTTTCTATTTTGAATTACAAAATTCAAACGATTCGCATTGAATAAATCAGTTTGTAATTTTAAGTATTTTTTTCTATTTTCCAATGGTGACCCCGAGTTGATTCCAAAAGTGCATTACATTGTCGAGTGATATAAAGTGAGCAATGGATAAAATGCTGATAACGGTCCTAGTACTTAAATAAATTTCATTGGTATGTTATGTGCAAGCACATACGAGGCTTGTGTTATATGAAAGAAGTTTCTATGTTCAATCTTCAACTTCTCCATACAAAGGAATTCTGCTATCTAAACATTTTACCCTTTAGAGCGTTTGCACGTAACGCATTTTCCACTTTTTGCATGGAATTGACCACTACTAGATTTCTCTGAGGTGTTTGATTCTGTGATTCACATCATTTTGTTCAATAAACTTAGTCAGCAATTTAACTTCGATACTTCAGCGATCTTTTCAATCAAAAACTATATCTCAGAACAATTGCAAGCCGTTTGTATTGACGGGGAGCTATCAGCAGAACTTCTACACCTGCTGAAAGGTGTTCCTCAAGGAACCATTCTCGGACCACCACTGTTTTCCTTGTTCGTAAATGTCGCAATGTTTGAAGTACATGATATGTACCACATCTTTGCGGATGACGTGCGGGTCTGTAAGTCTTTCAGTCTTTCCGATAGAGTAAAAACTTGCAAGCGATCAACTCGGATCTAGAATCTGAGCCTGGGTATGGGAAAATAGACTTTACTTGAATGCGGCCAAGACAGAGGCCATTGCAATTAGTGCTAATATTGGGATAAGATTTACGAGCGCGTGGCCTCATTTTAGGAATACTCCTCAAATTACTCGGGTTTTGATGAGCAAGTTACTATGTTGCCACATTTCGACTGAGCGTGGTCCATTCGTACCGCATTCGTGTGGCATCTTCGGAAATGCTCGACAGGGCTTTCAGTTCAGTTGAACCTTATCGTTAGTCAGGAAAGATCGAAGTAGCTGAGGATACCGAGGCATAATAGCCAGTAGAGGTACACATTGATGATCAAAGGTGTGGTAGAACGGAACGACGGACGTGTCGATGATTGTGAGAGATGTCCCATTCTTTGAGGAATTTCGGAAAGGAAGTTGGAGATATCTGAGCTGTTGAGGGGTAGATCCAAAACGATCACGTAATACGAAACAAAAATGTTAACGTAAATGCTTCTAAAAAACGTCGACACGTTTGCATATTCGTAAGGTTTCGTTACCTAAAAGTAAACTTTTTCCTTTTTATTTCATTGTTTGTTAGTTGGTTTTCGTTTGGGGATTAATGTTGGCCAGTTATTTAATGCTATAGCTAAATTATGTGTAATTGTAATTAGTTTTTATATTATTGTTGTGCTTTTGGAAATTTCGGTCTCGTACATAATCATGGTTGGATAAAGCGTAGCCTTTCTACGGATTTTAAATGATTAAAGAATAACAATTTTTACGCCCTAGCTTTAAGTCCCCTTCTTAAGTGATTTTTGCGCAATTTTCACTTTTGATACGTTTACGACCCACCCATTCGTATCGAGACCAGTTACTTCCATGGAAGATCTTCAACCGACGACAGTGAGTACCTGAAAGTTTGTCTGAGGCAAATGAAGGATAAGAAAGACACAGAACTCAAATCCTCCTAATTCTGCTGGATGCATGGCTGATTATTGCAAGGGCTGTATGTCGAACAGTGAATCAATCTTCAACACAAATATATGCAAGGGACCTGTAAGTATCAGAATAGATGTGGCAAACAGAGTTGATGTTACGGAAAGGCTCGAACGTATTTAAGTCAATATTGCATTAACTCTTAAGTGAATGAAATTATGTCCACATTAAATTGTACTGGAAATTGCTGAGAGGACAATATTGAAAAACCGCCCAAAGAAACGGTGTAAAGAAAGCCTTCAGAAAGTACAAAATTGATCCGCAAAAAGACAAAAATGTTCGTCTCAATTTTTTCTGCAACATAGGAAAAAACCATTTTTTGTCTAGGGACGACCTTAGGACCGACCTAGGGTCTTCAGGAGAGGCCTCGGGCAAATACTTACATATACAAAAAAATTTCCCTCCATTTTCTCTACAACATACTGAAAAACCGTTTTTTTGTCTATAGGGCAGATCTTAGGACCGACCTAGGGCCATAAGAATATGCCTCGGACACATACTTCCATAGACAAAAATGTCTCCCTCAATTTGCTCTGCAACATAGAAAAAACATTTTTTTTTGTTAGGGCCGACCTTAGGCAGACCTGAGGCCTACTTCAGCCCTAAGCAAAGGCTTCGGATCCAAATTTGTTTTTGAATATAATTCGGTACTCGATTACCTCTCAAATAGAAAAAGAATCAACGAAATCAGTTAGGATTTATCCAATTTATGTAAGCAAACACATTGGGCCTACCGTTGGCCCCTAGTAGAAACTCAGTTTTAGGGTCCTGACTGAGTCAAAGGGTTTCTGATCTAAAAATTTTCTTCCATAAAACGGAAGACAGTCCTAAACCTTTCTATCAAACAAAATTTGAAAATCGGAAGAGATTTACTCCAGTAGTGTACAAAAAACATGAATGGCCCTAGCATAGACTCGGTTTTAGTGCCCTAGATAAGTCCAAGGACTCAAATTCAAAAAAGTTCTTCCATAAATTGTCAACCATGCCCAGATTTTTCAAACAAAAAAAATTAATGAAACTCGGGAAAGATTTACTCGAGTTATGTACAAAAAACACGTATGGTCCTAGCATAGACTCGGTTTTAGTGCCCTAGCTAAGTCCAAGAACTCAAATCCAAAAATGTTTCTTCCATAAATTGTCAGCCATGCCAGATCTTCCAAACAAAAACAAATTTATGAAAATCGGGAAAGATTTACTCGAGTTATGTACAAAAAACACGTATGGCCCTAGCAGAGACTCGGTTTTAGTGCCCTAGCTAAGTCCAAGGACTCAAATTTAAAAAAGTTTCTTCCATAAATTGTCGGCCATGCCCAGATCTTTCAAACAAAAATGTATGAAAATCGGAAAAGATTTACTCGAGTTATGTACCCTTGGGCCGACAGTGCCCAGATTCAATCCCATAAAAGATTTTTCGATTACCTTTCAGGGAAAAAAAGTTTTTGAAAATCGGTTGAGTTTTACTCAAGTTATCGCTATGACGGACGGACATTTTTTTTATTGCTGATTCGTCATCTAAGGACCATGAGCGATGCTCCCCGCCCACTTCCCGGTCGAAATTGGGGTGGTTACAAACGTCGTGGTAAACACATAAGACCCCTTTTCGAAGAACTTCGTTTTTTGTACGGGTCTTATTACTACCCGACAAATTGAAAGTCGCAACAGTGGCACACCTAAAGTGATTCCCACACGCGGGTGAATAGCGTTTTCTTTCCATAAATGAAATTCCAACCAATTCATTTCTCCAAGCTTTCATCACTCAATCATGACATTGAAAGTTTATCACATATTTGACTCTAAGTGGTAAAACATAATGTTTATTAAATTTCGGGCAATCAATGACACTAGTCGTGATAATTGTGGTGACCTTTCTACCTGTGATTTACTGTGGATATGAAGAAATTAAACTGATAAGTCAGTTGAATCAAATCTACCACTTTGACAACAACATATTTCTGGTTGACCCTCTGGTTGGCGTTGATGGTTTCATAAATGGAAGCGACATGACCCCTAGAACCTTGCTTGTTCTGAAGAGTAGAGACTACAACTTTACCGAGTTTCTATCCAAGAAGTTCATAAGAGAAAGCAAACAAAAATTTTTAATTGTCGCTGCCAAAACCAGTAGCTTCGACGTAATAGAAAATCTGCTACTCTGGATGAAAAAGATTCAAAGCTGGGAAATCGATACGAAAATTGGAATTTTTTTCACAGAATTCGCTTCTATTGAAGAAGACTTGAAGAAATTATGTGAATTTTTCTACAGCTATAAAATTGTTGATGTTTTCATCGCGACGACGACGTCGATCAATTCACTCAACATTTTCAGTTATTCTACATATGGAGCACTTACGATGACAAACATAACGAATCTTTCGCTAGAAAAATATTTTCTGAATTTAAATTCAAATTTTCAAGGATATCAACTCCAAGTGACACCTTTCTTACGGAATATTGACGAGAAATTCTGGAACATCGTTTTCACTCTCATGAATGCTTCTTACGCTATAGTAAAAAACAATTACAGGACACCCAACGAAGCTCTCGAAAATGAAATTGATGTCATTCCGCTTTTGTTTGAAGTAACCCGCTTAGGCCATCCACACTTGTACATTGTTTGCTCACAGAGTTTATTGATTACTGTACCAAGTTCTGTGCCATATTCCAGTTTCAGTGCATTCATGATAGCTGCATCGTCCGAAAGCGTTTTCGGCTACTTTTCAATTACGTTGACTGCAATCGTTATTTTGCTGGCAATCATTCGATATTTGCACCAGGAACAGCTTCCCTTCATTCGGAGTGTGGTCGACGTTTTGAATCTACTTGCGAACGACAACGGTTCTATAAAATATCACAAACTTCATCGCAGCGAAGTGTGGCTCATTGTTCCACTAACTTTTGTGGGTTTTGTAATCGTGAATGGCATTTTGTCAAATCTACAAAGTTATCTCACCCGACCGGTTTACCAACCACAAATGGAAACGGCTGAAGACATTTACAATTCCCAACTTCCCTTAATTACACATGACGAACTATTCAGAAAGGAAGTAATTGATGTACTGAAAACCCGTACTGGAATTGAAGATTGGGAGAAAAGAGTTTTAACTGAAAATACATACAATAATATATTACTGCCACTAGCACGGGGTGAGGAATTAGCTGACACAATTTTACGAGTTCAGAAAGGTTTGGGTATAAAAGCTTTTCATAAAACTGGAATAGTAATTTCAACCGCCTTCTATTCTTACGCCACAAGCACACGATTTATATTCGTTGATCGTTTCAACGACATTTTACATCAGATCAATAGCGCAGGACTGTATCGACTTTGGATGCAACAGGAAAGTAGAAATTTGGACAGGAAAGTGAAGAATGAACTCGTGGAATATTTACATTTGGCAAATCGTCAAACAGACGTCGAACTGGATGATTTCCCGATGATCATTGTGTATGGATGGGCAACTAGCGTCATTGTGTTCGCTATCGAACTGGTGTGGGTCAAATTCAATCAAAGAAAAAATCGTATTTAAATCATTACACCGATCTGATCTGAGGTTTTGTTTTGACAACGAATGCGTCACAATGCTCACAATATGAAAGACTTTGAAGGAGCTACAGGAAATAATTGGAATTACAAACAATTTACAATGATGTAGTGGACTCCGAGGAGTAGACTACTCTGAGAAATCGTGCGAAGTATGTGTCTTATACCTTGACTGGTAAATAAAAGAAATCTCTAAAAAACATATGCCAGGCACCCGTACTCATCAGAGTAGATGTCGCAAAAAGCCTCGAACGTATCTAACTAATATTGCCTTAGCTTGAATAACGTCCACATGAAATTGGATTGAAAGATTTACGCAGGAAAAACACGTTGAGCTCTAATGGAGGTTCAGTTTTATGGCCCTGACTGAGTCCTAGGGCTCAAAATCAAAACAAAATCCTTCCATAAAGTGTAGGGCATTCCCAGACCTTTAAAAAAATTTTTTTTGAAAATCGGAAAAGATTCACTCGAGTGATGTACAAAAGACCCAAATCCACTTAGGTGGCCCTAGCTCAGTGGTCCTTGGTCCAAAAATGCCCATTTGCAATCCCAAACCCAGTTTTGGTATAAATTTTTAGGTGAAAGAAAATCGGTCAATATTCGCTCGAGCTATCGTGCAGCGCCGTAGCTAGATGGGTGCTTGGGGATGCTTAGCACCCCCTAAAAAGAGACGATTACGTAGACTTTTTAGACCCGTACGAAGTACGTAGGTCTGATGCGTTTACTACCACGTTTGTTACATTGCGAATTCGAACCCGGGAGTAAGGGGGAACCCTTTTTTGTTGCCTCCAGATGGCAAATCAGCGAAAAAAACAATGTCCGTCTGTCGGTCTGTCTGTCTTTTTTTTTTTTTTATAAGGGTGAGGAAATCTTTCTGAGGGCCTTTCTGAACCAAGATAGTGTTGGATTCCATTAACTTTAATGACCTACCAACTAAAACCTCCTTCCTTAGTCTTCGTGCTCTCTTCTCCCCGGAACCGCCTCACAGCATTACTTCGGGGAGGAGCTGTGCTTTCGCACCTACTCTCTTAGATCAACTGCCAGTCTTCTTTGATCGTCTCTCCATGCAATTTGCAGCTTCGTCATTATTTTCGCAATTACATTATCCGCCACTAGCCACACCTCCTCATCGCGGCACATCTCCGATATTATGTTTTCGGCACTTACATCTGGCCTACTCACAGTCAACAGCTCTCCTCGTTCTTGTTCGAAGCGGGGGCAGACGAATAACACGTGCTCCGCAGTCGCTTCCTGCCTATCGCATGTCGAGCAGAAAGGTGACTCCGTGAATCCAAACCTGTGCAGGTACTTCCTGAAGCATCCGTGACCAGACAGAACCTGTGTCAGGTGGAAATTAACCTCTCCATGTTTTCTCTGGACCCATGTCGTTATTTTTGGTATGAGTCTATGGGTCCACCTTCCCTTGTCCGAGGAGTCCCACTCTTGCTGCCACTGTCTCAGTGATTCGGCTCTTAATTTCTTCCTAACTGTTTTGGTAGTTGGACCCTCCATTCTCTTCTTTCTATGACATTCACTGTCTTCTGTCAGCGTTATGCATATGGGCATCGTCCCGGCTATAACACATACCGCTTCTAAGGATATTGTTCGATATGCGCTTGCTACTCTTATGCTTGCCAGCCTCTGGGCTCTATTAAGCCTTCTCCGATTCCTCTTCGTATCTAGCGCCTGTATCCACGCTGGTGCCCCGTAGCGCAATATCGATAGGGTGACACGTGCAAGGAGCCTCCTTTTGCTGCTGCGCGGTCCAAAGCCGTTTGGCATTATTCTGGC
>CM055404.1:132444069-132546014 GCA_029228625.1 Pseudolycoriella hygida
CTCAAAACAAGCTTCGCAAAAAGACACGAATGTTAAATTTTTGCAGTGTAAAAACTGAAAGTACAGAAAAATTATTTCGTCGTTGGGTCTCTGGCATTTGTGACGCGATTTTTTTAACACAGGGTAACGTTGTCGTCAAGGAAATGTATGCGTATTTTCAGCGCAAGCGTCACCTCCACTGATATCATTAATTTTGGAAGTAGACATTAGGGACTGCGTCACACTTTACCTTTAAAAAGGTTTTTGTTGTTTCTTTTTTGTAAGAGGTGTCGATGTGTTAATCTATGCTGATATAAGCATTAATGGTAAATAACATTCAACAATTTAACGATTGACCAAGGCGAAATATATCGCATACGTCGAATGTGTTTAGTACTATATGTAATCGAAGTAAACGGCCTTTACACTTTTCAAAAGTAAAATTATGTCACAATGCTTGAAATTATCCGACTATTGCTACATTGCAGTAGGGCCATTCCACGAAAACTTCGTTCACACGATCGAAACGCTCAGTTGTTACAAAATGATACTAGAGGTTAGCTACTTTCCTATGACTATCACGATAAAGTCCGTGGAATTGCCCATAAGAGATTTGTAGCTAACACTCCAGCAAGCATTCGCTTTACGTACACGTCTTCCATATACTTTAATACAGCAGTAACCTACTATTCAGACGTCATTTTCACATACGTTAGGAAACTTCTATAACGTCACTAGGACGAAAAATGATAAATAAAGGCAGAGTCAATTTCTGATTTCGAACTTTTCCACCGAGTTACGTATTATACTAACAAGTTTAGGCGTACCAAAAATTCATGACAATCGATGAAATTATCACTTCTCTGAAACGCGACTTCTCTAAAAAAGTTTTCTGTACAACTTTGTCTTTGGAAGCAAGTTTCTAACTTTCACAGTTCTAGAGAAATGAGTCATCCCTCCGAATTCTAGAAGTGGTCATATTTTAGGATTGGGCCATTTTTCGATAAAACCCCAAAATACGTGTTCTCTTAAATTTTATTGTCTACAACTTTGCTTTTGAAAACAACTTTCTAACTTTCATAGTTCTGGAGATATGGATCATCCCACCCAATTCTAGAAGTGGTCATATTCCAGGATTCGAGAATGTTTCCCTGAAACCCTGAAAAACGTGTTCTTTAAAATTTTATTCTCTACAACTTTGTCTTCGGAAGCAAGTTTCTAACTTTCATAGTTCTAGAGATATGAGTCATCCCTCACAATTCTAGAAGTGGCCATATCTCAGGATTGGGCTATTTTTCGATAAAACCCTGAAACACATTTGCTTGAAATTTTATTCTTTACAACTTTGCGTTCGAAGTAAATCTCCATATTGCACAGCTAAGCAAATATAGACGAAAAACTATCTGTTT
This sequence comes from Pseudolycoriella hygida, assembly GCA_029228625.1. Lineage (NCBI taxonomy): Eukaryota > Metazoa > Arthropoda > Insecta > Diptera > Sciaridae > Pseudolycoriella > Pseudolycoriella hygida. The sequence continues at coordinate 132,445,458 of CM055404.1, forward strand.
TCGTATATGAACAAGAAACTCAATTTCGTCCATTCCTTTGGTCCCAGTGTCCAGACAACTTGCTAAAAAATATCCGGTTTTCTGAGATCAAATGCTGTAATTTGACATCAAAATGAACAATTCCCGTGCTAAACTTGCTGAGACCTTTCAGAGAAAAAAAGTTTAGGGTGATGGAAAAAAGTGGAACGGACAGACGGATAATTTTTTTACTGATTCGTCCCCACTAGACGATGGTGAATGTATCCCCCCAACTCCCACCTACCTCTACCCCATGTTACAATAAAGTTGTTTGTAGTAAACGTATAGGACCCTTATACTTCGTACGGGTCCAATAAAAGAAAGCGGGCAGTAATGAATTTTGTACGAATAGTGTATTTCAATATTCCCCAATACACACAAGATGTGCACGTGCGCGCGTGTGAAGCACAAGCGAAAGTACACAGACTATCCAGTATCATTGTAAGATACTTTTCTGTATATGTGAGAGTGTGTTACTGCGCGTGTCGCGAAAGTAACTTGTGCATACCGCGAAGTAACTTTTCATCAGGGACTATTTTTGGGAAAAAAATTTGGAAAAATCGGGAAAGTTTTCCCAAAAGTCAAAAAAAAATTTTTCAATAGTTTTTTCTGCTATTTACACAAAAATTTCGAAAACAATACTTAGAGATGTTTATACGCTAATTTGAGCATGACAGAGGAATATTGAGTAACATTTGGAAGGGAAAAGTTCAAGAGATATTGAATATTTCTTGGGGCTACTGTCAGTTTATACGAGCTCTTCATTAGTTTTGACTCAACATAAAGTTATGTTCAAGCAATTAAAAATGTTTTTCAGTTCATTTCAAGTTTTGGGAAAATTGAAAAAATTCGGGAAAATTGGGAAAATATTTTCCCAAAAATAGTCCCTGCTTTTCACTCACAATTGATGTAAAAATCACACTCATATACTTCCCGCATATACAGAAATAGTATATTTCAACATACCCTAATACGTACGCGCGGGCGAAGCCCAAGCGAAAAGTACCTACACATCGAGTGTATATTGGGGTATTTTGAAAGATATTTTTCTTTAGTATCGAGAGTGCGTTGGTGCACATGAAGGAACAGGCGTAATCGGTAAAGTGAATCTAATTTTTATGTCAATTGAAATGACAATTGCACTGTATGGATTAAAGGATTTTACAAATCATTCTGATTTGGTCAGTTGTCAAAGTCACACGTTTTTGCAATCTAATAAATCGTTTTATTTTTACCGACAATTCGTGTCTTTAATGGATCTTATCGTTTCTGCACACATACCGCAGAAAACAACTTTTCGTCCCAAGTGATGGGAAAATATTTTCCGTCACAACCAAAACACACTCACGCATATAGAAAAAATTATAACCCGGCCCGGTGTTTGCCTACTGCGATAAAAGAGCTTATTGACATCTCGAAGTATAGAGACTCTTACTAATACTCGTACAAGTCCTCGTACACGTACAAGTCTCTTATATTCTTCGATAAGTCAATATTCTATTATTTTCTTCCTAGTAGACACAATTTCTTGTAAATCACAATTTGAACTTGCTTCTTCCCGTTACACTCTTATAAACGTTTATGCGCCTACGGAGGAAAGCGACAACGAGGTGAAGGAGCTATTCTACGAGAAACTGGTGGATGTATATGATGGAGCGCCGAAACGAGACATTAAAATTGTGCTTGGAGATTTTAATGCTAAAATAGGCCGCGAAGTATTTTATCGTCCCACAATCGGTAAACATAGCCTTCACGAAAACTCGAACGAAAATGGAACGCGGGTGGTTGATTTTGCAGCATCAAGAAACATGGTTGTCAGCAGTACCTATTTCCAACATAAAGACATCCACAAAGCGACATGGGTATCACCGGATAAACGAACCAAAACCAGATTGACCATATTTTGATAGATGCACGTCACTGTTCAAATATGTTGAATGTCAGAAGCTGTAGAGGACCGAATGTAGATTCCGATCACTACCTGGTGAGAGCGGCAGTTAGGTCTCGAATATCGGTTCAACACAATCGACAACCGGCAATGGAAAGGTGGGACGTGGAAAAACTACAGAACGAAGACATTAAACGTCAATATGTCGACAGGCTCGAGACGAATATTATTGCCGGAATGGTCAGCGAACAACGAAGCGTAGACGATGCGTGGAATCAAATTAGACGGAATGTAGAGAGCGCCGCAGCAGAGACAGTGGGAACGAGAACGGGAAATAAAAGAAATATCTGGTTTGACGATGAATGCCAGAAGGCCATGGACGACAAAAACGCAGCTCGCCTGAAAACTCTAAGTAGATTCACTCGAGCTGGCCAGGAAGAGTACCGTTCTAAAAGAAATTTCGAGAGAAAACTCTTCCGACGGAAAAAGCGATCGGCAATCGGAAGGAGACTCGGAACTTTTACCGGAAAGTGAACGAATCCAGAAACGGTTACAGTCAACAACCTTTGCTGTGTAAGGACAAGCATGGATTGGTCTTAGCAGATGAGGAAAGGTGCATTGCGAGATGGGCTGAGTACTTAAGGAACTGCTTAACCCGAACAGACCGCTCAACCGAGACGACGAAAACGACGAATTGCCATTTCAGACTGCGCAACCATACATAGAAGAACCAACGATGCAAGAAGTTGAAGCTGAAATTTTAAAGCTCAAAAATTTCAAAGCCCCGGGGACTGACAACCTACCCGGTGAACTTTTCAAGAACGGCGGCAACGCGCTATGTATGGAGATGCACGAGCTCATCACACGCATCTGGAATGACGAGGAGTTACCGGAAGATTGGAAGACCAGCATACTTTGTCCCATATACAAAAAAGGTGACAAATTGGAGTGTGGCAATTTTCGAGGAATCGCTCTGCTGAATATTGCTTACAAGATATTTGCAAATATTTTATATCAGCGCCTTCATCCATACACGGAATCTACGATAGGTGAATACCAAAGTGGTTTTCGTGTAGGTCGTTCAACATCGGACCAGCTGTTTAATATCAGACAGATCTTGGAGAAGTGCAAGGAGTACAACATTGAAACACACCATTTGTTCGTTGACTTCAAGGCAGCCTATGACAGTGTTAGAAGAAGTAAGCTATGGAGAGGCATGGAGGAGTTCGGAATTCCCAACAAACTGATCTCGCTAACGAAGCTAACACTAAACGGAGCTAACAGCCGAGTAAGGATCCGCAATCAAATGTCAGAGACTTTCGACATTGAGGAAGGCCTACGTCAAGGAGATCCTCTTGCAACGCTGCTTTTCAATTTAACACGCGAAGCAGCTGTTCAAACCATGGACATAGACTCCAGCGGCACCATTTTCTCCAAGTCCAGTCAGTTGCTTGGTTTTGCAGATGACCTGGACATTATTGGCCGAACTATGGATGTTGTTAAAGATAAGTTTATGGCCTTGGAGAGGAAAGGTACCGACCCTGGGTTGAAGGTCAATGACGGAAAAACGGAATACATGATCATCCCACCTACGAATCGATATCGGGAAGATAACGTAACGATCGACACACACACATTCAAAATGGTCAATAAGTTCGTATACCTTGGATCAGAGCTGAACATAAACAACGACATGGCGGACGAAATAAAAAGGCGAGTAACTTTGGGCAACCGGAGTTATTACAGCCTGCTGAAAATTCTAAAGTCCAAGTCAGTAAGCCGAAATTCAAAATGCGCACTTTATAAAATTGTGATCAGACCGGTAGTTACGTACGGTTCGGAGTCGTGGTGCTTGACACAGAAAGATGAACAATCTCTGCATACGTTCGAGCGAAAGGTACTGCGTACAATATTTGGAACAGTATTTGACCGAAAACTGAACCGATGGCGCAGACGATATAATCACGAGCTCATAGAGCTTTTTGGAGAGCCCGACATAGTCAGAACAACAAAAATAAATAGACTACGTTGGCTCGGTCACGTACAACGAATGAATGAACATCGTATTCCAAAAAAAATTCTGAAGTCCAAACCTGAAGGCAAAAGGAGTACAGGGCGACCCAAGTCCAGGTGGAGCGACGCTGCTTTTGCCAACTTAAGAACTGTGGGAGTAACCAGCTGGGAGACGTTAGCTGCAGATAGGCCCGGTTGGAGAAGCATGTTGGAGAAGGCCAAGACCCTTAATGGGTTGTAGTGCCGGTAAAGTAAGTAAGTAAGTAAGAAGCTTCCCGTTGAAACAAGAACTTTTCAATCGAGTATTACGTAGATAATGTAATATACTTCGTTAGACTTACCTAATGGAAGTCCATCAGATTCAATCCTACTATGGTCATAGTTCTTTTTTAAATTTGGATGCATTTTGTGCCATTGTTTTACAGTTTCGATTGGACAAACGCTTACATTAGTTAGATCTAGTGGCGGTACCCTACCAGACCACTTGAGCATTCCAGTTTCGATTTCCATTGTTTTAAATGTATCTGCAAAAGAAATGTTTTGAGATTAAACAAAAATCTTAGAATGTGAATCTCTGGAAAGAAAGTTCGTGTTAAGACGTCCACGAGAAGTGAAGTATACACTCCGTTGTTTTGAAGGTTTTTATTGTAACATATGAGAATGTGTTGATCAAGTAATCTAGTAAACATATGCAAGGAACCCACACGTCTATAATATAAAACCCAAAATACATTGCACCTCACCGCAGCTTGGTGCACCTCACTACACCTTGGTGCACCTCACTACACCTTGGTGCACCTCACTACACCTTGGTGCACCTCACTACACCTTGGTGCACCTCACTGCACCTTGATGCACCTCACTGCACCTTGATGCACCTCACTGCCCCTTGGTGCACCTCACTGCACCTAAGTGCATCTTACTGCACCTGAGTGCATCTTACTGCACCTTGGAACGCCTCTGTGTACAATATGTCACTCAGCTCAACCGATGCCCAAGGTCGGTGCAACTATTGACCGATGGCCAAATAATTAATTTTTGAAGTGTGTAGAGGCGAATCACTTTTGCCTGTTGAAGTGTGATTCCCAGGCCTCTAGACCTCCAGGTCGACGCTATTGTCAGCCAGAACCAAAAAATTGCCATGGAAGAGCGCGACACAATGGGCCCAAAAAGGAAGGCCTCAGTGTCATTTTTCACTTTATCTTTCTTTTCACATGGGAATAGGCGCTGACTCACATGGGAATCACCACTGATTCACATGGGAATCACCACTGATTTAAATGAGATTCACCGCTGATTCACATCGGAATCAGCGGTGAATCAGCTCTGAATCAGCGATGAATCAGTGATTCCCATGTGAATCAGCGGTGAATCCCATGTGAATCACCGCTGATTCACATCGGAATCACAACTGATGAATCAGCAGTGCTTAACATGTGAATCAGAGGAGATTGGCATGTGAATCAGAGGCAATTCGCATGTGAATCAGCGGAACTTCCGACGTGATCAGAGGTGATTCCCATGTGAATCAGCGAGGATTCTCATGTGAATCAGCGGTGATTCTCATGTGAGTCAGCGGTGATTCTCATGGGAATCAGCTGTGATTCTCATGTGAATCAGCAGTGATTCAGAGGCAATTCACGTGTGAATCAGCGGTAGTTCCGACGTGAATCAGCGAGGATTCCTGTGTGAATCAGCGGTGAATCCCATGTGAATCAGAGGCAATTCGCATGTGAATCAGTGAGGATTCTTGTATCAGAATAGATGTGGCGAAAAGACTCGAAATATAGAAATGGGCAAACAATCCAATGTTTTACGTTTTTTTATAACTATAAGAATTGCAATGATCCAAGGTAATGTCAAAGGCCCTACCGTAGTACGTCTGAGACCATTGATTTTGATAACCGGAATGTTCTCACCTGCACCATATCACAAAGAGGACCAACGTATTTTCTCCAAGAAATCCTGAAACTATTTTCTCACCAACTTTGCCTTTAGAAGCAAATTTTTAATTGCCATAGTTCTAGAGATATACGTCATCGCTCACAATTCTAGAAGTTGCTTTATCCCGGGATTTTGTAATTTTTCCCAAAAAAACCCTAATACACGTGCAATCTACAATTTTCCCTCTGGAAGCTTACTTTCTCACTGTCATGGTTTTAGAGATATGAGTCATAACTCCCAATTCTATATACGTATTCTATAAAATTTTATTGTCTACAACTTTGTGATTGGAAGCAACTTTCTAACTGCCATAGTTTTAGATATATGAGTCACATCTCCCAATTTTAGAAGTGGCCATATCCTAGGATAGGGGCATTTTTCGATAAAATCCTGAAACACCTCTTCTCTAAAATTTTGTTCTCTACAACTCTGCCTTGCAAAGTAAATCTCCATATTGCAGAGTTGAGAAATTAGAAATTTCCGTGCTACATTTGCCGAGATATTTCCGAAAAAGTTTCACCTACCCTAGAAAAACCATGTTTTTGGTCACTTTTTCGACCATATCTTCGGAGTCAATTTGCCGATTTTGCTCGTCTTTGAACTTGAATCATGGGACATATGTACATTTCAAAATTTCTAGTCGATGGCATCAGGAGATATTTCAGTAATAACTGCAGACGTCTAAAGATAACTTTTGAACAGATCCGTACATCAGCGCAAACACTGTCGGAAAAAGCGTTAAAATTATTTTGACGTACGCCGAAGAGCACTGCCGTCGAAAACTGAGCAAACATTGTGCGCCGCCGCTCACGACAAATTTTCAATCAGCGCGATAATTAGAAATTGAACAACTTGAGAGTATAAGCTTTTCACGCCAGCGCGCCACTGCAAAAAGAGCCAAAAGAGTGCGCTGCCGTCTCAGAAATTATTTGACATACTTCGAAATGAGCCGCCGTCGCCGCCGGGAATAAAAAAAAACGTTTCGTCGCTGACGAGATTTTTCGACCGGCTCACTACAAGCAGATTGGCGCGGTGTCATTGATCTGAGTGTGTAAAAATAATTTACTCTAAAAAGTGACAACTTTTCTGTTTCTAATCAATTGTCTACCTACACCTTTGTTGAAATTTTCCAGATTATTATCTTTATTTTGTTAATTTTACAATGAATTCTGGGAAAGGCTAATAAATAAATAAATAAAAAAATCAATAAATCAATCATCACCACATATTGACAAGCCCCATGCTACTTCATTCCCTGAGCAAGAGAATTAATTATATTACCATGACTAAAGCAACTTTATGACTTGCGTCACGGCTATTTACTATCGAGTAGGATCATAAAAGTGATCCACGGTGATACACATGTGCCAGCGTGTTTATATAATAAAATAGATGCGTAAACATTTCAGACCACTCAAATTCATTTCCTTTCTATTTTAGAGCGATTTATGTTTATTTTGAGATATAGGAATCGTTAAGAGTTATATGTTACTTGATGCCGTTGATATGATGTGGAAGTTGAGGCGCATTTCGGCTTTAAATTGTGTCGACGATTTTTGGTTTTGCGGAAACTTATCCCAAGCAAAAATTTATTAATTTTTGGTTCAAACGGCTTTGAGTAAAATGTTAATTAATTATTACAACGTGACAATGAGGTTTTGAATGATGTTTGACGAACGGATGTACTCTTTCCCTTCGGAAAAAAAAATTGTTTCCTTTTGGCCTATAAATATTATTGTTTTGTTATATGCTGCATCCGCACACATGCCAAAATTTCTTCAGTTTGTGTCAAAGGAAGTCATGCGACGACGACGGTATAGACAGGAAACAAATTTTGCATTTACGACTTAGAAATACATTTCCATTGTAACTGAATTAGCCACCGAGAGAATAAAAATATATTTTCAACAATTTCCACTTCCTTTAACTCAATTAATCCAACACAATTACTTCTAAAACCATATTCTAGTTCCTTCTTAATTTCAACAAAAAAAATTTTTCACAAAAACCCTGCATCCGGAACAATTTAACAATATCATAAATTACAATGGGGCAGTGTAAATTGTTTGTTCATCTGAAAAAAAATCCTGATTTTGATGTTGGTTTGTAAATAAAAAATGATTCTTGTATACACACTATTGTAGTGCCGGTCGTCGTATCCCATTTTATTTATAATTTGTTATTCCTTTTTTTTTGTCATTTCCGACAAAAATTGTAAATTGGAACAGATTAGATGGTTTGTATTATATTTGAGACTAAGAATGTTATTTAACCATCGGAAAGTGTCATTTGCTTAAAAGGGACGAGACGACATGGGTTGGATTCAATTATATTGTCTGTAGTAATTACATACTTTAATCGTTTGTATGTGCATTAGAAACTATTTAGTGGAATTAGAGATCGAAGATGCGTAAGTTGTACTGTGACGCAAGTCGTTCTTCTTCTTATAAAGTACACACAAGTCGGGCTTTTACAGAATATAATATTTTTTATCTAAAACATAACCAAAGACCCGTACGTATCAGAATAGATGTGGCAAAGAGACTCGAAAGTATCTAAATATACAAAGGCTGTCCACAAGGAGGGGTCCTTTCACCAATAATATGGAATATGGTGATTGATAGCCTGTTAACTAAGTTGAATGAAGCTGGATATAATACAGAAGGCTTTGCAGACGATCTGGTTACTTTATTAATAGGTAAATTCGAAGAAATGCTGTGTTCGTTAATGAACTCAGCGTTAGCGATTGTTGACGCATGGTGCGCTGAGAACGGTCTTTCAGTGAATCCAGTTCTATTCACAAATAAGAATAAGTTAAGAAAATTAACTCTTCCTAAGTTGAGCGGAGCAAGACTGGTTTTGGAGGATCATGTGAAGTTTCTAGGTTTTTACCTAGATAAAAAACTAAAGTGGAAAAAGCATTTGCAAGAGAGAGTTGCTAAGGCAACGAGAATTTTCTGGCAATGCAGAAGTGCATTCGGAAAAAACTGGGGTCTGAAACCGAACGTCATACATTGGTTGTATACATCAGCCCTATACTAAGTTACGGATGTCATGTGCGGCATCACAGAGTAAGAATCAAAGCAGTAAAGGACGAATTAGAGCTCGTTCAAAGAATGGCTTTAATGGGAATTACAGGAGTGATGAAATCCACTCCAACGAGTGCTCTTGAGGTATTGCTGTCAGCTCTTCCGATAGACTTGTTTATTGAGCGAGAAGCTGTAATGACATCAATTCGGTTGAGGAACAGCAATTGCTGGCAAGACTCGATTGCGGGTCACGCTAACACCTTGCTGGAGAAATCGAAGGAAATTCCAGAGATCTTGATGGACACAGATCAATGTACTCCACAATATTTCTTCGATAAGAACTTACAAGTCATGATCCCAAGCAGAGAAGAGTGGGAAAATGGAACAAAAACTTTAGATCCGAATGACGTGAATATATTCACGGACGGATCGAAGATAAACAATGGGACAGGCGGAGGAATTTTTTCCAGCAATCCCTTAGTACGGGAGTCGTACTCGCTTGGTAAGTATGCATCGATAACCCAGGCTGAGACCTTCGGGATAATGAAGGCTTATGTTGAGCTAAATGAGACAGAATATGAAGCAAGGAACGTCAACATATACACGGACAGCCAAGCATGTCTGAAGTCATTAAGCTCTGATTGCTTAACTTCTAAACTCGTGATAGAGTGTACACAAAGAGTGAACGAAGTGGCTAGATTGCACAAAGTGAACTTAGTTTGGATACCTGGTCACAGAGGAGTGGACGGGAATGAAGCTCGAGAGAGCACAACAGCTTTCTTCGGGCCGGAGCCAGCCTTTGGACTGCCATACAGGGTGCAGAGAACCATAATCAGAGAGTGTTATTCTAGAAAGCATGATGAGCTTTGGACAAATCTCCGAGGCTGTAGACAGTCGAAGATTTTCTTAAATGGCACATCCAACAAGATTACCAAATATCTCCTAAAGTGCTCCAAAACAGCATTGGAACCATTACAGGACACTGCAAGTTAGGGAAACACATGCACAACATGAAATTAGAGAAATCAGCGATCTGCAGGAGATGTGAAGAAAAAGAGGAAACGTCCGAACACCTATTCTTAATGTGCCCATCCTTGGCGTGGTAAAGACTAATGAGGCTCGGAGCTGCCTTTTCAAACCAAGAGCAAATTATGAAAACAAACATAAGAGAACTACACGAATTCTCCAAAAAATTTATTGAGAATATGTATGAGGAGACATTTTGAAGGTCACCTCAAACTAAGAAGTATAGGAAAGTAAATAAAAAATGTTTTGGTTGTAAAAGGAGTCCACCCATACGGCCTAATTATGCTTAAGTTTTTATTATACAAATGTATTGTTAACTTAGAACCAATAAACGAATCTAATCTAATCTAAATATACAAATAAGCAAAAAATCCAACGTTTTATGTTCTTTTATAACTGTAAGAATTTCAAAGATCCATAGAAATTACCCAAGGTAATGTCAAAGGCCCTACCGAAGTACGTCTCAGACCATTCAAATCTAGAAAAGCTTATATCCAAGGACAGGTCCATTTTCCCCTAAAACCTTGAAACACGTGTTCTCTAAAATTTTATTCTCTACAACTTTGCCTTTCGAAACAACTTTTTACCTATTATAGTTCTAGAGATATGAGTCATCCCTCCTAATTCTAGAAGTGGTCATATCCTAGGATTATGGCATTTTTACCCAAGACCCTGAAACAGGTGGTCTGTAAAATTTTATTCTCTACAACTTTGCCTTTGGAAGCAATTTTCTACCTCTTATAGTTCCAGAGATATGGGCCGTCCCTCTCAATTGTAGAAGTGGTCATATTCCAGGATTGGGGCATTTATTCCCAAAACCATGAGACAAGTGTTCTCTAAAATTGTATTATCTACAACTTTGCCTTTGGAAGCAACTTTCTACCTCTCATAGTTCTAGAGATTCGGGTCATCCTGCCCAATTATTGAAGTGGCCATATACCAGGATTGGGCCATATTTCCCCAAAACCCTTAATCAAGTGTTCGCTTAAATTTAATTCTCTACAACTTTGCCTTTGACAGTAAATCTCCATATTGCATAGGACATTTGTACTTCGTACGGGTCCAAAAATCGGAGGAATCGAACTGATTCATATTGAAAAAAACTAACATCGAGTGGCAAACAAACACTTTTTCGTAGATTTCTTGGCCGAGGCGGCCAACTGAACTTGAAACACATGTCTTATAAATTATAAATTTGTTCCTTTCTCATTACTCTTTTGTCATTCCACCTAGTCATGTACTGTGTGTTAGTTGTATTCTCACATTATGTGCGTACACATCTTATGGCCTTTCCATCCAACCATAAACGAGCCTAATGAATGCAGTGTGTCACATGCAACCAAGATACCTTTTTCATTTGTTGGACCACATGCGTCCATGCTTGGACCAGACACATTAATTTACTGTAGCTACATATAGCGTTTTATCTGGTGTTCATTATATCTACGCCATAGACATTCAAAAGAAAATCCAATGGAAAATTTGGCTACCCTTACTCCATACATCGCGCATAGCTAAATTTTTAGGGTGTGAAAACTGAAAGCGCAGAAAAATTATTGCGTTGGAAGGGTCCGGCATTTGTGACGCATTTTTTTAATCGAAATTATGCACCCACACAATACGGACGGGTTGGCACAATGGTTAGTGTACTGGCCTTCCACCAAAACGATCGGGGTTCAAATTCCGTGTCGGAAAAATTCTTTATGGAATTTTTCTATGAAGTGTAGCGCATTAATAACGTCCTAAAGTTCACTCAAGCTCCAATTGGGTAGTTGTGGTGTGTTTGGTGCCCATAACGACGTACACACTGAATGAATCGTATGACGTAACCCATATACGTTGAATCTGTGTACGAAATATCTAAGCCTACATTTAGGCGAAATAATAATCATGAGCCTCACATTTCTTGGAGTAATTGAATAAGACGCTACATTCGCACTACTCTGAGACGTGGTTCGGAAGTCACGTTAAGCCGGTGGTCCAGACAACACTTGTTATTGGCTACAAAAAGTTGTTAGTGGAGTCTCTAAAATACAAATACAAATAATTCTAGTTCGACTAGTTATTTATCATGGTAGACAGAGGAATAAATTCATAGAATCAATGCATTAAATTACCATTTTACTACTCAAAAATTTGGGGTAATGTGAGAGTTATCGTCGCATATACAATAAATATCGTTATTCCCTTTGCTTGTCGATTTACTCATTCGAAATTTTGTATGATCTTCTTGCTGAGCTCACAAATATTATGTTTTCCCACCACGTCCCTTAAGAAAATTTTAGGGATTTCCCAGTGCATCAAGAGGCAGTTTGCAGTGTTGACGCCTCGACGATGCCCTTATTTTCGACGGATGCAAATTGAAAGAAATTACTTCAAAATGCGTAAAAGTGAAGACCAGATGTAAATGTACCATTGCAATTCAAAAAAGGTTTTGTTTGGTTTGTATGCTACCACATGATATATGGCGATTACAATGAATTCGTCGATATTATGTGGTGAAGTTCCCCATATTGATGACGCACTTTGTTACAGTTTTACTGAGAATCACCTATACATTCATTATTTCTTTCATGCACTAGAATGATCCTTCTTCTATTACATGAAACTACTGGATCTTGAATCCGAAGTACGCACCCTTCAAAAAGTTGCAACAAATGGAAGACTGCATTTTCGGCTAGGAAGCCTGGGATCAAAAAATGATGTAAGGCAATATTAAAGCCATTAAATTAATTTTCAATTTGACACCAGGCTGCGTACTTTATCATGGTTCGACGGCATAGAATAGGCAGCCTGGTGCCAAAAATTTAAGCATATCACTATGACGGAATTGACGAATGATTCACAACACATCAACTTTTATCTTGGCACCAGGCTGCCTTCTTAAGCTATGCTCGTTTAAATGTAGTGGGAAGCGGCAGCCCGGTGCCAAGATGAAAATAGGTACGCTGTTAAGCATTCGTCAATGCCGTTATAGTGATATTCTTAAATTTTTGGCACCAGGTTGCCTTCTTTTTCATTGTTCAAGGTCACATAGAGGGCAGCGTGGGTCCAAATCAAAAAGTTTTGCGCCGTAATGTACTGGATACTAGATTCAAACTTCCCTAAAATAATTTTTTGGCACCAGCCTAACTTCCCCGACTTGGCTACTGCAACATCACCTTAACACTGACTTATTGTGTGGAATGAACTGGATTGAAATTATTGAGAGTTAGCTCGTCGACGATAGCGAGGGGTCCCGCACTCAGAGATTAAATGGATTTAAGGATTTAAATCTCATTGAATCTCATTAAATATCAGCCAAAACCCGCTTCGGTTAGTAAGGCTGATAAGTAAGTAAGTAAGTAAATCTTTAAATCCCATATGATTTAAAGATTTAAATCTCATTAAATCTCTAAGTGCGGGACCCCTCGAGCGATAGCTACTTTATGTTTTCACCCATCTGTCCGTTTGTTGGTCTTTTAGATTTATCAGATGGGGTCGGTTAGTCTTAGTCCGTTCATCATTCATCGATGATTTGTCATCGGTGATTAGTCATCGATGACTTGTCAACGGTGGTTTGTCATCGGTGATTTTCATCGGTGATTTTTCGTCGGTGATTTGACAACGGGGATTTGTCATCGATGATTTGTCTGATTTGTCGTCTGCGAGTTGTCATCGGTGAGTTGTCATCTGTGATTTGTCATCGATGATTCGTTATCGATGATTCGTCATCGGTGATTTGTCATAGGTGATTTATCATCGGTGATTTGTAATTGGAGATTTGTCATCGGTGGTTGGAATTTAACTGCATTCTATCACCCCTATGTTAATTTAATGGTTTATTAGTGTTTGGAGTTCCTCTCCGTCGTAACTTCGAAAGGAAAACGCACTTTCTGAACTCGCCAAACATCTATTTAAGTGCCCACGGTGCCCACAGTATGTCATTTACCACAAAGAATTAAAAAACTTCTTCTTAACAATTGTTCAACGAGTCAGATGTTTCACTCATATAATAGTGAAATAAATCAGTTGAAATTTAAAGTGAATAAATGTGACCAGAGGGCGTGTGTAAACTTTAAATTGAAGAAAAAAAAGTCATTCTTCCAAGAAATTATGACATCGAAAAAATACAAAAAAATTGGTTTCAATGATAAGTTTTCAACAGTAACGTTAATTTATGGTACAGACGAAAACGTTTTACAAAAAATGTTACAAGTGCACGTTCGCCGAATCTCAGCACCTTACACATGACACACCTGTAATATTCCTTGTATCAGTTTTGGACTGTTGTTTATCAGCAAATCTTTTGCAGTGAATATAAAAAATGATTATAATCTTTAATTTCCGTTGACAAAAAGTCATTCACCAAAAAGGTGCGATTTAGTTATATTACACCTCGTATTACACTAGGGACGAATAAAATGTTGGTAAATGCTATTCAACCCTGCAGGTGAATGGCCTCTTTAAATTCTATTCACCTGCGCGCAACGAACGTTTATATGCCTGGGGGAAAACCGTGCTACAGACTAGTCATTTTATGTCAATGTTTAGCTTTCCTATTCGAAATGTAGTGAAAGAAATTCGATAATATGTTATAAATGAAAGGAAAGTGTGACTGATTGGTTCCGAAGTGTTATGAGATCAAAAACCATTTCATTTTAAATTGACCTAATCCACTCAGATGGCGACAATTTTAATCGCTTCGTACACTTCCTAATTTTCTTCTATTTTTTGCTTTTCGTTTTAAATAGATATCCACCGAAAACGTCATCCAATTTTCACGAAATAACTTCTCGTGAAAACACATCACCGACGAAATATCAAAATATTAAGTATTTCTTCAGAAAATTGTTTTGCAAGCAAAAGGAAAAGAAACTGTGTAGACGCATAAAAACTTATACATATACCGGACGCTCGTAAATTCCAACAACTCTCTTTACCGGAAAGACTATTAATAAAAAAAAACTTTATCCCAAATGATGTTTATAAGCGAGAGATTAACTCAAATTTATTGATTGAGTAAGCGATATAAATTAACATATGGTAAAAGATCTTGTCGGTTTACGTCGTAATTTGTTCTTTTGAGGAAAAATCGATGTTTTATTTTGAAATATTTGGATGAACTAAATTGCCATCGATCAATCATCATTTGGAGAAGGGCTAAAAGAATCAAAAATGTTTACGAAACATAAGTCTAATGGATTGTTTGTACACGATTTGGTAAAACATTATCTACACGAAATTTAAGTACTTCACTGATAGCATTTGATTATTGTTATTATGAAAAAAAAGACTCACAATAGATACAAACAAACCGAAATATCAATTGAAAAATAATATGCGGAAACGGTTTATGTGTATAACGTAACAATAAAATATCAAAAGGAAATCCCAACCATAACAATGCCACAAAAAAGTAAACAATCATATCAGTGTAAAAGGTACATGATAGCGAGTTGTGCAACTTTTCAAATGAATAGTAGATTACCCTGTGCTCTAAAAAAATTAGTCAGGTTGTCAAATTTGTTATCCAATCCATGCAATTCATACAATGAAAAAGATAGTGTGCACCAGTCGTTGCGTATAATATTTGTTTGAAATAAGTTTGTTTTACCCGAGGGGCTATCCACTGGTCAAAAATTTGTACCAAAAATTCCAATTCCATAAACAAATTCTAAAAATTCCAAAAATTCCATCGAATTTCCAAAAATTCTATCGAAATTCCAAAATTTCCACAAATTTTCCGGAGTTCAGAAGTTCCAAAAACTCTACACAAATTCCAAAAATTCCACAGAAATTTCATCGAAATTCCAAAAACTTCATCGAATTTCCAAAAATTTCATCGAAATTCCGGAGTTCAGAAATTCCGTAAATTCCAAAAATTCCATCGAATTTCCAAAAATTCAATCGAAATTCAAAAATTTTCGAAGTTCAAAAGTTCCGAAAATTCCAGAAATTCCACACAAATTCCAAAAACTCCACAAAAATTCCAAAAACTCCACAGAAATTCCAAAAATTCCACAGAAATTTCATCGAAATTCCAAAAATTTCATCGAAATTCCGGAGTTCAGAAATTCCGGAAATTCCATCGAAATTCCAAAAATTCCATCGAAATTCCAAAATTTCCGAAGTTCCGAAAAAATCTACAGAAATTGCAAAAATTTCATCGAAATTCCGGAGTTCAGAAATTCCAAAAATTCCATCGAAATTCCAAAATTTCCACAAAATTTGTGAAGTTCAGAAGTTCCGAAAATTCCACACGAATTCCAAAAACTCCACAGAAATTACAAAAATTCAACAGAAATTTCATCGAAATTCCAAAAATTTCATCGAAATTCCAAAAATTTCATCGAAATTCCGGAGTTCAGAAATTCCGGACATTCCAAAAATTCCATCGAAATTCCAAAAATTCCGTCGAAATTCCAAAATTTCCACAAAATTTCTGAAGTTCAACAGTTCCGAAAATTCCAGAAATTTCACACAAATTCCAAAAACTCCACAGAAATTACAAAAATTCCACAGAAATTTCATCGAAATTCCGGAGTTCAGAAATTCCATCGAAATTCCAAAAATTCCATCGAAATTAAAATTTCCGAAGTTCAGAAGTTCCGAAAATTCCAGAAATTACAAAAATTTCATCGAAATTCCGGAGTTCAGAACCAGAAATTCCAAAAATTCCACAGAAATTACAAAAATTTCATCGAAATTCCGGAGTTCAGAATTTCAAAGAATTCCATCGAAATTCCAATAATTCCAGAAATTCCATTTTAATTCCAAAAATTTTATAAAATTAGAACTAAAAAACAAATTGTTGCAGCGTCTAAACTCAGTTGCAGGTGACTAGAGTGAGCAGATCACAAATAGCTAGAACGAGAAAAAAATAGGTACAAAAACAGGATAATGATCACAAGAGAAAAAAAAAGACTAAGTTGCACTACAAATATAAAACGTCGACGAAACGAAGATAATTTTTTAACATATTCAATTGTTGGAAATGGTCCCATTTACTGCCACTGCGTGCTGGATATAGCGCCAGCGGATCAGCCTGTACCAAAAAAAATGAAGTGGATAACCTCTCGGTTTTACCTTTCTATGCTAAATAAGGAGAACTAGTGCAGTAAGTGAAATTTATCCAACTAGTGCCATTAAGTAAATTAGGTGATACGTTTGCAACCACCTTCTAAAAATGGAATAAAATATAGTACAAAACTGACATAGCGAGTTAGTCATTTCCGTCATTCCACACTATGTGTATAGTGGCGTGAATGTGTGAGTAGCTCGTTTGCCTCACTCACTCATTCACATTTGTCATTTCCTCTCACTCAGTGTTGCAACGACTCATTTACTGTATCAATGTTGCAAATGGGCAGTTCCTAATGAAAATAGATGGTAGCACAATCTATACACTTGACATTTGATGCAGAGAGAATTTTTGACATTTAGAGCAGACTTCCTCTAGTTCACAAGTCCTCTACTATTCTGTTATCAAAATACAAAAACTCTCTGAAACCAACCACAAAAGTTCGTACGAAATGAAACCAAAATGAAGTTTGAATTATCTACACTGAGGAAAATATCTTCAAGCGACGAAGGAATTGTGTTTATAATATACGACGCAAACGTATTTTATCCATCGTTTACGTAATACGAACCGCCGTGCAGGTATTATGTGAGCTAATAACACGTCATTTACGTATGGTATACTACACAATACTTAAATAAGGTTGATAATACATTCACCGCGTATATAATACGTCGGCGGGGTATGTTATAAACACAATTCCTGCGTCGTTTGTAGATATTTTCCTCAGTGTATGACCAAAAACCAACTGCAAAAATGATAAATTACAGTCGAGTTTTGGGGTAAGAACTTTGAAATTTACAAAATAAATAAGCGAAAAAAAATATTTGTTTTCTCACTGAAGATGGATAAAGTATATCACTCGAAAGAGATGCAAGGTATGCATAAAAATCTGATAGAAAGAGATGCAAATAGTCGTCACGCGTGACATAATTCATGAATGACCCCAGATCCAAAAAGAGAAAAAGACTAATTTTCAAATTATCTTTATGTATAACAGAGGTGTGCTGGCACGCCCGATTTCCGATCCGTTTACAAGTGCACTCGCCCTTTAGCGCCGGACGGGCACACACCTTTTGGGTGAACAGTCCACAGTACACGTTTGCTATAATTACCCGAGGGTTATGATATTGCTATCGTAGAAGAAAAATGTTAATTGAAACAAACAATTTTTCAAATCACATCAGTTTGAAAGCATTTCGAATATTTTTCCATTCATACACTATACTAAGTCATCTAATGCAACTCACGAGCAATTACCTTAGTAGAACCCGTTCCTATTGAATAGGGCTCAAGGTCGGGTTTGCATCACACTACTCTGTACTCTGATTTTAATTGAAAACAAATCGTTTCATCAACGAAACCAAATATTCATCATCATCATTTTGGAGTAGCCAACAGCACAAGAGCATAGCCATCAACTACTCGAATGTAGTTGTGAACCAGCTCATGTAAATGTTTAATTTGTTTCATTATCATAATTTCCGTTCATCATTTAGTCCAAGAATAAGGAAATGCTAGCAGCGGATACACGAAAAGAAATTCTTGCAAAATGTACAGTAATGAATTCGGATCATCGAGAACTGACTAACATGATTCACCTCCAACATCGTGTATTTTTTCAGCGAAAATTTATTTCAATATTCCAATTTGAATGAATGTTTCATAGAAAAAAAAAGTAAAACTACTGATGGTGATGCTTCTGTTTGATAAAAATGTGATTATACATTGACACCGGATTACCTTTGAGTAAAAAACACAAAACGGAGCGATTTCCGCGATCGCTTTTTATTCATTTTGTTTAATAATTGCACAGCCAATGTAATATCTATTCAACTAAAGAATCTATTGGTTTGAAGTGGAAATGTGAAACGTTGCAAGTTTTACTCCCTTCAGTAATATAGTACTTTTCAACATACCCCAATAGATACCGCATTGAGTGTACCCAAAAATAGTTATTAACTGCATTGGCTATGTAATTCAGTTGTAACACATCTGCGAAAGTTTGCGATATCCGACCCAAAGGCGAGGTGTCGTAATCGCAGATGTGTTACAACTGCATATCATAGCCAATTCAGTTCAAAATTTTAATGCATAAGCGAGCGATATGTTGAAAACACACCAAAAAATTTCACATATTTTCCACACGTTCGCTTTGACAACAACAAAGCGGCCATGTTTTTCGTTTAGTACGATGAGAGCGTTTCATACCTTACACAGTAACTACATTTACATGGTTTCGTGCAGCTTACAAGTGGTTTCGTGCAGTTTACACAGTTTCGTGCAATTTCGTGGCATTTATTTTATGTATACATTGGCGATGAACCGTCAATGTAACACAACAATACCGGTCGCTATGCATTAAATATATTTTACTCTAATAGTAGAGAGTGTGTTAGAATTTACCTTTCCTGTTTTAAAGCAGGTCAACTATGTTACCTACTTAGCAATAACAAATGCTTGTCTTAAATTCAAAATAGACAATGATATCATTGACTGGATCATGGCTATGCTGTCAAGTACTCTTTGTTCTCTTGGGCACCTCTACCATTTCGGTTACAGTATCTAAAGGCTGTCCTCAAGGCGGAGTACTTCCACCACTCCTTTGGTGCCGGGTAATAAATGAACTCATCACTATATTAGACGAAAGAAGAACAAACAGAAGGCTTTTCAGATGATCTGGCTGTCCTGCTAAAAAAACAAAATGATCCTTTTCACGAAGAAAAAGAAAATAGTACGTCCAAAATTCCACTTATTAAAGGAATTCCAATAAAATTCGTAGAATTCGTAAAATATCTAGGAATAATCTTAGATTATAGACTCAATTGGACACTTAACCTGGATGAAAGACTAGAAAAAGCGATTATAGCCCTCTGGCAATGTCGGAAAGCCTACAGCAAGTCGTGGGGGTTATCACCTAAGGTAATGTACTGGATTTACACGACTGTTATCAGACCAATAATTACTTACGGCTCATTCCTTTGGAATCACATCTGCAAACTAAAGCATATTCAACAAAAGTTGTCGAAATCCCAAAGATTAGCTTGCATAGCAATAACAAGTTCATGGAGCTCTACTCCTACAGCAGCACTTGAAGCTCTACTACACCTACCTCCACTTCACATATTTATTGAAACTGAAGCGATCGCTACTATAGATAGACTAATGCAAAGTCAGGTTAAAGCCCCAAGAATAACTGCACATATGCGCATTTGGCAAAAATCTTTCAACATAAGTATTGCTGATAGGCAGGATTGGGCAGATGGCTTACTACCACCAACACAGGATAATGTACTATACACAGATGGGTCTGTCATGAATGAAATGGAAGGAGCTGGATTGTGTGGCGTTCGCCCCATTATAGAAAAACATATCCCCTTGGGTGCTCACTCGTCTACCTTCCTCGCAGAAACAAGAGCAATTTTGGAAAGCGCCTACTACTTTAAAGATCAAAATGAAACGCATAAAACCAAAGTCATCTGCTCAGACAACCAAGCAGTCTTAAAGGCACTATCTTCCAACGTCTTCACTTCCGCACTTGTACTTGAAGCGTGGAACGCTCTTAACGAACTAGCATGTGCAAACATAGTAGACCTAATATGGGTACCGAGTGACTCTAACATAACATGCAATGAGAAAGCAGACGAATTGGCCAGGAAAGGTGCAACAGATGCATTTATCGGGCCGGAGCCGTCAATGGTGACACCCTACTCACACAAAAGGAAAAGAATAAACAAAATTAGAGACACAGCGTTTGAGAAATATTGGTTAAACCTTCCGTCGTGTCGTCAGGCGAAAAACTGCATCCGCATCAGTAAAGTAAACTCAAAGTACCTAACTAACGTTAGTAGAACAAGACTGAAACTATTTATTGGTGTGGTTACTGGTCACTTTGGATTCAACAAACATCTCACGACCATCGGTAAACTCTCGGATTCAAGCTGTGATCTGTGTGGTCACCACTCAGAAACAGCGGAGCACTACCTCTGCTACTGCCCGGCTTTTATTATAAAAAGACAGCAGTACCTCGGTAACTACACAATCAGGTACAGCCTGATCAAAAATGTGCAACCGAAGAATATCCTGAACTATATCACAAGCACAGCGAGGTTCGCTTAAACAGCTAAATTCCATACAACATAGTGAGCACAATAGGCCCAAACGGTGGCCTCCGTGCACGTTCGAATATTCAATATTCGAACAACTATTCTTTTTAATAAAAAAAGGTCTTTCCTTCCGTGAAGCGAGTAATCAAGCTTCTAAAAGCCGGAAAGAGCCGGAGCCGGAAAGATTGGATTATACAAGTAGAGTTACTTTTCACCACAGCTCTTGAGAATGTTACACAGTTGAGTTGAGTCAACAAAAGTTGAGTTGAGTTAAAACAAAAGACATGCAGTTGTTCTTTCATGTTCAATTGCTGCAAAAAGTTCGGACGACGTTGTAAAATCGGGACATCGCCTCCATTGAGCATTAATAGCGCCCTGTTCGATAATATCGCCCCTTTTTTGGTGGTTAATAACAGCCCAAGTAAAATTAACGCCCAGGACTGTAACAGTATATTATTAATCGAGAGATATAATGGCGCGATTATAGTCGAGGTGAAGTGAATGTTCGAGTGGCTGTGCCCCGAGAAATACTCACGTAGCGAGGCTTTAATCAAGCTATTTACCCCTTGCTCAATACGATAGTTTATATCATGTGGACATATAATAAGAAGCCATTTTCGACCCGGGGCTTTTTTATAATTTTCATTGAGATTTGACGTCATTGTACACCAACGAAGAAAAGGTTTTTCGACCCGGGAGTAGATGGGGAGCATCGCACTCTTCGAGTGTTGTAATTCCGAATGTTATAAACACTCTCTGCACGTTATTAACGTCTTTTGGACCTTATAAACACTCTCCGGGTGTTATAAACACTCTCCGCGTGTTATAAACACTCTCCGGGTGTTATAAACACTCTCCGGGTGTTATAAACACTCTCCGGGTGTTATAAAAACTCTCCGGGTGTTATAAACACTCTCCGGGTGTTATAAACACTCTCCGGGTGTTATAAACACTCTCCGGGTGTTATAAACACTCTCCGGGTGTTATGAACACTCTTCGGGTGTTATAAATACTCTCCGGGTGTTATAAACACTCTCCGGGTGTTATAAACACTCTCCGGGTGTTATAAACACTCTCCGGGTGTTATAAACACTCTCCGGGTGTTATAAACACTCTACGGGTGTTATAAACACTCTCCGGGTGTTATAAACACTCTCCGGGTGTTATAAACACTTTCCGGGTGTTATAAACACTCTCCGGGTGTTAAAAACACTCTCCGGGTGTTATAAACACTCTCCAGGTGTTATGACGGCCTCTGTGTGTTGTTAACGCACTCTGTGTATTGTTAACGCACTCTGTGTATTGTTAACGCACTCTGTGTGTTGTTAACGCACTCTGTGTGTTGTTAACGCACTCTGTGTGTTGTTAACGCACTCTGTGTGTTGTTAACGCACTCTGTGTGTTGGTAACGCACTCTGTATGTTTTAAATGCTCTAAAATTCCGCACGTTATAAACGTCTTCTGGACCTTATTATCACTTTCAATGTGTGATTAATGATCAAAACGAAATTTTACTGCGGTTTTAAAGCCCTGGACGACAATTCTCACGCACTTACGAATTCGTAAAATTACGAAAGCCATGTAACAGTAAGTTACGAACAGCAGGGAACGGGTTAGCTCAGTGGTAACGTGCTGTCTCACCGCCAAGAATACCCGGGTTCAAGCCCGGTGGGGATAAAATTCTTTTTCTTCAATTTGAAGCATGAAAATTACGTTCCTAAGCATACCCAAGCTTCCAAAAATGGGTAGTTGTGGTGTTTGGTGTCCACAACGAACCGTACACAGAAGAACGACATGTATGACGTCACCCATACACGATGAATTATGTGTAAAGATATCTGAGTCTATCTTAAGGCGGAGATGATGAACACCAGATGAAATCCTATATATGCAGCTACAATATATAGGCGGGGTTCGGAATTCAATTTAAGCATGTGGTCACACAAATGCCCTAGAAAAAGGTATTTCAGCTGTGTGTGTTACACTGCATTTACGGGCTCGTTTAGAATAAGCATTGTTTCGACGAAGGCTAGAAGATGTATTGTAATGTCCGGACCCAAACAGCGTGTACATCTTGTGCCGGAGTGTGTTCAGACGACGAGGCTTATTTGGCGTACCGGTTACCGTTCTGAAATGGGAACGTTTAATGTGGGAATCTAACTAAGACAGAATACATGACTAGGTGGAATGACAGAAGAGTAACGGGGAAGGAACAAAGGATCATAGTATCTGTAAGCCGCCTCGTCAAAGTTGCTGTCAATTATGTTTGTGCGTAATGATACAGGCGAACTTGTTTTGATTTCGGAATTCGGGAAGACAAACAACTGACGAATTGTTGTGCCCAGATGTCGTCCTGCTCAGCTGTTATGTCGGAGCTTCAATACCCGCCGTTGTATCGTTCAGCACGGTTTGTGGACCAGATTGCTTTTGCCTTGAATGTGGCTCGATAATTGCATTGAGACTATTTCAGTGAGCGAGAGCTCCTGGTGCTATAGGGAGACCGACATCGTCGGGTGGAGGAGTTCAGACAGACCGCAAGGTAAGGATGATACGTGGCCCGGCTCTTCCACGGCGGACATAGTGTAAGTGTTTATACCTCATTGATGCACACGTGGCGAAGAATGTTTGTTTTGTGTTTGCAATAAAAGTGTAATGCAGGCAAACCTGTATTTTGCACACCTTTCAATTGAAGGAGTTTAACCACCAGTTTTCAATGTTTAATGTGGTCATCTGGTGTGTCGAATGCGCTGAAATTATTTGTGGAAGAAACAGTTCTTTAAATATTTCGGCGAGAATACACAGCTTTGTATAGACGAGTTTTGCTCTCATATGTACTCGATATGCAATATCGGTGGCATTACTGTTAACGTGAATCAGTTTGTTCTGAAATGCTTTTACTGTCGTAGTAAAGCAGTTGGAATTGTGCTGATTTCGGAATTCATGCAGTTGTTCTCTGTGAGGAAACTGATAGACATTTGGGTCGGACTGCCACCCCGTTCCCCGTTTGGCGATGAGTCGAAGTCATGACATTCTTAGGCTTTGCCTCTCCGCCCGGTTTCACCTTCGGGTTGTGGAACAGAGACTTGTTTTCGGACAGGGCTGGCTCGTGTACACACCTCTTATCATTTCGGATAGGATGATTGGACGGCTAGTCGGTAGACAAGTTCTGGGCTACAGGGTGAGCTTTGCTGCTGCTTGACGTGACAGCTGCGCACCGCTGAGTAGGAGGCGGCCTGGCTCGACCGCTTTGTGGTTTCACCGCTGAGATTACGGTTTCAGGCTTCATGTACCAGGTTCACCCCTGGCTATTAGCCTGTTGTCTTGTGTGGTTTAAGGGTGTGTGGATGCCTTAATGAAGGCTTCCAGATTTTAATGATGAAGCGAGAGAACAAAGCACTATAGCCTGTGTTCGCGATCAGAGATGATCACCCATCTGAAAAATCTATTCAAATCTAAGCCGCCTCGACCAGAAATCTCCTCCTAAAATTCCCTCTAACTCCATATTGGAATGTGGAAGCTCTGTGTTTTGTAACTTAGAGATTGAGCTCCGAACTCCCCGGCAACCGACTTGGGTTCTAAAACATTATGAAAGAGCTGGTGGCAAATATGAGAATTATCTTCTACACATTATTGGTTGAGAGATTAAGTTTTGATAGACGCGAGTTGAAAGTGTCAAGGAAATGACTAACGTATCGTAGAAAAAATTTAAAAAAATTGACAATCAACAAATCCAACCGTCCGTGACACAAATTTCACAAGAAACCAATCTAATTTGTTGCAAAAAAGTCATTTTTTTACCAAAGTTTGGTGAAAGAAATGGATTTCCAAATCTGAAGAAATTTTTTTTTTTTTTTTGCAATTAATTTGAAACATTTTTCAATCGTAAATTACGCATCGTAAATTTGGCTTTGAAAACCGGAAATAGGTGAATCGTGCATGCACATATAATTACATTGATTTGTAAGTTTTTTGAGACTCACCGTTCCGAGTATGTAATGAAATCGAACAGACGTTGTATGTGTGCCGCAGCAAGGGCAGATGTTGAAAATATTTTTCTTCTTCGTATTTATTTTTGTTGAGTTAAGAGTTCTTATTGTTGGTTTGGATCCTTTATTAAATACAAATTAGTTTTGTCGATCTAATGACTAACAATGAAACATATGTACGTGAACAACAGTCAACGGATTCCCACAACAAATTTAAATTTCAATTGTTCATTTAGACGATTCCGTAAAAGAAAGCCACTAAAACCTTATAAAAAATTAAATAATTAGTCACACAACACTGACTTTCTCCGGATTTCCTTATCAAAAATGGTCTATAAGTCGAGTGTTTCAAATTATTCTCGTCTTTCACATTCTATGGAATTAATGTAGCGTTTAGTGTGCGAATTTATTCGGATTTTAGTGATTCAGTCAAATAAAACAAACAAAAGCCGAAGACTATCTACGTGTCGTTTTATAAGAATCAATTTTGCGTTACACTCGGAATGTCGTTGTTATGATTGTATTATAGACAAAACAGCTCGTCTTGACATTTCCCGCACAAACATCAACCTTCTTGTAACTCGAAGTCCTTGCAATAAGTTAACAAGGTTCTCGAGAAGTTAAACGCACAACATTCACACACAACCTATCCGTTCGACTGATCGCTCGTAACTGAAAAGATTTTGTATTTCGCTATCGGTATATAGTGCATAGTCGTACAAAACTGATGGTCACACTGCATTTGGATTTGAAGTTGAAGCAAAATACAATGAGAAACATGAAAAACTCACACCGTTTCATCATTACGTTAAAATGTTAGATGTCGCAGCAGACAATTTTATTTATGTGAATCATGCCCGGAGCGATAGCAAAGGGCGTGACGCAGTCCCCATACCCCAAAAAAAACGTCCACAAACCCAAAAAACTCCATACAAAAACCTTTGGGACAAGGAGCCATATATAGGCGAACTTTTGAGTTTTTTCCCCTCGCCCCCCTCCCCCTCGAAATTATTTTTACAAAAAACTACGTCGCATCAGCTTTCCATCGGTTGAAAATTGGCTGAGATATCGAGGTTTGAAATTGACATTTTTCTATGGCCAATGGATTTTTCTATTGTTCTCATCATTATGAAAACTTTTTTTCTGGTCTATCTATCTATCTATGTTCTATAGGGAAGTCCAAAAATGTAAATGTAATGGATTCTCTCATTACTTGAGTGAATATGTGCCTTTGAAAATCGTTAAATTTTTTACTTTCGGCTACTTTCGGAATACTTCATGGCACCTTCAGCTACCTTTGAAACACTTCGGCACACTTCGTATCACCTTCGGCTACCTTCGGAACAATTCTTGTCAACTACGGCTACCTTCGGAACACTTCGTGTCACCAATTCTTCTCACCGATCTAAATAGCTGTGCCGAAGAAAACAACTGTCAAGGTATTCTAATTCAGAATATAGCAAAAAATCCAAGATGGCGTCACTTTGAAGAAGGAGAAACCAACTCTCTCGCTATTATCACTCCGGAACTAAAATTCGAAAACTCCGAGCATTACCTGAACAACCCATAAAATTGACCAGTTTTCCACACGCCACGACTTTTCAAGAGTTTTTCCGGGAAATTCATGAAATTTTTTTTTTGATCAGAAAAAAAGTTTATACAATAATGAGAACAATAGAAAAATCGAAGATCTAATAGCGATCGCTAATCCTTCGCTAATAGCTAAAAATATTTGAACGAATGTGAAAGATGCAAAAATTTTTCTTTGTGCATTTTGATGTGCCAATACATAAATAGTCATTTTCGTCACAAGGCGGTAGGCCGGAAATCTTTTGCCGAGTGACGTATTGAGTTTTTCATGCCTCATTGAAGCCGAAAAGTAAAAAATGTCATTTTCAAGAGACGAAAAGAAAAGTGTAAGTCCGCGGACCGAACTTACATTTTTCGTCCAAGTAGGCAGCATGAAATACGTCACTCGGCAAACTACTTTCGGCTCATAGCCTTGTGACATAAATAACTATTTGAGCACATTTGTTTGTAACTTCCCAGTTTTCCGGAAAAATATTTCATTCACAAAATTTTGCAAGTCGATTTATAATATAGAGTAATTTCAGAGAGCTAAGTACGCAAAAGTTGCTGGTGGTAAAACGTTAACATTTCATATAATTTGCCTAAGTATTGTACTTTTTGCTGGTGGCCATAAGCATATTTGTATGGAAATGAGAGACAAAAAGTTAAGAATATTACGCTCTGAAATTACTCTATTGCACCCAACCTTCGTATTGACGATTCCTTCAGTTAGTTGGGATCACCAAGGAAATACTATAAAACGTATCATTCCACTTGGTTTTCGGAAAGTTGTTCAGTAAGTTAACAAGAAATGGTAGCGATTCAATTAGCGACTAGCGAAAATGTTTCGCTGATTAATTTTTAGCGACACATTTTCGATTTTAGCGGAGCCACTAGCGTCCATTATTTAAATAATTTCTTTTTAAAACTTTAACCAAAATAGTTAAGAGAGCGTCCACATCGATAAGATGCGGGCAAGTATACTCTGGCTATTGGAAGAGACGGGAGGTGGAAATAACCAGAATAACTGCAACCCTGATGATTTAGTCACGTTATCTGTCTTCTGACCTAACCGAATGGTTGTTTAATTATACACTTTTATTACCAATTTGGTTGACGATCAAGGATTTTTATTTGCTACGCCTGGATTTCATTCCTTACATATTGTCACGTTTGAAAATTTCTGACTTTTTGGACCCGTACGAAGTAGGAAGGTCCTATACGTTTACTATACAAACAATTTTAATGTAACATGGGGTAGATCGAGGTGAGAGTTGGGGGGAAGCATTTATTATCGTCTATGACGAATCAAAAATAAAAAAGAAAGAGACTATTTGCACAATGTGCAAATAGCCAACAATATATAGAAGACACTATTTGCAAATGTGCAAGTAGTCTCTTCTATTGTTGGATATTTGCACATTGTGCACAATGTTCCTTCCATTCGTACTAATTCTAGTTTCGTTACCCAAAAACTTTTTGTGACGTTTTGCAAAAGGAAAACTTCCTTAGCTTCCTTACCTACCTAATTTTTGTAGCTTTTTTTAAAAGGAAAAGCTTCCTAGTTTATTCGCCATCTCGTTCTTGTAACATTTTCTAAAGGGAAATATTCTCTATATTGAAGAGTCGTTTGTTAATGTTTCTCTATAAGGATTTGTTGAGTGTTCAATATAACACTTTGCAATGAATGAAGAGCGTGAACTTATCGGTAAGTACTTCTAACTGAAGGAGGCTAACAAAACTAGGGAACCTTTCCTTTAACAAAATTTCATAGTTTTGTTGTCAACTAATTTTTGTGACATTTCGTAAAAGGCAAACTTTTCCAACTTCTTTAGCCACCTAGTTTTTGTGACATTTCGTTAAAAGGAAAATTTCCTTTGCTTCGTTAGCCATATAGTTTTTGTGATATTTTGTAAAAGGAAAAATTCCCTAGCTTCGTTAGCCAACTAGCTTTTCGGCTACGGTTCAACTAGCCGGTTTTTGGGACATTTCGTTAAAGGAAAAGTTCCTTTGCTCCGTTAGCCGCCTAGTTTTCGTGACATTTCGTAAAAAGGCAAATTTTTCCAGCTTCATTAGCCACCTAGTTTTTGTGACATTTCGTAAAAGGAAAACTTCCTTTGCTCCGTTAGCCGCCTAGTTTTCGTGACATTTCGTAAAAGGAAAAGTTTCCCAGCTTCGTTAGCCACGTAGTTTTTGTGACATTTCGTAAAAGGAAAAGTTTCCTACTTTTCACATATCGTTCACATATCATGTACATATTATAAAAATGATGGAAAATAACGTTGAAAACTTTCTTCTTTGTGTAAGAGTTTTGGTTGAATGTTACGTCTTTCCATGTGCAAATAGTCTCTTCTATATGTTGGCTATTTGCACTGTGTAAAAAAATATCCGTCCGTCCGTCTCCACTTTTTTTCCAGACGGCTCAACCGATCACCCTAAACTTCTTTTTCTCTGAAAGATACGTGCCTCCCATGATTCAAGTTCGAAGATGAGCAAAATCGATCAAGTGGTTCCGGAGATATGGTCGAGGAAGTGACCAAAAACATGGTTTTTGGAGGGTCGGTAAAGCTTTTTCGCAAATATCTCAGCAATTATAGCCCGGAAATTGCTCTTGTTGGTGTCAAATGAAAGGATTTGATGTCAGAAAATTGAAAAAAAAATTTTTGTGGGAATCGGGTCAGGGGTCAGGGCAATGGAATCGAGGAAATTGAGTTTCTTGGCCATATACGAAAACAGTTTCTCGTGTTTATTTCCTTAACTATGCAATATGGAGATTCACTGTCAAAGGCAAAGTTGAAATTTTAGGGAACACGTGTTTCAGGGTTTTGGCTAATAATGCCTCAATCCTGGGATATGACCACTTCTAGAATTGAGAGGGATGATCCATATCTCTAGAACTATAAGAGGTAGAAAGTTGCTTCCAAAGGCAAAGTTGTAGAGAATAAAGTTTTAGAGAACACGTTTTTCAAGATTTTGGGTAGAACTGCCCCAATCTTGGGAGGGATGATCCATATCTCTAGAACTATAAGAGGTACGAAATTGCTTCCAAAGGCAAAGCTGTAGAGCATAACATTTTAGCGAACACGTGTCTCAGGGTTTTGGGTAAAAGTGCCACAATCCTGGGAAATGACCCCTTCTAGAATAGGGAGGGATGACCCATATCTCTAGAACTATAAGAGGTAGAAGGTTGCTTCCAAAGGCAAAGTTGTATAGCACAAAATTTTAGAGAACATGTGTTTCAGTGTTTTAGGAGAAATGGTCCAATCCTTGGATATAACCATTTCTAGATTTGAATGATCTGAGATGTACTTCGGTAGGGCCATTGACATTACCTTGGGTAATTTCTATAGATCTTTGAAATTCTTATAGTTATAAAAGAACATAAAACGTTGGATTGTTTGCTTATTTGTATCTTTAGATACGTTCGAGTCTTTTTGCAAGATTTATTCTATTTGCCACATCTAATCTGTTTGTCACATCTATTCTGATACGTACGGGTCTTTCGTTATGTTTACTGTAAAGCTTCATTTCCACTGAAGAACCGATTTCGCTACAAAAATTTGTTAATTATTATTGATGTAATGACGTTATGGATATTAGAAAGGACGTTTTCATTTGAAACTTCGATTGGGTGCTATAAACATGGTCATGTGTTGGAATATCATTCAGAGTGACTTTTTTTACATAATTTGTTCGTCGCGGTAAAATTTAAACTGAAGAAGATTCATTGCTGTGCAAACAATATCCTTTTTATAATTTCTGTGCATTTTATCACGTATTTACCTTTTCGGGCCACGTCTATATTAAGTCTTCAATGTATTTTTTTAACATTTTTTTATTTGCTTTTCTTACATTCAAATGTATTTCTTTCCTCTGTTATTTATGTTTGATAAAAATATTCTTTGACAAGACAGCTCGTGACAAACAAATATTTCCTCATATTTTTAGCATCGGGTCTCTGCGTCTTACTGCCACCCAGAATTGCTTCAATAGTGACCCACATCGGGAGCGAGGTTAGAGGCGTGCGCCGCCGACCATTTTTGTCGGCGTGTGTAAAGTGAAGTACTTTTTTCGTGTGATTTTTGTATGAAATTTTGACATTCTACTGAGCTTAATGCCTCAAAATTTAACTTTTTCTTGAAAATATTCAGGACATTTTTCATTTAGCATTTAGAAGTTTGGACTAAATTAACACACTTTCAAACTTTTAAATGAGTCATTTACGCGCCCTCCTACTTTTTATTTTGGATTAGGTCTTCATAGGCGTGAATACATCATCGTGAACACTCATTTATATCCTGAAGCCCACATCTTCTGGCTACGACCCTGGCCATCTTATAATGTCTGAATCTATCGAAAAAAATGATTTTTCTTACAAAATTTGACTTACTGAGATCAGTGAGATATTTTAGTTCGACAGATTTAGGTATTAGTGGAAATGAAAATGACTTTTCGATCCACTCTGTTTTTAGCGTAGCCAACTGGTGTAACGCTTAGATGCTCATATTTCCATCCGTCAGTATCACGCATATATCAGCCCTTAGACCACCTAGAGAGCTCAAACTTACGCCGTTGGAAAGCTCTTTGACTCTAGACTTGCAGAAATGCCGAAAGGGGTGGGTTCGGATGGAGGGGAACGGAGAGGGCTCATCCCAATTATACATATTTTCGCTTCTAAACCACCTAAAGAACTGAAACATTCGTAATTCAATAGTTCTTTGACTCTAGATTTGCAAGAATGATGAAAGAAGAGGAGTGCGGATGCGTTCACAAATGCCAGAGATTGAGGGTCGGGAGAGGGTCCTAGAGTGGCGGCAATACATAGTTCATATGTCGAAAGTTATCGAAAGTTCTGGAAAACTCTAGAAAATTCGAGAGCTTCCTGGAACTCTCTAGAACTTTCTGGAGCTTTCTTCTCTAAATTTTTAACACGTACGAAGAACGAAGTTCTTCGAAAAGGGGTTTTATGGATTTACTACAACGTAACCAGATAAATTTCGACTCGAGAGCTGGTGAGTTTTTCATTCTGAAGTGTTGTCCGTCTGTCTGTCCGTCGACACTTTCAATTTTCAATTTTTTTTTCATGAAAGGTAATTGAAATGATGAGGTCGAATTCTGAGAAGGACATCCGAGCCAGGGCCGCTTAAGTAGTTTTGACTCTTTTGCCCAAAACTCAAGTGAACCTTTTCCAACTTACATATTTTTTTAATCGATAGGTCATTAATATATGGAAGAAAATTTTTTGAATTTGGACCCTTGGACTTAGCTAGGGCGAGTCCCTACTAGGGCTGTAAGTGTTTTTTGTGCATATGTCGAGTGAATCTTATCCAATTTCCATAAATCTTTTCTTATTCTATAGGTCTATAGGAGTCCAACAATTCATGGAAGAAAATATTCTGAGTTTGCGCCCTTGGACTCAGCTTGGGTCTAAAAACGGCTGCGGCCCGAAAAATCATTGTTTGCTGTGTTTGCTATGAGGGGAACATTTTTGTCACGGAAGTGTACCCATACTTCCATGACAAAAATGTTCCCGGCCCCAGTTCAATGGATACAGTGGCACAAAAATTTTTGAAAATCTGTTCTGCTTGCCTCCAAAATACCACGTTATCAACTTTCTAGTGGTATTTTCAATGCATTTAAATTTCAATCTCTTGGTTAAATTTTAAACAGACACGCCGCCGCCGCGCCGCCGATCTACTATATACCGCCACACACCCCTAGCCTAACATGAAATTCGTGAAATTTTCAAGGAACCTTACTCTTAGCCCCAAATAAAAAATTTCGTTTCCTGCTTTTCCGGGAAAACTCTGGAAAAGTCGTGACATCTGGAAAAGTGGTCAATTTTTTAGGGTTTTTTATGTCATGCTCGGAATTTTCGAATTTTAGCACCGGAGTGACAATAGCTAAAGGGTTATTCGGGAAAGTTATAGAGTTTGATCAGGAGAATTTTTTTGGATCTTAAGAAAATGTCTGCCACCTGTCGAAGCGGCGACAACTTGAATTTTCCTCAGCAATAATTACGTTTTTTTTTGGTTTTCAAATCTAAGCTTCCAAATGAGTCCTGAATGGGATCCTACAAAAATGGCTGCCAGCTGTCAGAATGGCGCCATCTTCGATTTTTGTGAATAAAAATAAAATATTTTCTTTTGTTTATTTTTACGAAAATTGTAAATCAACGATTTTATGTAGTAGTGCTACCCTCTTGGTACATATTAACGCAAGTGAATTTAAACATTTGAAGTACTTAGATATTTTGTATCAATTTTGCATGAAAAATATTGAAATACTTCAATTGTTTGAATTCACTTACGTTTATATACTAATGAGGCAGACTAAAAGTTGGGTGGACTGCGGGTATCTCGTGCATGACCTGGAAGTTTCTGATATGAGGGTTCTCAGGAGTATAGCAAGGGTTAGTAGAAGGTAGCAGTGGGATAATCAAATCAGAAACGACGACATCAGGGAAAATTTAGGAGTTACGTCGCGTCGGTGGAAGAGGCGGCAAGGGTTAGTCGCCTGAGACGGGCACGTTTAAAGGATGGGTAATATAAGGCTCCCAAAGAGGATATTGAATGCGCAGGTCCCGGCCGTTCGCCCTAGGAGTTGATAGACTCAATTAAGTCAGATTTAGAAGTTAGCGGACTTTCACTCAGTGAACAAAAACCATCTCCTTGGCAGGGGATAGGAAGGTATGGAGAAGCGTGGTCCAAGATCACCCAGTTGTGGCGTAAAGGCCCCACACCCAAAGGTATAAACGGTCATAAAGTTTGATGATGATGATGATGTACAGAAAAACTAGTACATTGTTGGGTCTGGCATTTGCAACGCGATTTTTTGAGCACAATTACGTTGTATAAAAAGTAGTGCAATTTGTTTTAAAGAATAAAACTTTGACCACAAGTCATCATTAAATTCAAACAAATTCTCGTGCATTATCGCCGAAAGCATCACCTC
This sequence comes from Pseudolycoriella hygida, assembly GCA_029228625.1. Classification (NCBI taxonomy): domain Eukaryota; kingdom Metazoa; phylum Arthropoda; class Insecta; order Diptera; family Sciaridae; genus Pseudolycoriella; species Pseudolycoriella hygida. The sequence goes on from CM055404.1 coordinate 132,479,054, forward strand.
AATCGGTATGAATAATTTTGGAAGTACGGACTGCGTCACTCTTTACCTTTCAAGCGGCTTTTGGACCCGTACGAAGTACAAACGTCCGATACGTTTACTACAAACATTTTTTTTTGTAACATGTGGTAGATCCAGGTGGGAGTTGGGGGGATACATTTATTATCGTCTAAATATGACGAATTAGCAATAAAAAAATTGTCCATCTGTCTGTCCGTCTCCACAGCAGATGATTTTTCGCCTACATTTCCTAACTATGCAAAATGAAAATTTGCTGTCGAAGACAAAGTTGTAGAAAATAAAATTTCAGAGAACACCTGTTTCAGGGTTTTGGGGAAAATGTGCCTAATCCTGGGATGTGACCACTTCTAGAATAGGGAGGGATGACCCATATCTCTTGAACTATGAGAGGTAGAAAGTTGCTTCCAAAGGCAAAGTTGTAGAGAATAAAATTTTAGAGAGCACGTGTCTCAGGGTTTTGGGTAAAAATGCCCCGTTCCTGGGGATATGGTCACTTCTAGAATTGGGAGGGATGACCCATGTCTCTTGAATTATGAGAGGTAAAAAGTTGCTTCCAAAGGCAAAGTTGTAGAGATTAAAATTTTAGAGAACATGTGTCTCAGGGTTTTGGGTAAAAATGCCTCAATCCTGGGGATATGGTCACTTCTAGAATTGGGAGGGATGACTCATGTCTCTCGAACTATGAGAGATAAAAACGTGTTCCAAAGGCAAAGTTGTACAGAATAAAATTTTAGAGGACACCTGTCCAGAGTTCGAAAAATTTTGATTTGATTTTGTCAAACGATGATTTAATCAAATTTGTGTCGATGTTCAACCTTTGAAGTTCAAAAAAAGTCGGATTGAAGTTCATTCATTTAAAAATTTGATGCTTAATTTCTACTTGATTTTCAATTCGATGTATTGAATATCAATACCATCATTTTGATGTTCACGTTTTGTGATTTGATTATTATGTACAATTATTTGATTTTGATTTATTTCGCTAATTATTTGATCATCAAGATATCTAAAATGATTTCTGATTTCATACGAAAATGCTCTGTATAACACAAATTACAAAAATGTAAAATGAAATTTAGAATGAGAAACATGTGTTAGATGAGCATAAGGGTGAGAGAGAAATTATTCTCTTTCTTAAGGCTTTGCCACACCAAATGGATTTTCATGTGACAATACCATTTAGAACACTGTTTCTCTTGAAAAATATTCAACTGACCAACTATGTATTTTAGATATCTGTCACGAGACGCTCTCTTCATATCCATACATTGGAATTCTTATCAAACAGTGCAATCGAAGGCAACTGTGTGGTTGAATTCGTGATATTTGAGAAGCGCTGTCACATATTTTCTATAGAAAATTTTGTAAACATGGCGCTGTCACATGTCTTCTACATCGAACATAAGTTGACGGAAAATGACGAAATGTAGTTATACATGTAAGCGAAATCAAAGTAGATCTGAAAAATAAATGTTGGCGTCGGAGCCGGGAATCGAACCACGGCATTTCTTCGATTTCGATCTCCGGGCGATGCTCTAATCAATTGAGCTAACCCGACACATTTAATTTTCACATCGAATTTCGAACCGTTGTTACATTACATATCGCATGTATACCTCGGACGATACTTTGCCATACACTTCACTTAGAATTTTCAATGAAATTCAATCCAAGCTTTCAGAGCGAAATCGGCGACAATTATTTCTATAGAAAAAGTGAGGCGAAAGAAAACGCCCGTACGAGAGGCACCCTAAAAATTTCGGGAATCGGCTATAAAACGATTTTATTGCTTCTCAAAATAATCACCATTACAATCTATACACTTTTTCATCCTTAAAAACCAGTTTTCGAAACATCGAGTCCATTCGGAAGTTGGGATTTGGGCCACTTCTTGTTCATATGCCTCGACAGCAGCTTCCGCAGATAAAAATCGCTTCCCACGCAACTTATTCTTGACACTCGGAAACAAATAAAAGTCGCACGGTGCCAAGTCGGGACTGTAGGGTGGATGCAGCATCAAATTGATTTTTTCCTTCTCCAAGAACGTCGTGGTCAGAGCACTTGTGTGGGAGCTTGCATTATCATGGTGGAGGACGATCTTGCGATTTCGACTCTTTCCACGTAGTTCTTCAAATACTTTTGGCAAACAAATCGTAGTATACCACTCTGAATTGATTGTTTTACGATCCTCAAGTGGTACAGTAGCCACATGACCACATTTCCTGAAGAAAGTAGCGACCATTTTCTTGGCGACGCTTCGAGCGCGAATTACCTTTGTTGGTAAATCTTCATTTTGAAACACCCAAACGGTGGATTGCTGTTTTGTTTGGGGATCATAGCTGTAAATCCAACTTTCGTCACCTGTTACGATGCTGTATACTGAATCAGAAGCCCCATTGTCGAATTTTTTGAGAGAATCTCGGCACCATTTCACACGAGCCTCCTTTTGGTCGTCTGTCAATTTGTGTGGGATCCACCGAGAACAAAGCTTTCGTGTGCGTAAATGTTCGTGTAAAATTGTTTGTATTTGACTTTTCCCGATCCCAAGGGATGCAGCTATCTCAGCATAGGTCACATGTCGATCGGCTTCAATCATGTTCCGGACATGGTCAATGTTTCCATCGGTGATGGCTGTGGAAGGTCAACCTTCACGAAAGTCGTCACTGAGGTAAGTGCGTCCCGATTCAAACTTAGCGAACCACCGATAAACAGTGGTCTTGCATGGGGCCTCATCTCCAAATGCTTTTTGCAAACGATCAATACACAACTTGGGAGTCAAGCCAGACTTAAAGTCGTAGAAAATCATGGCTCTAAAATTTTCACGTGATAAATCCATTTTTTCTCTGCAATGACTTTTTGGAATTGTTGTATCTTTTGACTGCTACGATCGATTTTCATTTTGATCATCATTTTTAAATCAGGAAAAACCAATTTAATTTTTGTGTAAATTGGCGAAAAGTTTACAAGAGCCGATATAGCCGATTTCCGAAAATTTTAGGGTGTCCCTCGTACCGAAGGGGAAATTTTACATACAAAATTTAGCTGAGGAAACTGTTCTTGGACAAATCAAAAACGTCTGCTAGACACTTTCACATTATGGCCAGGTAATGGTGTTTACTAACGCAAATGTTTACAATGCGATTGAAGACGCCATGACCTGGCCTCAAGCCAATGTAAATATTTGCGATAGTAAACACCATGGCCTGGCCTTATGAGAAAATAAAAATTCAAAAATAAAAATCAAATATTAAATATTAATCATCACACATCTGAAATAGATGTTCATTTTTTTGCACTTGAAGTCCAAACAATAAAAATTGAACTTCAATTTTTCGTGCTGAGCTTCAGATTTGTGGTTTTGAAGTTCATTTTATTTTGTCCAACGAAATCAAATGATTTTATGTTCACGTTAGAGAACCGTGATCATCATTTGATTTGATTTCACAAAATTTTGATTTGATTTTGATTTTCGAACCCTGCACCTGTCTCAGGGTTTTGGGTAAAAATGCCCCAATCCTGGGATATGACCACTTCTAGAATTAGAAGGGATGACCCATATCTCTAGAACTATGAGATTAAGAAAGTTGCTTCCAAAAGCAAAGTTGTAGAGAATAAAATTTTAGGGAAATCCTGTTTCAGGGTTTTGTTGGATTGAAAGGGATGACACATATCTCTAGAAGTACCAGAGTAAGAAATTAGATTCTAAAGGCAAAGTTGTAGAGAATAAAATTTTAGAGAACATGTGTTTCAGGGTTTTTGGGAAAAATGGCCGAATCCTTGGATGTAACCATTTCTAGATTTGACGTACTTCGGTAGGGCCTTTTACATTACCTAGGGTAATTTCTGTGGATCTTTGGAATTCTAATAGTTTTAAAAGAACATAAAACATTGCAGTTTTTTTGCAAGATCTATTCTGTTTGCCACATCTATTCTGATACGTACGGGTCTTTACTTATGGTTGTATGCTACGTTGCATGGCCGAATCGAGTTAAATCGATTGTTTGTTCTTCGGCAATGAGTAAGTGACACCCTCTTTGCATGCCATAAAAGTAAAACTCACATAAAATTATTATGTCACTTAACATTTTTGTGTTTATACTTTTCGGCGGATAACCTTTCATTATTTTTTATTGCATGCAATTAGAGGACGTTCACATAATACAAACTTGAGCGAGAAACTTTTACTGTATCGTGTAGCTTGCATTTTATAGAAACATATTTTATGAGTAAACTTATTCTAGATACCCTTCCCCCACTCCGATTCTCGCTTTCGTAATATGTGAACGACTCCCTGAGATTGTGACAGAATTAAATTAGCCTAAAAATGTCTATCTCTCACAGCCTATAAGACTAAGATAAGATAGAAATAAATAAATGCGATTTTTTTTGTAAATCTTCTGTCAGTCAACTGCTGACATTGGTTCGTTCGACTTTCCTTTTCGTGATTCTTCATTGAAATTTGATTGTTGGTGTTGAAATGTCGGTCGATAATTTATCTGCCGTTTTGTATGGAATCAACGATCTTCGGCTCGAGCAAGCACCGCTTCCTGGCGAACCTGGACACAACGAGGTGATTCTCGAGTCGTACACCGTTGGGATTTGTGGTAGTGACGTTCATTTTCTAACTGAAGGACGAATCGGTCCGTTTGTCGTAAAGGATCCGCTTATTTTGGGTCATGAATCATCGGCTACTGTTGTGAAAATTGGTCCAAATGTTAAACATCTTAAAGTTGGCGATCGTGTGGCGGTGGAACCACAAATTCCGTGCCGAATATGTGATTCCTGCAAGCACGGACACTACAACGTCTGTCCCGACACAAAGTTCTTTGCTACGCCACCATATGGTGGTTCATTGACACGACTGTACAAACATGCTGCTGATTTTTGCTACAAATTGCCGGACCATGTTTCGTACGAGGAAGCAAGTTTGATGGAACCGTTAGCCGTTGCTGTTCATGCATCGCGTCGTGCTGGTGTTAAAACTGGTGACAATGTGCTGGTGGTCGGTGCTGGACCTATAGGTATGGCATCTGTTTTAGTAGCCAGAGCCTTTGGTGCAGCTAAAATTTTGGTCACCGACATCAATGGTAAACGTGTAGCCGCAGCGCATAATTTGGGAGCAGATTTTTCATATGTTCTACCGACTGATTCAGACCCTGAGTTGAATGCACAAGAAATTGTAAGAATATTCGGTGGAGCACCTGACGTGACGTTGGAATGTACAGGCGCCGGTGCAGCGACCTCTATGGCTATCTATGCAGCGAAAACCAGTGGCACACTGTGTCTCGTAGGAATGGGATCTGGTCCGCTTAACGTTCCATTGACTTATGCAATTACAAAAGAATTGCAAATTACGACTTCACTGAGATATGCAAACTGTTATCCGCTCGCTCTTTCGTTGATTTCGGACGGTAAAGTTGATCCGAGACCTATGATCACACACAGATTTGATTTGGAACATGCATTGGAAGCGTTCGAGACTGTAAAACGAGGTGATGGTGTCAAAGTGATGATAAAATGTAAAAAGGAATGAAACGAAGTCATTGATTTCCTGAAGGAAAATGTTACTTTTATTTCAATAAAAACTAACAACATAATTTAGTGTCTACTTTAGTTCACAAGCTTAGATCCAAATGTATTTGTAGTCTTACTACGGAAGTGTCACAACAAATCTGTCCTACACTGCAGTACAACGCATAAAAAGCTTAGCGATGAGATTTTGTGAGAGAAAAATCTCTCATCTCTAGAGCTTTTACCGTTTTTAGTACACTCCTACGTCTCGACTACATCTGCCCCACAACGCATAAAAAACTTAGCGAGAAGAATTTGTGAGAGAACATAGGTGTAAATCTTTAATCTGTTAACGTCGCTAAATTTTTTATGCGTTGTAGATTTGATGCTGAGTTCCTCAACATTTCCTCAGACTATGACCTGAGTTTTGTAACTTCCGCAGTTTTTGGCCTGAACGCCTAACAATAAAAAAAATGTTGTGAGCCATACAAAGCATAAAAGACTCAGCGAGGGGAATTTGTGAATGATAATATATAAAATGTCTCGTCCTATAACGTCGCTAAGTTTTTTATGTATGTAGGGCAGCCTGTCACTCTACTCATATTCTCTGCCCTACAGCACATAAAACTAAGCGAGTGGAATTTGTGAGAGAACTTATTATATGAAAATCTCTCATCTGATAATGTCGCTCAGTTTTTATACGTTGTAGGGCAGTTCTTAATGTTCTGATATCGCTATTCTGCCCTACAACGCATAAAAAACTTAGCGACGTTGTCAGATGACTGCCCTACAACGCATAAGCAACTTAGCGAGGAGAATTTGTGAGAGAACGTAAATGCGTTGTAGGGCAGGTATTTGTCTGAAAAGTCATCAATGACGTAATGAGCATATTCGATTCTGAGGTCCTCAAAATTTTCCCAGACTAAGACCTGAGTTTTGTAACTTCCCCAGTTTGTAGTCGTTGGCCTGAATCACGAGGGTGTCACTTACTATAAAAATTTACATCGAATTTACACAACTTTTTGGAGTTTTTGAATTTCGTCTACATTTTATAGATGCCGCTTTTTAATTTTCAGTTTGTTATAGGATTCGGCGACATCGACAAATTTGCGTTGCATGGCCGAATCGAGTTACAAATCGATTGTTTCTTCTTCGGCAATAATGAATTATGAATGAATATTGGATGAATAAGTTACATCGCCGTGGCCTGAATGGCCTCAATGCTAAATAAATTAAAAGAATACTGCGAGTCCTGGCACTCTGCTCATTTTCTCATGAGTCTAATATCACTATTCTGCCCTAACATCGCATACAAAACTAACGATCTTGTCAGATCAGAGATTTTCATATATCCGCCTTAAAACGCATAAAAAACTTAGCGACTTTATCAGATGACTGCCTTACATCGTATAAAAAACGTAGCAAGGAGAATTTGTGAGAACATAAATGAAAATCTCTCATATTCATATATTTTCTCTCACTCGAACCACGAAAATCGTACTTTTCACTTCCCAAATGGGGAAAATGAAAAAATGCAGACCTCAGTAAGCAAAGAGATGCGAAAATTTTTTCGGTTCTCTAAAGAGAGCCGAAAGTAACTGATGTAAACAGTATGACGATTGCAACAGAAATTTCGTTGTGTTGAACATTTGAGTTGGGGAAGTGAAAAATTACGATTTCCGCGGTTCTCGTCATGAAAAGTTACGTGAATCACAAGGGATGACGTATAAAAATTCAACCTGTGCGATGCAGCCCTTGCCTCCGGCGCGGGCAGCAACTCTTGCACAGGGTTAAATTTTTATATTTTAATCCCTTGTGATCCAATAAACTATTTATGCGTTGTGTTGGTGACTTTTCGGCGGTGCTTGCCTCGTGTAGTACATCAATTTTTATAACTCCTTAAATTAGTTGATCCAAGTAATCATTTGAATTGTATAGAATCAAGTTAGCTTTTCATTATTAAAAAATTGTATAAACAAACTTCCTGTGCAAATAAAAATCATTCCACTAGTCTGCCCTACAACGCATGAAAAACCTAGCGACGTTATCAGATAAGAGATTTTCATATATTTTCTCTCACAAATTCTCGTCGCTAAGTTTTTTATGCGTTGTACGGCAGTTCTGACTTTAGTCCGAAAAACATCTTGTTTTATTGAGCTTTAGCTTAGTTAGAATCAAATAGAATCATTGAGTAATTTATGGCCCGTTTCAATTCATAAGAAGTTGAAGTGAGTATAATTAACCTTAGTATTCTCTACTCGCTAAAAGTTACGCCTAAAGAATCCTGCGTAAATAAGAAATTATTAAAAATTATAGCTCATGTACTGTGAGAGGATGACACTTCAGCAAATCATAAATGAGTAAGAATTTCAAAAGTTTAAATATGAATTAACATCGCAAGTGAACATGGAATGCAATGATTTTTCATAGCAACTTTCGATCTTGATACCCAAACTTTTTGAATTCTGATTCAACTATTATTCGTGTAAAGGTCCTCCACTCACAGTACATAAGCTATAATTTTGAATAATTTGTTATTTACGCAGGATTTGGTTCTAAAAAAACATCGCAAATTTGTCAACTGTCAAATTTGCGATGTTTTTTAAAACCAGGAAAGCAAGAATCTCTCTCGAATAACAGATGAATCAGAATTCAAAAAGTTTGAGTACGAAGGTCGAAAGCTGCTCTCAAAAATCATCGCATTCCGAGTTCGTTTGCGATGATATTTCAGAGCAAATTTGTACCTTTTTGTGACTGTGTGTTGTATTGCTGGTCAAAGTACTCAAATCTCTGATAGCGTTGTATCGCTTGGATTTATATAGTCAAATTCCCTTTTATTTAGTTCGTGCACTCTAATATTTGGTCAAAAATCCAAGCGATACAACGCTATCAGAGATTTGTACCTTGATACTAAAACTTTTTGAATTTTCATTCGCCTTTTATTCGTGTAAGAGTCACACACGCACAGTACGTGAGCTATAATTTTGAATAATTTGTTATTAACGCAAGATTCTATTCTAAAAAAACATCGCAAATTTGACAGCACGCATTTTTGCGACGTGCTATTAACAGCTTTAAGAGCACGTTCCAAAAATGTGAACTGTCAAATTTGCGATGTTTTTTTAGAATAAAGTCTTGCGTGAGTAACAAATTATTCTAAATTATAACTCATGTACTGTAAGAGGATGACTCTTACACGAATAATATATGAATCAGAATTCAAAAAGTTTGAGTATGAAGGTCGAAAGTTCCTTTAAATAATCATCACATTCCAAGTTCATTTGTGATGTTTTTTCAGAGCAAATTTGTACCTTCATACCTAAACTTTTTGAATTCTGGTTCATCTATTATATGCGTAAGAGTCATCTTCTCACTAAATAAGCAAAAATTTTGAATAATTTGTGATTTACGCAGTGTTCTAGTCTTAAAAAACATCGCAAGTTTGACAGTTCACGATTTTGCGACGTGCTCTTAAGAGCGTGTCAGATATTTTGACAGTTCTATGTTTTGCGATGTTTTTTCATTGCATATTTCTAAAGCAATGATCATAAATTTTAAATTCCAAAGCATCTACTGTTTGTATAACACACCCCTTTATAGATTCTATGAATCAGAACATATAATTATTGAGTCTAAGTGTCAAAATTTGATTTGAAAAAACATCGCACAGCCGAGTACTTTGCGATGTTTTTTCAGATCAAATTTTGACACTTAGACTCAATAATTATTTATTCTGATTCAGAGAATCTATAAAGGGATGTCTTATGCACACAGTAGATGTTTCGGAATTTAAAATTAATGATCACTGCCTTAGAAATATGGAATGAAAAAACATCGGAAAATATAGAACTGTCAAAATATCTGACACGCTCTTAAGACTTAGCGCTACATTTTGCCAACATAAAAAATGAACTGTTCTCAGAGAAATGATATGGTAAGTTCCAACTTATCATTTCTATGAGTGTCGGATATCAATATTCTGAATTGGATTTTGCCTCAAAACAAATAATTTCTCCTAAAATATTTAAATCTCGCGCGCTTTCCATTTACAAAGAAATTCCACATCCTATGTACTACGGTTTACAAAATTGCGCTAATGGAAAAAATGGAAACAAAACAACTCTAAACGTTTTAAATGTCATCCGTGACATTTTTGTCTTTACCCGAGAACTTCTTTACCTCTTGTAACTTTTACGCCATCATGATTTTTTGGCATTCCAATTGACTAACTTTACAATTTTTAAATACATCTCAAAAGCATCTGAAAAGTTGCTATGAAAACCACAAATTAGACGTGAATGTGAATAATTCGTTCGGTTATCGGTTCAAATCAACGGTCTGATGTTTATTGTAGTGGAAGTGTTGTGTAGAAAGTCACCGATAAATCGTTAAAAACATTTTGTCATTCATCATCGATTTTTTTTTTGTGATGAATTGAAACAGTTTTTGTGTGTAAATTTCTATCAACATTTGGATGCGTAAATTATTGAATTTTTCTTTGCCGTTGGTGCGATTTTGATCGAATACTCGGCCGACTTGATCGATAGACTAAAATACTCAAAAGGCAATTACGAATCGGCCTGCCATTGTTTTTTTTTTTTCGTAAAGAAACATCGCGGAAACATCTGCCGTAGTTTTGGTTGCTGTTAACTTCTAAAAGGTAATTCAGCGCAAGGACGTACTAACAAATGGGATGCAAATACAAATGGAAAATTATTTTTCGCAGTCATTAAAGTTGTTGAAGAAAATGTGAATCAGCTGATGTTTTTTATACAACGGAAGTCAGAACAGTTTCTGCAAAATTGTATGCAATGTCTGGGCATAATCCACATGGACGATTGGGTCAACCAAATACATCGTATAATCATTTGCAAGTACCATACATTCCCAGACATCCACAACTTGCCCATATGAACGAATCTATAATGCGATCGTCTCCGTTAAATTGGCATCAGGCCGATGCAGCTTTTTTTAGTTATATGACCACACAGCACAAAACGGTTAGTTGAAGTTATTTGCAGAGATGTTTAGTGGGTTTTTTTCCTCATTGTTACAGCAATTGGATCTGAATGCATTACCATTTGTACGGCCGCCAGCGGACAGTTCTTTTGGAACAGTAGATCTGAGTTTTCCGTCGCATTACAGACACAATTCGTCGCCACATAATACCAACAATACGTTAGCACCAAGCAGTGCGCCACCATCGTTGGAATTCAGTGCGCCATTACAATTCTCACCAAAGTCGTCATTAAATTGGCAAGTCTACAATCTACGCACATCAAGCGAAATGCTTAAACAAATGCATGCAAAATATTTACAAAATATTACTTTGGCCCGGGGAGTTGACGGACTTTACACGACAAATAAATCAAAAATTAATTCACTGTTGACCTAGAGGCCCATACGGAGCCTAACATTCGCGAAAAATTTTCGCAAATAGGGACTCTGTGACCAAAAGACTTTTTGATTATTATTTGTCGCAAGGTGGCAATTGACTGTATAGCCTGACCAGTTTACGTACAATAAATTAACCGGTCAAATTTCCAAACAAATGTTTGACAGCGCCTACAAGAAATCCAGTTTTATTGGCTGGGAATGGCTCTCATGGCTGGGAATGGCTCTCACATTGATTAGTCAGTCAATAATCTCCATTGGGTTATTTAACCTCGGGTTAAGAGCACGTAGCAAAAATGTGAACTGTCAAATTTGCGATGTTTTTTTTAGAACAGAATCTTGCGTATATAACAAGTTATTCATACTTACAGCTTATGTACTGTGAGAAGATGACGTTTACACGAATAATAGCTGAATCAGAATTCAAAAAGTTTAACTTGCTATGAAATAACATCGCAAACGCACTTCGAATGCGATGATTTTTCAGAGCAACTTTCGACCTTCATACTCAAACTTTTTAAATTCTGTGTAACATTCATTCTCTCACAGTACATGACCTATAATTTTGAATAATTGGTTACTTCCTACGGATTCTGTTCTAAAAAAACATCGCAAATTTGACAGCTCGCATTTTTGCGACGTGCGCTCAATGTTTTATAAAAAAAAAACAAATCTCCTGTGGAACTTAGTCATTGCGCCTACACTGTGAAAAATATTTTTTCATTCATTTATGATATTTTTTACAGCAATCATAATATGTTTTAACATATTATATGTTTGCATCAATCATATAATGTTTGGACTCACAGAAAATTAATCTCAATATTATTACAATTAACATTTTATATTTAGAGTAATCATATCATGTTTGTAATAATTATTATCAAGTTATGTTTTTTACAAACATAGATTCGTTGTTCTAATTTGCAAGCGTTTGACGTATATGATAAGAGAAAAATTAAAAATATTTTCTCTAAAGTTTTGTAAGCATTTTGTACGATTGTGTGGTATAGTTTTCTATGTGGTTTCTAATTTTTATCTTTTTTCTGATCAATTCAACACACAGTTCTCCAGCTCTTCAAAGTCCAAATAGTGTGAAAGAAGCGAAAGGTGGCTTTGTCAATGGTGACAAAATATCGAACAATGGAAGTGAAAAATTGTTCAATTCGGAATCTGTGATGGCGCCAAATTTAACAACTGGTTTATTCGTAGCACATCAGGTAAATATAATAGAGTGTTTGCGCAAAGCGACTTATAGCCAAATTTATAACATAAACGTATAGCTATTTGTTTACGTTATAAGTTTACATTATAAGTTTATATGCCAGATCAGTATTGTAACTGATTCAGATCAGTGCTGATCAGTTCCAAAATTGATCCGCATCAGAATTGATCATTTTCAAAACTGATGTGGATAAGTAGTTTTGCAACTGATCAGTACTGATCCATATAAGTTTTAAAACTGATCATTACTTATCGGGATCAGTTTTAAAACTGATCAATACTGATTCATATAAGTTTTAAAACTGATTAGTTATAAAAGTGATCAGTATGGATTCATATTAGTTTTCAGACAGTACTGATACGGATCAGTTTTTCAACTGATCAGCACTGCTCCGGATCAGTTTCGAAACTGATCAGTACTGATCCGAATCAGTTCCGAAACAGATCAGTAATGATCCGAATCTGTTCCGAAACTGATCATTACTGATCCGGATCAGTTTCGGAATTGATCAGTACTGATTCAAATCAGTTTCGAAAATGATCAGTACTGATTCGGATCAGTTTTAAAACTGATTAACTCATAACGTAAACTTATAACTTACAACGTAAACATATAACTCAAAACAAATATCTATACGCATATTATAAATTTGGCTATAAGTGGCTTAGCCCAAACTCTCTAATTTGTGATCACAGAGCTCTTACATTCGGGAACATTTTTTAGGGTGTGGGAGCTCTGACACATTAATCATGTGAAGAGAACTGTTTTTTCAAATGTGATTTTTTTTCAGCCATCCATGACACATAGTGAACCAATCGAATTGATTAAAGAAAAAATTTTCAAAAACTTTCACGAACTCATTGAACACAGTAAGTAGTTTGAATTTGTGTAGCACCTAACGATATCTTTAAGAGCGTGTCAGACATTTTGACAGTTCTATGTTTTGCGATGTTTTTTCATTACATATTTCGAAGACAGTGGTCATCATTTTTAAATTTCGAAACATCTACTGTTTGCATAAGACATCCCTTTATAGATTCTCTGAATCAGAATATATAATTATTGAGTCTAAGTATCAAAATTTGATCTGAAAAAACATACTCGGCTGTATAATACAATGCAAACAGTATATGTTTCGGAATTTAAAATTGATGATCACTGCCTCCACAAATTGTTCCAAATTATAGCTAATGTACTGTGAAGGGATGACTCTTTTTTAGATTTATCAGTTTCGATCGGACCTTGATGAGTCCATGAAACACAGATCTAACGATCCTTTCGTTACCCATTCATCATGTAAATCTTCAAAACTCACATTCCAGGTTAGGAACCTATACAGAGCGGCAGTTCACTGTTGCGGGTTGGACCTCATGATTTCCTAGAATCCTAAGCCTCAATGAGGGGAGCTCACCGAGGCCGCAGGTGCAGGATCATTAGAGAGTCCCATTTTAGCCAGATGCTTGCTCAATCCACAGTCCCCAGTGATCGTACCGAGCAGGATGCGTCACTGTCCATGTTTAGCAACTCTCTAGCCCATTTCTCACCGGGCGCTGGGAAGAAAGGCATCGTGTGCGTTCCTCCATTATAGGCACTCCAATAGTTAGTGAATTCCGACCTCACCCAACGGTTCATTGCTTTCACACACGCCAAGTGTGATATGGGTATAAGAGGTTCTGGCCCGCAGCTTGATGTTGCTGAGCTCGTGTGCTCTCTCCACGCCAGAGTGTCCGGAAACCCAAACCAGCGTTACACGATTTCTCAGTCCCATCCGGTTCAGGGTTTCCTTCAACTCTTTTATTAGCTTCGATGTCAAGACTGGCGACATGAGCGTCTTCATAATCGCCTCACTGTAAGAGCAGACTGTAACATTTTCCCCACATGCCTCTGCCGAGACTCCCTCCCCCTATCCCATCAGTGCAGCGAAAGTCTTAGCCTGAAAGACATCGACGAATCTCCCTAGGTGATACCATCTGTCCACCGATGGTTCCATAGATAATACTCCGGCTCCCGCGCCCTTTGAAGTTTTAGAATCATCAATGAAGCTTACTGTTCCTTCATCTGGTAGGCAGTTTGGCCATCCTCCAGCCATTTCAACCTGCTGGGTGCAAAGACTTCGAAGCGTTTCACGAAGTCTGTCTCCGGTTTCATTCGAGGCATCGCAAAGACCTCGTCAGTGATAACCTTGATTTTCCCATGTCCCGAAATGAAGATCGGAGTCCAAAGATCGCTCTGCGACAACCTGTCCGCCGTGGCAAAAGCTTTCGCCTTTAATGCCACGTGGACTTGTGGTAAATTAAACAGCGTCTCAATAGCCGCCGTAGCTGTCGATTTCATAGCTACAGACAGATGCATACAGGAACAGAAAAGTGAAAACCGACAAGTTTCTGATTTATCATACGAATTTACCATACAAATCAGAAACTTGCTGGTTTTCAGTTCCTGTACTAGTCTTTGAATCTCGTTCAGATCTTTAGCGTCGAGCCCCGGCCACCACACCACGCAGCCGTGGCTCATCATGGGCGGCCTGATGACCGCTTCATACATCCGCAGTATGCCATTGGACGGCAGGCTCCAGCTTCGTCCAAACAAGTTCCTGCACATCCAGAAGGCTCCTTACCTTGTCCTTGACGCACTCGATACATCGAATCGAGAATGACTCCTAGATATTTCACCCTCGCTCCGGGAACAGTGTCTTTATTGAACAGGCGTAGTTTCCCTACAAGTTCTTGACCCAACGTTCTTTTGCCAAATAGAACTATGTTCGTGTTGTTCGGGGCACCACTACTCTACTAACTTCAGCGAGTACCTCAACCTATCCCCTAACGTTCTCTCGAACTTCCCTCTGATCAAAATCGTCAGGTCGTCCGAATACCCTTGGGTGAAAATTCCTTCGTCGTTCAGTCTCCTGCTGTAGGAGTCCACGACCGTACACCATAGTAGCGGTGATAGTATTCCACCCTGTGGGCAACCCCTAGATGCCCAGAAACTAGCTTTGTGGCCACATGACTCTTACATAAATAGAAGGTGAATCCGAATTCAAAAAGTTTTAGTATGAAGGTGCAAATTTGCTATGAAATAACATCGCAAGCGAACTTGGGATACGATGATTTTTGAGAGCAACTTACGATCTTTCGATTTTTTAGTCAAAAAACATCGCAAATGTCAACTGTCAAATTTGCGATGTTTTTTGGAACATAATCCTGCGTAAATAACAAATTATTCAAAATTATTGCTTATGTACTGTGAGTGGAAGACATTTACACGAATAATCGATGAATCAGAATTCAAAAAGCTTGAGTATCAAGATCGAAAGTTACTCTCAAAAATCATCGCATTCCAAATTCGTTTGCGATGTTATTTCAAAGCAAATCTTTACCTTCGTACTTAAACTTTTTGCATTCTTACTCATTCATGATTTGCGTAAGGGTCATGAGCTATAATTTTGAATAATTTCTTATTTACGCAGGATTTTTTCCTAAAAAAAAATCGCAAATTCGACAGTTCACATTTTTGCGACGTGCTCTGAAAGGAAAATGACGCGGATTCTTGTGGAAAAAATGTTCATTAAATTTTCGAAAATTGTCTCCACCAAAACGGAAAACATTTCCAAATTACTTCAAATGATCAAGTCTTTTTCCAAACAAAAAACATCTAGAGATTTACAGCTCACTTGTCGACAGTGGAGCTTTCTTCTAAGGAATCATCAAAATCTTTACCGCGGAGGTTTTCGCGGTACTCTGAGACCTTGACCTTGAACATTCAGAAACGAACTCTGCATCGGTTGAGCCGCTGAATACATGGAGTTGCATCTTTAATCTCGTTAGGACTCTCTTGTAGAAACCCACACATGCTGGGACTTCTTCGAGACTAAGTTTGTAGGCGATGCAAATTTTCCCCCAAAAAATTATCGCCCAGGAATTATCTACCACACAAATGGGCATTATCATCCGGCGAATTATCGTAATTTCCATTTGTCTGGCCGATAATTCCTGGGTAATATTTCCCATTTTTTTTCGATCTGAGAGATAATTCCCTAGAGATTTTGAATCTGCTGAACTTTTTCAATATTGGGACATGAGAATTTAGCAATGATGGGACTTTCGGAACGCTCTGAATGCACCAGCACCCGTGAAAATGTTTCTGAAACAATCTTTGGGTTGCGTCAATAATGGCTGCAATTCTAATTCATCGTTACAGGGGAAATTATACCTCGCACTACACAAAATTACGTACGAGCTTTAGGGGTGGTGGGGGTATCAAAATTCGTACAGTAGGGAGCCTAATATTTAGGAATTAATCGCCAGAAATTCCCAGGAAAATTCCCTAAAACTCCCTAAAAATTAGGGAATTTTTGGGAATAACTATTTTAACGAAAGAGTTTCAAGTTTCATCAACCCTAAAAAAATGCGTATGGAAAGTTGTTGACCGATTTGTCTCATCTTCGAACTAGGGGTCTGACCCGAACCGAATACCCATTCAAACTAGAACTGATCTCGAAACCCTAATCCAAATCCGTGAAAAAAAATCATTTGATTTTTAGACCTCAAAAATAAGATTCACCTATAAAATCAGGAGGCTCAAAACCAAAAATATTCGTAAAAATCTGGAGGAAGAATCCAGTGGGATCAAAACCAAGATTGTAATTTGGGCTACGATTCTGGATTTCGTAACGTCCAGATTTAGAAGGCTACTTTTCTTAAGTACTTTGTGTACTTTGTGTACTTTGTTGACTATTTTTCAATGAAGGTGAAGATCTTAACAAATTTATTTAATGTAAAGAGGTGCTCTTGACCTCCTTTGCAGGGCCGCCACCCATCGACCCCGATTTTTTATTTACTCTTAGTTAACCTCGTCGTTAGTCCCCTACATGTGTGTACAATGTTTAAAAGATTGAAAGAGAATCTGGTCATTTCTCTGGCTTTCGATGCCTCAGGATTTTGGGGTCGTACACATATTACGTCATACTTTTTTCTCGATTTTTTGACTCCCCCCTCCTCCATGTCACGTTGCATCACGTTTGACTTACACCCCCTAAAATATGACGTCACATTTTTGACCTCATACCTGGAAATGTATGTCCAGAAGCCGTTCGGCGAGTGTCATTTTAGTAATTTTGGGTTTCTTGTAAATAACTCGATCAAAATAACTCAGTAATTTAATAGAACGGGAATCTTTGTAACCAGAATCGATTGAACTGGTTTCCTACGGGTCCGCGAAGTTTATGTTTTGAATGTCTAATAAAAATTTTTCTTTTTTATTGGAACAAAACATGACATCACGTTCCATGCAGACACCCCCTCCCCCCTCCCCCCGTCCGATTCCGTCACGTTTTCAGTAACCCTCCCTCCCCCTCTGAGTATGACGTAATATGTGCACGACCCCTTTGACGTCTCCGAACTTTGTGCTTTTGGGATGGGGATGGGTTCAAACGTCTCGTCTTAGCCAAAATTGTAGACGTAATTTGTGTACAGCCGCTATGAACCACCGTCCGCAAATGAGAAAATTGACGCCTGAGGAAGAGAGTGGCGGGGAACATAATTGTTTCAGGTAATCCATCTGATTGGTAAAACAAAGTCCTGGAACATTTATGTAATGGAGTAAAATTATCTCCACGTAGAACCTAATATTGTATCGTAGAACGTCCCTGTGTTAGGTAAATATTTTCAAGGAAAATTGAGTTTGTTTTGATCAAAAGTCGGTCTATTCCAACTGTCAAAATGACGTTTTAAACGTCAATTATTTATGTGAATAAATATACTTTGTCCTAGAGAACGTTAAGCTTCACTCCGATAAGATTTACTGGTGAATCGTTAAGATGGCGTCTCTTAAAAAAGGCCTATGTTTGTTGGAATTTTACTACATGACAAGGTTCTAGGGTGCGATGAAATAAGGAGTTGTCTAGTGCCTGACCTCCTTATCTCATCGTCGTCTAGCACATTTTCATGGAGAAAATTGCAACAAACAGATTTCGCCAATTCAAGCTTGGGAGCCTGGTGCCAAAAAAGTTTCTATTACAATGCTGGAGTGAAAAACGAGTACATTACTATGTACTTGTTTCCAGCTTGGCACCAGGCTACCTACTTGAGAAGTTTAAGTAAACAAAAGAACGCAGCCTGGTCCCAAAAAACTGTTAATGTCATCGAAACCGCACTTACGAATATCCTACGCCACATTAATTTCAACTCGGCGCCAAGCTGCCTACTCAACATATTCTACTGTCAACATAGAGAGCCGTTACAATGTCTTTGCCATATTTTCGGCACCATGCTGTCTTCTATAAGAGGCCATTCATAAATGACGTCCGGTTATTTTGACAATTTTCCGACCCCCCTACCCCCTCGTCCGAATTCGTCCACTTTTACTGTACCCCCAAAATAATAACGTCTGATTTCATTAAACCCGCCCCCCCCCCCCCTCCAATAAAAAATTTGAGTTCACCAAAAAAATAATTTTTTATTGTAGTATAGAGATGAGCGGGTCGACCATTTTTCGAAACCCAAAACCCGAAATGGTTTCAAAACCCGACTCGGACCGAACCCGATCCGATAAAATTTTTCGAAACCTGAAACCCGAACTGTTTCAAAACCCGACCCGGACCGAACCAGACACTCAAGTTTTTCGAAACTCACAACCCAAATTACTTCGAAACAAAAATTATTTCAACGCCCGACGTCTGCATTCTTCACGGACCTTAGACTAAAACAAAATTCGTGTAATGTAAGATGATAAAATATAGACGACTCTTGTAAAATATAAAAAGTCAATAAAGGATCGGGACCCGAATAAAATGATACAACAACCCGACCTGGACCGAACCCGAACCGATAAAATTTTTCGAAACACAAAACCCGAAACCCGAACTGTTTCCTAACCCGGCCCGGACCGAACCTGACCCGATTAAAATTTTCGAAACCCGAAGCCCATGAACCCGAAAAAAACAGTTCGGGTTCAGGTTCGGGTCGGGTTCGGGTAGGGTTTTTTGAAGTTTCTGGCAAACCGCTCATCTCTATTGTAGAATGAATTCTTTTGCGATTTTTATGTACATTTTTCTTCTAATAAACTGTCAAAGAAACTACAGTAACATTTTTGGCTAAGTCTGCGTTTCTCTCTGGACGAACAACCTCGGGCAGCTATAAATTCTTGACAGAAATTTGACAGAACCACAAATTCTTAACCGGACGTCTAGCTTCTAATAACCCCCCTCCCCCCACCGTCCGAATTCGTCCGGTTTCCCTATACCTACTCCCCCCCCCCCTAACGACCGGACGTCATTTATGAATGACCCATAAGGCTATTAACACTTTTCAAGTACGCAGCCTCGTGCCGAGTCGTGGTGGTTTGTTACTCTTTATAGCAACCATTTCTTGAATTAAATTGTTTCAATTTAATTTACGATTCAAAATTAAATAAATTCAATGAATTTCCAGCAACAACATTTACAAAAAATCAAAATCTCTAATATCAGACAGCTCTAACAACTTTACCCATGTCGTCGACATGGATAGAAAAGTTAATCTTTAGTGAAACTTGACCAAGCGAATAACTGAGCGAAAAAAAGTGAAGTGAACGCGCTCTTGGACGCACGCTGTAAGGTTGCAAGTCACATACATTTGCTGTCTCAGTTTTATATTTGACATTTGTGCGAAAAAACGTGACAGCAAAGTATGTGGCTTACAACTAAGTCTCCAACTGCTCGTTTGGTTTAAAACTTTGACGTTTAAAACGTCACTCTGACAGTTGCAATAAATCAATTTTCGATTCCAACAACCTCAATGGTCAGCGCGACATTTCTACTTTTTCGATAAATATTTACACTCTTTTACGATTATTTCTCGACTTATCGGTGCGTCGTGCTTCTGGAAAATGGGTTCCGAAGGAGCGGGTAAGAGACCCTAAGAAATTTTTGGATACACTCATGGCAAAATAGACATGAACTTTATACTTCTGCGCAGGTTTTTAACACCGCTATTTTGCCATGACCGTATCGGCAAATATCTGAAGATTTTTTGAGTAAAATCGGATAAATGGGAACGTTTTTGCAAATCGTTTTTCTTTACACCACTCTGTACCTGATCCTTTCTTTCAGATTCAGCCATAAATCCTACATCTTTGCCAAGCCATTCACCATCACCTTCCATATTTGCGAGCCTCACGAACTCAGCAATGAACAACAACACAAATCTACAGCGATTAAGCGAACTACCATCACCCAACCATGCGAATATCTCAAATAGTCACAACACATCTAGAGAAAGTCAGGCAACTACATCGAACGAAGACAGCGTTGACTCAAATGCAGGCAAAAAACGTCGACGACGGAAACCAAACAAAACATGTCGTTTATCAAATAATGAAGACGTCGATGACGATATTGATGTTGATGTCATATCGAACAATAACAAACATTTGGAGACCGTTGCGTCCAATAATAGTGGCGACGTCAGCGGTTCGAATAAATTGAATAATATTTCGGAAGTTGTGAATTTAGCGTCGTGTGAAAATAAGAATAGTGAAAGTGTGAATGAAATTGTTGAATCTGATCAACCCGTACCTACACAGACCGAAAGTAACGGACAGAGTAGCGTAGCTAAAAGTAACGTTAACGATGCGAGTGAAATCAGTTTGTCACCAGCAAAACCTGCCACACAAACAATACAAAGTCCTAATAAATCGGTTAACGATAACAACAGCGGAAATGTGTCGCCCAACCGATGGCCGTTGGAAAAACCATCTGATGCTGACGCTGATTGTGAGACAATTGATAAAATAGCTGCGTTAATTGCAAGCTCAAGCCCTGATTTCGATCCGAAAAAGGGCCGCTCTACCCCCATGCCGGAGAATCGAAGTTCTCCGATACTGGAAAATGGAAACTCAAAAGGTTCAGCGACAGAAGACAACGCCGATCAAAAGGATCGACGCTTCGAAGATGTCGAAATTAAATTGGAAGAAATGTTTGCCGGAATAGATGATGATATCGATCAAACGAAAGTGAAGAACACAAAGTTAGGAGGTTGTAAGGTACTTGAAACAATTGTTCCTAAATCGGAAAATAGGAAAAAAATCAACGCCAAGACTCGTAAGAAAAAGTCCAATTCGTCTTCATCGGATGAAGAGGAGGATCACAAAGCTAAGAAACCTGTAAAAAGACTGCAAAAATCGAAAACGAAAAAAGGGAAGGGAAAGAAAAATACCAAGCCAGCTAAAGGAGGCACAAATGTTACCGACAATCAGAAAGCGAAAGCTAAAGACGAAACATTGGACACAGTGGCAAAATTCCGTGGACCATTCGTTCATGTAACAGTCGATGGTTCGTCGAATGTTGTCAATGCACCCATTACAGAAGAGATTTCGGAAACTAAATTGAAAGTGAAAAAGGCGTTGAACAACCAATCCCAAAACGATCGCAGTAAAATCCGTGGTCTTCATGTCAGCACCCTTAGTATGAAATATGATGCGTCAACCACCGACAAGACATGGATGTGCGTTTTTTGCAAAATGGGACCACACAAATTCGGTCTGGGAGATTTGTTTGGGCCTTATATTTTATCCACAACTTGCGAGGACTTTGAACTCAGTCAAGTGAGTCCTAGTGAAGATGTGTTTAGAAGTAAAAAATCAAAAGCCAACATGATACAAAAGCGAACGCTACCATCGGATGCAGCTACAACAGGAAATGTAAGTTTGAAATGTTTTTAAATAATTTGCTATGGTACACTTGTGTGGACCTCAATAGACGTCCTATCAAATCGGGCCGAAAAAAATCCTTAAATTAAATTAATTATAACAAGGTATGGTAGATGTACTAGGACCATTTCGTCGGTATTTCTACTTTGTAAATTATGTAAACGCTATAGAATTTGAGTGTACACCACACTATCCACGTAGGGTTCGGAACAGGTGGTTTTTATATGATCTGAATTTGGAAAAAGGAAAATCTGAATTTTCAGATCAGTTCAGATTACTGATGTGATCTTAACATTTCATATCTCTACTTTCCACATTTAGATCAAATCAGATTTTTTTTCAGATTGACTTCAGATTAAGTTTAAGAAGGGTGTGGGATGAAGTTGCAATTGTGTGGGATGTGTTTTCAATGCATCCATCACACTTTCCACATCATCCCTCTTCATCACCTACACGTTTCACATCATCCCACACACTTCCCACTTCATCTGACACACTTCCCACTTCATTACACATACCTTCCACTTCATCCCACACACTTTTCCCTTCATTCCACACACTTTTCACTTCATCCCACACATTTTGCACTTCATCCCGCACACTATACGCTTCATTCCACACACTTTCCACTTCATCCCACACACTTTCCACTTCATCCCACACACTTTCCACTTCATCCCACACACTTTCCACTTCATCCCACACACTTTCCACTACATCCCATTTCCGGTAAGGTCGGGTTTTGTTAGTTGAAGTCATCAAACTCGAAAAATATCAAAATGAAAACCCAAGTCGACCCGAAAAAATAAATTCACAAACACTATCCGACCCGACCCAACAAATTGATTTGGGTTCGGGTTGGGTTTTTAGTCGAACAGTCACATTTTATTATGACCCTAGGGGGGGACATTTTTTCACAGTGCCAACAATATCCTCGGCTGTTAATATCCTTCGTAGAGAACAAATAATTCGGAATTTTTCTGAGAATATTGTTCCAAATTTATTTTAGCTCGAGATAGAGATATTTCTTTTGTGCGAACATTTGTTCCTTCGGGGAATTTTTTCAATCAAAGGGAAATTGTCTCTAGAAACATTTTGTGGTAATAATGTTCATAGTATTTCAATAATTTCCGATTCACAATTTTGGCGAAGATAGTTATTTCTCACAAGATTTATTATTCTTCCGCGTGGAACCTTATTCACTGGTAGGGGACATATTTTTTGCGTACAAACCAATATGGAAAGATAGGAACAATTTTTGTCGTTTACTGTTGGGAAGATATATCTCATCTAGCGACGCTGTTTGTACTTAATAAAAACATATAAAAGCGTCAAAAAGTGACCTACTCTCTATATGACATTTTCTCAGACATCCCACAACTCCATTTCCATTTCAACTGCGCGCAGGGCGATATGTACTATTCGGTCTGTCTGATGTGCACAATTTTTCGTAAAAGAAGGACTTAAGTTACTGGGTGTTATTAACGCCCACTGGGTGTTATTAGCGCCCACTGGGTGTTACTAGCGCTCACTGGGTGTTATTAGCGCCCACTGGGTGTTATTAGCGCCCTCTGGGAGTTTCTTGTGTCTACTAGGATTTTTTTGTGTCCACTTGGTTTTATTGGTGTCCATTTGGTGTTATTAGTGCCTACTGAGTGTTATTAGCGCTCACGTGGAGTAAATTGCGCTAACTGGTACTTTTTTGTGAACAGTCTAAAGACCACTTGTGTTACTGGGTGTTATTAGCGCCCACTGGGGAGTTTTTTTTGCCCACTGGGTGTTGTCAGTGCCCACTAAGTGTTGCTAGTGCCCGCTGAAAGTAAATTGCGCTCACTGGGAGTGGAGTTTTTTGTGCCCACTGGGTGTTATTGGCACCCAGTGAAGCTTATTAGCGCCCACCGGGTGTTATTAGTGCCCACTGGATATGATTAGTATCCACTTGATGATACTAGTGGCCACTGACTGCTTTTAGTGTTCAGTAGGTGTTTACTAGTGCTTACTAGGTGTAATTAGCTACCACTAAGTGTTATTATTGCCCACTGGGAGTTTTTTGTGTCCACTTGGTGTAATTGGCGCCCACTGGGAGTAAATTGCCCCCCCCCTGGAAGTTTTTTCCGTCTACTGGGATTTTTTGTGCGGATTGGATGTTTGAGTGCTCACTGAGTGTTTTTAGTGCCCACTGAGAGTTTCTAGTGCCTACTATGTGCTTTTAGTGCCCACTGGGTGTTTTTAGTGCATACTGGCTGCTATTAGCGTCCACTTGGTGTTATTGGCGCTCACTGGGAGTAAATTGCGTCCATTGTGAGTTTTTTGCGTTTGCTGGTAGTTTCTTGTGCCCATTGGGTGTTTCAGTGACCACTGGGTGTTACAGTATGTTATTAGCGCCCACTGGGAGTTTTTTTGTGCCCACTGAGTGTTAACAGTACCCATTGTGTGTTTTAGTGCCCACTGGGTGTTATTACCGCCCACTGGGTGTTATTAGCTCCCAATGGATGTGATTAGCGCCAACTGGGTGTTATTTGTGCCCACTGTGTGTTAGTAGCGCTCTCTGGGAGTTGATGTGCTCATTGGGTGTTTTTTAATAGATTTATAAGGTTGGGATGGCCTATTGGTAGGCTGCGGGACACAGATCTAGTAATTATTTGAACTTTTCTGTGCCCGCCAGAAATCGGTCCAAGACGGTCCAAGGCAAGGATGCTAATCTGGGCACGTCTGATAACTTGACCTCCCAAAGTCCTGAGCCAAGGAATGGAGTTTTTTTCAGCATATGTTGTCAAAGATGTATCAAAGATTTCAGAATGGAGCATTCCTGACACTCACACATAATGTGATAGCTCGTCTCTTCTCCGAGGCCGCAGTTGCATTCGGAATCATTTATAGTCCCCATTTTCCCGGGGTGCTTGTTCAACTGACAGTGTCCGGTAATCGCTTCCACCACTCTTCCATGTTCAATAATACTCTGGCTCACTGGGTGTTACCGGATGTTATTAACGCCCACTGGGAGTTTTTTGTGCACACTGGGTGTTATTAGTGCCCACTAAGTGTTAGTTAGTGCCCATACTGAAAGTAAGTTGCACTCACTGGGAGTGGAGTTTTTTGTGCCCAAGTGGACACTAAAAGCAGTCAATGGGCACTAATATCATCCAGTGGGCACTAATAACACCCAGTGGGCGCTAATAACATTCACTGGGTGCCAATAACATCCAGTGCCCACTGGATGTTATTAGTGCCCACTGGATGTGATTTTTGTCCACTGGATGATATTAGTTCCCACTGACTGCTAGGTGTTTTTAGTGCCCACAGGGTGTTATTAGCGCCCACTAGGTGTAATTAGCTACCACTAAGTGTTATTATCCACACTGGATGTAATTGGCGCCCACTGGTAGTTTTTTGTGCGCACTGGGTGTAATTGGCGCTCACTAGGAGTAAATTGCGCCACCTGGAAGTTTTTTGCGTCTTCTAGGATTTTTTGTGCCGATTGGGTGTTTGAGGGCCCACTGAGTGTTTTTAGTGCCCACTGGGTGTTGTTACGGCCCACTGGATGTGATTAGCGCGCACTGGGGGTTATTTGTGCCCACTGAGTGTTAGTAACGTTACCTGGGGGCTTTTGTGTCCATTGGGTGTTTTCTAATAGATTCATCAGGTTGGGATGGCCTATTGCTAGGCTGCGGGACACAAATCTAGTAATCATTTGAACTTACCTGTGCCAGAAATCGGTCCAAGGCCGACGGTGCCACTTGACCTCCTAGAGTCCTGAGCCAAGGAATGGAGTTTTTTTTCATCATATGTTGTCAAAGATGTATCAAAGATGTGAGAATGGAGCATTCCTGACACTCACAGATAATGTAATAGCCCGTCTCTTCTCCGAGGCCGCAGTTGCATTCGGAATCATTTACAGTCCCCATTTTCGCGGGGTGCTTGTTCAACTGATAGTGTCCGGTAATCGCTTCCACCACTCTTCCATGTTCAATAATTCTCTGGCTCTCTGGGTGTTAGCGGATGTTATTAACGCCCACTGGGAGTTTTTTGTTCCCACTGGGTGTTTTTTGTGCCCACTGGGTGTTTTTTGTGTCCACTGGGTGTTATTAGTGTCCACTGGGTGTAATTAGTGACCACTGGGTGTAATTAGTGTACACTGGGTGTAATTAGTGTACACTGGGTGTAATTAGTGTCCACTGGGTGTAATTAGTGTCCACTGGGTGTAATTAGTATCCACTGGATGTTATTAGTGCCCACTGGGTGATACTAACACCCACTGGGCATTATTGAAAGTGCAGACCAAAACAATTTACTTTGGAAATTAGAACTTTATTTTTCGGTTCGATTACAAACCTTGAGATCGGTTAGTTCGATTGAAATTAATTTCTTTCTTTTATTTCTTTCACACGACAGAAACGCAAACGCAAGGCAACTGAACAAACACCATCCACATCAATCAACTCAACATCAAGTGATGTAGTCGACATATTTTATGGCATGACCAAAACGACGGACACGTCCTACGAAGTGTGGGTGCATGGCGATTGTGCTGTGTGGTCAAGTGGAGTTTATTTGATTGGCAGCAGGATCGTCGGTCTGGAAGCTGCCGTGTGGAGTAGCTCACGTCATCAGTGTACTAAATGCCAAAATTATGGTGCTATGTTATCTTGTTTTAAGCGCGGCTGTGGTGATGTAGCCCATGTACCGTGTGCTAGAAAAGCCAGTTGGAATTTGTGCGATGAAAATTTCAAAGTTTTGTGTGATAAACATTGCGTCAGTGTAGAACAAATTACAGAGTCTGCGAAACAGACTTAGTGACTTTTTAACGGCAAAGAAAAGAAAATTTTTCTTTTTTACATTTCTACAAAATCAAATTTTGTTCAAATGTTTCTTTCCATCGAAAAGTAAATATGCTGCAGGCAATTATTTTCTTCGTGTACTTATTAGTGACATTCAGATAACCTCAATGATACATTGGACAAACTTTGTTGTCACATTTTTTTATTATATTCTTTGATGTAAATTCTGCGTACTCAATTCGTTTTGATGCCACACCCTACCCCCATACGACCGATTTCTTGGTTCTTTCATCTAACAATGCTCTTACAAGCAAAGATGGATTTTCACGATCGAAGGACTTTCTTCAAAACATATTGAAACTCAATGTCTGACACAATGTAACACGAATGAAAATTAATGCGTGGCACTTGTGTTCTAATATATGTCAAGATTTAGTCTGCGATCCATCTAAGGCTTCCTATGTGGAATTGCTGATCTATTACTTCCCAGTTTTTCTACCGTATCGAAGTAATTCGTGGGTAATGAAGATATTACCTCGAGAAAAATGCGTTCACCTTCATTTTGTTCAAATACTCAAAGTTGATATTTTTCATCATTTACTTTAAGAATAAACGGCGCTGTCCGTCCACTGGTAGGGTAAGTCTAGCGCACAACTCATAAATTAGTTTTCTAGAGTTAAATAGAAAATTATATTTACCGGTAAACCGTAATTTTACGGTTTAGGGGTCGAACGCACGAGGAGGAGGGGACCATGTCTTCTGTTTGTTTGACCAAGTCTTTGAATTTGTCAACCATTTCTTCCATATTTGCCATTTTGTTCTCTGTAAATAAACAGAAAAGAAAAATGTTGTGAAAAAATGTTTAAAAGTTAATAGCCCGCCCACCTTGGCAAATAATCATCGAGATAAAATGAATTCCCAATTTATTTACATGATCCCTGCTCTGCCAGCACCATATAAACCAGAGAACACCAAAATTGGGATAAGTCAGTTTATCTCCAAGTGTGGCTTCAGACGAGTCGGTTTTGGAAGGAATCGTAGAAATATTTCCACGATTCGTGCACCTTTCCGGACGCCCTAAAGAAGAAATGGAATAGGAATGTTCCGGGAAAGTTGTTTATATTATTGAGAGGAATTTTTCGGATTACTAAGAAGTTGATGGCTGGTAAAGTAACGACATCTTGGATTTTTTGCTATCTTCTGAATAAGAATAGCTAGACAGTTGCACTTGAGTGGGGTTTGAAAAGTTATCAAATGTCCTCTGACTTTATACCCGATGGGTGCACTTGAGCGAGGTAACGGTGAAGTAGTACCATTTTTTTGTAATGCTTGCCGGGTTCTAGATTATGCCCAACTTAGTTGCATAAGGGAAACCTTGGCATAATGAGATTATAATAAATGAATGAATGAAATGGAAAGGTCTCGTCAAGGCGGTCAAAAATGACCAACTGTCATTATGACCTGTCTGTTGACCCAAAGAAGTTATGGGTCGAAAACCACAGTTTTTTGAAAAATTTTGATATTTTCGGCGCATAACTTCTTCGCGTCAACACATAGGTCATAATGACCGTTGGCCTTTTTTGACCGTCTCGTCAAGGCGGTCAAAAAAAGCCAATGATCATTATGCGTCAACAAATAGGGCATAATGATCGTTGGCCTTTTTTGACCGCCTTGACGAGACGGTCAAAAAAGGCCAACGGTCATTATGACCTACCTGTTGATCCGAAGAAGTTGTGGGTCGAAAACCAGTTTTTTGCAAAATTTTGACGTTTTCGACCCAAAACTTTGGTCTTTCTGTTGACCCGAAGAAGTTTTGGGTCGAAAACGTCAAAATTTTGCAAAAAACTGGTTTTCGACCCACAACTCCTTCGGATCAACAGGTAGGTCATAATGACCGTTGGCCTTTTTTGACCGTCTTGACGATACCTTTCCAACGGTACTACTTTCAGCCCGGTACAATAAGTTCTTCTCAAACCACAACGAAATCATAATTCTTTTGACTCGCGTCGCCTGCGATTGTTATTTTAACCCCGTCAGGCAGCACGATGCCGTTGCGGATAGAGTAGAGCAATGGCATACTGAAGAGTCAATTTTTATAACTAAGCTAGGACTTGTCGTGTCCTCCATTGTTGAGTAGATAATAAGAGAAAATATCGAAATGAGCATAGAGGCTAACAAATTTGGAAACAAAATACTAAAGAAACTTAAAAAGCGTAAGGCAGCGGCTGAAAAGCGCAAATTAACTACGAGAAAATAGATAGAACAGAACTTCGTCAAAATCTTTCTGCAGCAGTGAGACATAATTTTAAAAAAGTCTATAGTTAACATTGTGGCACTCGCCAAGAAGCGGTGGTTTTCGACCCAAAAAAAAAAAATCTGTCGATTCGAAGAAATAATGGGTCGAAAACGTTCAAATTTTGCAAGAAACTGTGGTTTTCGACCCACAACTTCTTCGGATCAACAGATAGGTCATAATGACCGTTGGTCTCGTCAAGGCGGTCAAAAAAGGCCAACGATCATTATGACCTATCTGTTGACCCGAAGAAGTTATGGGTCAAAAATGTCAACATTTTGCAAAAAACGTTGGTTTTCGACCCACAACTTGTTTGGGTCAATGGATAGACCATAATGACCGTCTCGTCAAAGCGGTCAAAAAAGACCAACTTTTATTATGACCTTTCTGTTGACCCGAAGAAGTTATGGGTCGAAAACGTCAAAATTTTGCAAAAAACTGGTTTTCGACCCACAACTTCTTCGGATCAACAGATAGGTCATAAGGACCGTTGGCCTTTTTTGACCGTCTGGTCAAGGCGGTCAGAAAAGACCAACGATCATTATGACCTATCTGTTGACCCGAAGAAGTTCTGGGTCAAAAATGTCAACATTTTACAAAAAACGTTGGTTTTCGACCCACAACTTCTTCGGGTCAATAGATAGGCCATAATGACCGTCTCGTCAAAGCGGTCAAAAAAGACCAACTGCTATTATGATCTTTCTGTTGACTCGAAGAAGTTATGGATCGAAAACGTCAAAATTTTGCAAAAAACTGGTTTTCGACCCACAACTTCTTCGGATCAACAGATATGTCATAAGGACCGTTGGCCTTTTTTGACCGTCTGGTCAAGTCGGTCAAAAAAGGCCAACGATCATTATTATCTATCTGTTGACGCGAAGAAGTTATGGGTCGAAAATATCAAAACTTTGCAAAAAACTGACCCATAACTTCGTCGGGTCAACAGATAGGTCATAATGACAGTTGGCCATTTTTGATCGACTTGCCGAGACCTTTCCAACGGTACTACTTTCAGCTCGGTACCCCACTCAACTGCACCCATCGGGTATAATGCCAGAGAACATTTGGTGACCAAATCTTTTCATACTCCACTCAAGTGCAACTGTCTAGCTATTCTAATTGAGCAGATAGCAAAAAATCCAAGATGGCTTTACTTTACCGGCCATCAGCATTTTCTTAGGTATCGGAGAAATTCCTCTCCCTAATATCAATAACTTTCCCGAAGAAACCAACTGTAAAAGCTAACACGAATCAGTTACTCTGGACTCTCGAACACATATCGTTTTCACTCTTAAAAAAAGACAAAAATATTCACTATTTATTCATTTTAATTTTATTGAATTCATTTAATTGTTTTTTTTAATTTCATTTTATCGAATTCATTTCTGCGTTTTTTCATAATACGTGTGGTGACTTTGGGTTTTCCGTATAGTCCTTCCGCTTCCGATGATGCCGCTTTTGCAGCGCGGTGGCTAGTCGAAAGAAAAATGTTGGTACACAAATTTCAACATGAAATTTGTTTATTTCCAAAATTACCCTCATTTTCGCCTTCATGAAATTCATACTCGACTTCATTTTCGCCTTCATTTTTAATTTTATACACGACTTCATTATCGACTACATTATCGTCTTCAGTTCCTAATTTTTCTGCATGATGCTGCTCTTTTAACATCTTGACAGCTAGAACAACATTTGGTCAAATTTGCCCCTTTTTGCGTGACAGAGGGAAGGTAGTCTGAATCTCAGATCAGATGCCCAAATTTCAGATTTTCAATTTTCTATTTGAAATTTATTTTAGATAGCAAAGAAAGATGCCTGTGTTGCGATTTGATGTTTTTCAATGCAATACCGTCTCCTCGTTTCATACTAAAAAATTGGCCATCGGTTAGGTGTGGTATCAAGAAGAGTTGGCGTTCACCTTTATCATCCACAACTTGCATTAAAATGTTAATCTTTCAAGATTTTTTGGATTATAAAATTAAAAATTTATTAGGACATTGGCAAAAGCGAGTATTCTGTTCTAATAGAAACATCGCTTTTAAGATCACGTCACAAAAATGTGAACTGTTAAATTTGCGATGTTTTTTTTAGAACAGAATCCTGCGTAAATAACAAATTATTATTTAAAATTGTACCTCATGTACTGTAAGAGGATGACTCGTGTGATTCGTGTATAGAATCAGAATTCAAAAAGGTTGAGTATGAAGGTCGAAAGTTCCCTTGAAACATCATCGCATTCCAAGTTCTCTTGCGATGTTATTTCAGAGCAAAGTACCTTCATACTTACACTTTTCGAATTCTGACTCATCTATTATTCGTGTTAAAGTCATGAGCTTTCAATAATTTGTTAATTACGCAGTATTCTGTTCTTAAAAAACATCGCAAATTTGACAGCTTACATTTTTGTGACGTGATCTTAATTGAAGATTTTTATAGCACTGCGAAAGTGACGGATGCGAAATTTATTGAATTAGGTAACCTCGAGTTTCATTCATAAAGTTATGGATGAAGTTTGGTGTTGCCATATAAGGTGTCGTGCACATATGACGTCACACTTGCTATAAAATTCAAAAAATCCACGCCTGCAAACTGGTCAGATATTTTGCTTATAGTATTCCGCCTCCCCCCCCCCCACCCCCATAACCACAGTTCTATAAACAAAAGTTGCGGTCCTGACTGAGTTATAACGTTTTTATGGATAATATTTTTTATAGCAAGCGTAACCCCTAATATGTTGGCTTTAATCTGGCAACTCCAAGAAAATTAGACAATGTCTCACAACCAATCAGATAAAACTATTGAATTTCTTGATAATGAATGTTGCAATAGACTTAAAGCCAATTCGTACTTCTACGTTCATCCGTTTAGTGAAATGTTCATCCGTCTATCTGAAACATAGAATATGTAAATGTGTGAGTGAGTTGTACACAAACGATTTCCTCTGACAGATCCGGTGAATTTCTGGTAAACTTTTTTTTTTCCTAAACGTCTGCAAATCCACCTTTACAAGAAAATTGGATAACTGGAAAGAAAAGTGTTTTTCTCATCTTCAGGGATGTCAAATAAAATTGTGTTCCTTGAATTTTTAAATCCACAAAATCTAGAAATATTGGAAATTTTCCTCCATGGTGACGGTGGATTCTAATTATAAAAAAAAAAACCATAAAAATCTTCGATGATGATGAATCATGACGATTACCAGTTCTTGTTTAGAAGTTGATTTTCTTTTACATTCGATGGAAACATTTAAATTTTCAATTTATTGTAAACATTTTATACGATTCGGTAGTTAATGAAGTCAAATCTATTTCAACGAGTACCTCATTCCTTGATATGAAAATGAACCGAAGTGAACATACAAATTGTAATTGAAATTCAATTTTGGTGTTTTCGCGAATAATTTTATAGAACAAATTAATTTATAATCAAATTTAGGTTGAAAATGTCAATAATTATTTTTAACAAAAATTCGTTTCGTTCTCTTTTATGTGAACCTCCAGCAATTGATTAGTTTTGATTTTGCAACTAATTTTTAGGTCACTGATGTTACTGCGTGATCGACTCTTTATTTTTTTTTTTAAGAAACATTATGAACCTCTTCTTGTAAGAAAAAGAATGACAAGTAGTAGTAACAATTTGATTTTTACAAATTATTTTGTATAGTGATATTAAAATGTATAATTTTTAATAAAAAACGCAACATTTCCATTTCGTATTTGGTTTCTTTTACTTTTCAGCTGTTGCCGCATAGTGATCCGACGTACGAAGTTGTAACACTGTCTTGCAGTGGTGAATTATCCCGTAGTAGGATCTCAAATACATCTTGAGTCATTGAGTCAATCCCACAGGTAGATTATTCTGTTGCGTCGACAAAGGAAGCATTATTTCGCAGTCTAATATTGCGCCCCTTACTTACTT
Source organism: Pseudolycoriella hygida (assembly GCA_029228625.1). Taxonomy (NCBI): domain Eukaryota; kingdom Metazoa; phylum Arthropoda; class Insecta; order Diptera; family Sciaridae; genus Pseudolycoriella; species Pseudolycoriella hygida. Next base: position 132,511,875 of record CM055404.1, read on the forward strand.
TACTTTTCGGAGCTACAGTCAATTGTGGGACTTGGCCTGCTGGAGAATTCCGATCCAACGCTGCCTGTCGTGCGCCGCGTATTGCCAGTTTTTTATTCCGAGTGTGCGAAGATCTTGTTCGACGCCATCAACCCATCGAAGTTTTGAACGACCAACCCCCTCTTCGCCCTTCTGGATCGTTACGGAATAATTTTGAGGGTGCTCTGTTTTTATTCATACGTGCTAAATGCCCCGCTCATCTCAACCTTTCACCACTGCCACTATATCCGGCTCGCCAAAATCACGTTCCAATTCAAAGTTATATAGCCGTCGCCACCTCTCTCCCTCGCGCATCGTTCCAAATATGTTACGATACAAGTTATAAGTATATAGCTCAGATCAGTATTGTAACTGAGCCAGATCAATACTGATCAGTTTTAAAACTGATTCGAATCAGTACGGATCAGTTCCAAAACTGATACGGACCAGTACTGATTAGTTTTGAAACTGATCTGGACCAGTACTGATCAGTTTTGAAACTGATCCGGACCAGTACTGATCAATTTCGAAGCTGATCCAGGTCCGTACTGATCATTTTCTAAACTTATCCGGACCAGTACTGATCAATTTAAAAACTGATCCGGATCAGTACTGATCAGTTTAAAAACTGATCCGGATCAGTACTGATCAGTTTAAAAACTGATCCGGATCAGTACTGTCGTAAAACTGATATGAATCAGTACTTACTAGTTTTAAAACTGATCCGGATAAGTAATGATCAGTTTTAAAACTTATATGTGTCAGTACTGATCAGTTTCAAAACTACTAAATCGGTTTTGAAAATGATTAATTCTGATGCGGATCAATTTTGAAACTGATCAGTGCTGGTCTGGATCAGTGACAACATTGATCTGGGCTATAAACGTATAATGTTGACTGATAACGTAAACATATAACTCAAAACAAATAGCTATATGTATATGTTATAAATTTGGCTATAAGTGGCTTTGCCCAAACTCTCTAGTATTGAAATCGGTGAAATCGGAAATTCCGAAATTGTTTCGAGAAAATTTTTATACATTATAGGAGATGTATTTTTGAAATAAAATTTACACACGAACGCATAAACTTATATTTGTGTTTTTAATTTATTTTCTAAAATGTCTAAAATGCCAGTTTCTTGGGCTTGTACTCTTTAACAATTATTTTCCTGGATTTCAGACAAAGTACTTGATGTTCCCTTCTGATTCGAACATAATGCGCACGTAGTCGAAACGTTAAAAAGTAAAAAATTTCGAAAAATGTCAATACTCCCATGCCCTGCAATTTGGTTCGCATTAATACTTTAGTGCACATGAACCGTTTCGTTTACCTCACAATGAACAAGCTGTATATTCCACCAAGGCCAGCTACAAAAATAGAATTAATTTGAATTCTAATAGTTTGTAATGGACACGAAAGTGATAATCTATTTACAAGCTAAAATGATGACGTTTATCAACAGGTCCCGTCGTAATTCCTTGTAGACCTGCTTTCCGAAAGAAATGTGTGCAATCACATACTGAGATTCATCCAGTCCTTCGCTAAAAAGGCACAAAAAAATGATGGTTTAAAAGCCGTAGACAGATCCCTCGAACTATGGTCTCATTACTACAAATTGTCCACCGAGAAGTTGGATAGAGTAAACGGAATTTTCGTCATTGATGCATCAAATGACACTGCGTTACAATCCGGTGGACATTTACACATTCCATTTTGTTGCATTTGACTTTCGTGTATTTCAACTAATTAGAAAAGAAATTGTTGTTAATTTTCTCGTAAATTTTCAATTTTCACTCACGATAATTGGAGACCAAACAATCAATTTTCGTAAAATTACAAATTGGATGTGGAGCACTGGAAGTGACGAAGTAATTGTAGGGCAAACAACCACATAATTCAATCGTTTGTATTATGCGACATTCAACGTTGCAATTGTTTTCGGCGTATCTGGGGAAGTATCTGGAAGGGAAACTAAAATTAGGACTAGAAATTCTAAACTTCAGTCTAGGACTCTTGAAAAGTTTGATTTCAAGAAAAAAATATTATTCCCAAGGGATTGTTCACGTATTACGTCACGCTCTAGGGGAGAGGGAGGGGGGGTCTAGCAAAACGTGACGGTATATGGAAATTTGGATCAGATTTAACTCAAAATGCGTGACGGGGGGAGGGGGGTTCCAAATTCCAAAAAATCGTGTGACGTAATATGTGAACGACCCCTAACGAAGCAATGCATATCGGATCAAAATCGACTTAAGGCTATCGCATACAAAAACCTCTTAAAAGCTAAAGTGTGACGCAGTCCGTAAGTCCGCTTCCAAAATTGATGATATCGTTTGAGGTGACGCTTTCGCTGATATTGGACAAATAGATTTACAGCAAAATTTCTTACAATTAAAAACTTACAACTATAACATGTAAAAAGGGTTGCGCTCGGTAATGAATTTTTTTAGCGAAGCTAAGGCTAATTTCGAAAAATATTAGCGTCGCTAATCGGTTTCGCTAATGAAAAGAAAATAAGCGCGCTCATAGCGGTCGCTACTAGCGATCGCTAATCAACACTTGATCAATTTGTAGCCTACATTTGGGCGTGGAAATAATATATTTTTGATTTTTTCATCCAATAGATTTCATATTTTCAAAAGGTCTGGCCAAAGTTTTGAACTAAACTCACCTATTTTAGGCGGGAATTTCAGCTACATCTTTTGAAAATATGAAGTCTACTGTAAGAAACAATCGAAAAAATACGCCCAAATGTAGGCTACAAATTGACCAAGTATTTGCAGTTTTATATCGAGGGGTGGCCCATAAATCTCATTAGCATTTTTTGTGGAGTCAACGAAATTGTCACATTTCTGAAGGACGTACGCATTCTATGACCTGTCCCTCCTGTCCTCTTTTCGATAACATATTAATATCGCTGACATGGCGATTTTTTGGAGGGCTTCATTGATGAAAACTTCCACACACCTCAGCTACATAAATTATTGAAACTTGGCAAGGTACAAACGAGTTGCTGCGTACAAGATTATACCTTCCGTAATAATATTTCATTCACAAAGTTTTTAGAGTAGATTTATAGCTTTGCACTCAACCTTAAACTCTAAACGTATCTATTTGATCTCATTTTCTAAATTAGACTGTTAGGCTGTCATTGAGAGACATAATTTAGCAATTCTTGTACTAATGCTGAACAAATAAAATTCTATTTAGCAATTGACGATTCGTTTAGTTAGCTGGGATAATTTTTCACTAAAGAAATACTGTAAAACGTATCATTGAATTTGGTTTTCGGAAAAATGTTCAGTAAGTTAACGAAAAGTGCTTGCGATTCAATAAGCGACTGGCAAAAGTATTTCGCTAATTAAGTTTTAGCGAGCGCTAGTCGCTATTAGCGAGACATTTCCGATTTAAGCGGCGCTAATGCAACCCTGCATGTAAACTATAAATCAACTATCATCAATCAATCATCGTCAATCATCAATTAATCATCTTAATCGTTTCAATTATATCTTTTGACTTGTGACTTACTCTTATTAGTTTGGGCTGGAGACATAATCGAAAAAAATGTAAAACTTTTGCGTAAAAACAAGATTTTCGATATTTCTGACACTTTTTGGTGATTTAAAAAAAAAAAAAAATTCTATATGTCTCCAACCCAAACTATAAGTTGTAAGTTACAAGTCAAAAGATATAATTGAAGAGATTAATGATAATTGATTGATGATAATATATATTGATGATTGGTGACTTATTCAATCATTATAAGTCACCAATCATCAATTAATCAATGATCATCAATCTTATAACATATATTTTGGCTTATAACTTACACTTACAGTTTACTTATAATATGCAACTTATAGCCTTTAACCAATGAAAATTTTAAGTCGAAGTGCCTTTTTACTCATTAAAATTGGTTTCGATCCGGATATATGAATTTTTGAAATTTACCTTTTTGGATGGAAAAAAATGTCCATAAAACATTTTTAACTGGTCGATTTCGTCAACCTTTGTTACTTTGTTAGGATCTTAGAAGCGGCTCGATCGATTTTGCTGAAATTTGGGTGACGCTTACAGCTTCGGAACGCAAAAAATTTTTTGTTCAAAATATTTCAAAATATTTTCATTTTTGTTTAAAGAAATGCGTCACAAATGCCGTACCCCCCAATGCTATAGTTGTTCTGTTCTTTCAGATTTGACACGAAAAAAAAAATTACGGTTAGCCAAATTATAACGTTGGGAGGGTCCGCAATTTGTGACGCATTCCTTTAATCAAAAATGAAAACATTTCAAAAGAATTTTTTGCATTTCGAAGCTGTTAGCGTCACAAAAATTGTATTGGAAGAAGAGACGAGGACTTGCGTCACGTTTCCCTTTTAAAAAGGGTTTTTGTTGTGATATCAGTAGTTTTGGAAGAAAAGAGAAAACAAATTTCCGGCGAAAAAAATTTCCGGCAAAAAAAAAATTTAAGCGAAAAAAACTTCCGGCGAAAAAAAGTTCTGTCGAAAAAAAATTTCCGGCAAAAAATAAATTTTAGGCGCAAAAAAATTTCCGGTAAAAAAAAATTTTCAGCGAAAAAAAAATTCGGCGAAAAAAATTTCATCGAAAAAAATTTAGGCGAAAAAAAATTTCAACGAAAAAAAAAATTTCGCGAAAAATTATCAGCGAAAAAAACTTCCGGCGAAAAAAATTTCTGTCGAAAAAAAAAATTTTCCGGCAAAAATAATTTTAGGAAAAAAATTTCCGAAAAAAAAATTTTGGCGAAAAAAAAATTTTCGGCGAAAAAAAATTTCAGCGAAAAAGAATTTCAACGAAAAAAAACTTCTAACGAAAAAAAATTTCGGCGAAAAATTTTCAGAAAAAAATTCGGACGAAAAAAATTTTCAGCGAAAAAAAATTTGCAGCGATAAAAAATTTCCTTTGACACGAAACATCTATCTTCAACAAAAAAAAAATTAAAAAATCAATTTTCCCCCCAAATCCGTCCCATACCACCGTCGGCCATTTTGTTAGTCACCCTGACACACTACACACCCAACCCATCAACTTTTCCTCTGACACCAAACATCTATCTCCATCCTAAGACAGTCCAAAAATTTTGCTCTTACTTTGAACACACATACAAAACATACTTTTATATGGGCTTTATATGGCACCTTCTAAGAGCCCTGGCGCCCAAACGAGGCCGGTCCCCTTTTTTTAAAATCTCATATGGCGTAGAATGCCCACCCTAAGGCCCCTGCAAAATTTCAAGAAAAGTTATCGAGTCGTTTTCGAGCACGAGCTAAAAAAGTCGGTTTTCATACAAATGGCTCTGGAACTAATTAACTGAATTACTCACCAACTAACGTATTATGTTTCCATTAACTTTGGCTTCTATGAAATACCACATTTTGTATGGAAAATGACGATATTCTAAAGGTCATATCTTTCCGATACGTCAATGCATTGAAATGTAAGACCGAGGAAAAATCACACATCGAGTGTGGTATGATTGGCAACTCGATAGCGTAGTGGTTAACACGTTGGTGTGTTGGTTCGAAACTCAACCGCAGACGGATTTGTACCGATTGTTAGATTTGTAAACAAAAAACAAAGCTGATTGAATCGTTCAAGTCAAGTGAAGTTGAGTGTAGTGCCATCGTACGGCTTGCCGGAAAAGGCATTGTTGGGAGAACCGGTATTCTACTCCTACTAGTTTCGCTCCTCGTTACATCTCATAGATGGCACTGGGTTTGTCGCACAGCTTACCACTGGCACAGTAAAACTTTCCGGTAATGAAAGGATCTCAAAAAATAGAACCACAAACAGCGAAACTAGTAAATAATGATCTAGCCTCTAACCCTTCATGGGTTGTAAGGCAGATTATTATTATTATTATTATTATTATGATTGGGTGTTCTGTTGTACTATTTTTTACTGTAATAGGTGAGAGTACTTGAGTTGGAATTTTGGCAACAGCAAAACTAACACAAAGCCTAAAAAGGCGCATACGTTGCTCATTTCGTTGCCAATTTTTATGAATATGAATAACGAATCGATCTACTTTTCTTTATATGAGTGTATCAGCTGGTGCAGAATTAAATGGGCAATTTTCAAATTTTATAATTGTGTACCTCAAGGTTTTCTCCGAAGGTAAAATGCAATCGCGTTCGGCAAATGTTAGTGATTTTACTTCGTTTGAACATCTCGTAACATCTGAGTAAATTCGAATGGTGCTTTCACTTTGCTGAGACAATATTTTCATTACATTCAAGTCGCTCGGATAGGAAACGCTTTTATGAATCAACAGTTTAACATCTCTCGAATACGTTGTTGAATATTCGAAATTATGCGTCGGTTTCACTATTAGTGATAGTCCGCCTTTACGTCCGAAGAATTTTGTTCGCCTGAAAATGTTTTCATGTTTAAAATACCTGTGTGGACAGTGAAACTTGACCATTCAAACTTAAAATTATTTTGTCCATTAAATGTACAACAGATTCCAAGATAACTGATCGACTGTTCGAATAATTCCATACAAGGTTGGATTTGATACTCGAAGCGGCAACGAACAAGCAGATCGCTGCAGGGTAGATTGATCGCTTCCATTGCTTTCACTGTTGATACTCTATTTTCGTTCAAAATTGTTTGTAGGACACTCAACTCGTAGACATTGTAAGCTATGTTGCTTGTGAAAGCAGATCCCTGAGATAAATACCTCATAACATCAGCTTTGGAGACGTTGGGTGGTAGAATTCTGAAATAAAAACATTTTATGGCCATTTTTGACCACAAAGACAAGATTCGCTTTTCTTAGAACCATTTGATTTGTAGGAATTGGCCGAGGTTTTTAAAGTACAGGAAGAGAATCATAAGTTTGTGCACATTCTCTTATTTCTTCTTTAACTGTCTTTTCGCGTATACTCTTGTATTTGGCTCATATAAAACTAGGTTTTTTGGATGAAAGAGTTAATAGGAAATATTGCACAATCTTCCTGTAAGCCACAGAAACCAGTGTGAAACTTCCACAAAATTCAGATGCGCAAATCTTAGAATTTGCCATTTTTTGGAAATTCGTCTTCAGATTTTTCTAATTTTGTTTGTGTATGGAGACTGAAGCTTCGGTGTGAAGGCCGCCACAAACGACGACACATGGAAATACTGGATTTCCGAAAAAACATTACCATTGAGTATCTACCAAGTTATAGCTTCCTTCACTAGTGTTGCGAATTGTCGGGTCCATGCTGACACTTGGTGAAAAAGTGGAATCTTAACTGAGCGACAACCGAGGATGTAAAAAGATTCATTGCATTCGTGCCAATAATATGCCAATTATAGCACTCAAAATCACTCAAAATACGACTATAATATGTCGATTAAAGTCGAGTTCCATACATCGACAAATTACCAGAATAGCGTTATTACGGTAGACTCGACTGAATTCAGCGTTATTACGGTGGATTTGAATAAATTATAGTCGAGTTGAATAAATTTTGTCGCTGATTTTGGTGAAGCATACAATAAACATCATTGCTGACTGTATGTCCCAGCGCTTATTTTTGGAAAATCGTATTTCCAAATAATTTCCAAACATTTTTCAAATAAGAATATGGAAAATATGGAAATACGATTTTCCGAAGATAGGCCATAGTACGTCCAGTGATATAAAATCTGTAAAATTCTAGAAAAACGACAGTTAAAGTTCATTTTGAGTAATTGGGATCGAAATTGCGTGAAGTTTGCCGGTGCTCCATATTATAATACGGTTTGCGTTGCGTTTCGTATAAAAACTGGTTGTGGATACTGTTATGTTGAAACACAAGGATAGAGATGGAGCGCATAACGCTTTTTACCTATTTTCTTTAGCAATGTATGACAGTTTTATCGGTTGATAAACCGTCAAGTATTTCTTCGTTGTTAAATCCACAGTTTCGTGCATAATTGACCGTTATAGGCACCAGCAATAAACTATCGTATAACACAAGTACTAAATCGCTTGATCATAGTCTCGATACGTGAAGTGACCTCGGGGCGAAGTGCAAAGTCTATTCACGCAACGAGATGAAGGGACCGAGCCCTCGAATCATTCACTAAAACTCGACTATAATCAACCTATGATTAACCCGTCTACAAATCTCCACTAAAGCACATGTGTCCCTGACTTCCTGCCTCCTGTCCTGCTCTATAATCATGTAACCAATTATTGACTTATGGCCCAAGCTATCATTTTGTCCCCCAGGTGCATTCATATGTCGGGCGATCTAGAATTCGCATACAAATCATGACATTTTTATCGACCAATCTTTTTATTTGTGTAGTAAAAGCGGCAAGACCTATGTTTTTCATAATGCCCATGCACGAATACATGTGGGCGATAATCCACAAGCAAATAATACAAAAATTTTATATCCACCAAGTACGTTTGTATTTGGGTGATAAGAAAATCTCAGACAAGTTATGTTTCATTGGGCGATAAAAAATGGAAGGACATGACTTTGTTTTTCATATTGCCCACAAACAAACGCATGGGAAAATTGTGGAAGATATGGCAAAGTGATACAACACTGCAATTTTTTATCGTCCACGTACCAATTTTTGCTGAAAAATTTGCTTAAATATAGGTGAAAAAAATAGAGTGCATTTTGCTCAATTGGTAGATATAAAAATAGGTGGTTATGCTAGTTCCTCGCCACTTGTATCACTGAAAGTAGAGGAACATTTACCTTATTATAGTCGTTTTTCATACAAACTAGGAGGCATATAATGGCATATAATAGTCCGACTATAATATCATGACGTCAAATGTCAATGAAAATTTAAAAAAAGCCACGAGTCGAATGGCTAATTATATGACCACATGTCGTATTAACCAAGGGGAAAATAGCTTGATTATAGTCTCGGTACGTGAATATTCCTCGAGTAAAATCGTGCCATTATATTCCTCGACTGATAATATACCCTTCATTTTTATTATTTTCCCCAACAATTATCTATAATATAAAATCCAAAATGTCACTGCATGTCACTGCACCTCACTACACTACACCTCAGTGCACCTCACTACACCTCACTGCATTTCACTGTACCTCACTGCACCTTGGTACAACTCACTATACCTTACTGCACCTTACTGCACCTTGGTGCACCTTAATGCACCTTGGTGCACCTTAATGCACCTAACTACACCTTGGTGCATCTTACTGCACCTTGGTTGCCCTTACTGCACCTTGGTGCATCTTACTGCACCTTGGTGCATCTTACTGCACCTTGGTGCACCTTACTGCACCTTGGTGCAACTTACTGCACCTTGAGGTTTTGAATGAATTATATGGACTTAAGGAAAACTAAAAAAAAATTGGTGAAAATCGGCTTAGTAGTTGTGGCTGGTCCTAACTCCCTAACTCCCGCTACGTGACTTGGTGATTTTTCATGGATACTTCTTTAATGAAGAGAAAATAGGGAAAATGTTGTTGTCCTGGATGTAGCGATCCAATGCCTGTCCCTAGCAAATAGGCTGGCCCAAAGGTCGACCCTAAAAAATATGTTTTAGCATTGATGTTAAGAAAACTCAGCGGAGTATTGTTGCCCACACACTTATCGGAATTTCGGCAGTAGAATATTTAAAGTTCGATCTTTTTCTCCTATCAATCTTGTTTGAATTAATTGAGAGGATACGAAGGGATGGGCCCCCGAAATTACTCATTCTGGGAATGTGCCCCTTTGTCACCAGATAGACGAAATAATTCCGATATTCGAAGAAGTGTCCTATATTTTTGCCTGAATTTGAAGAATTTTCTATAAATACCTGCTCCTCTGGTCACCTTTGGTGAAACTGACAAAACTCGGGGAAACTTGATTGAATTATGGGAATATATCAAAACTTAGTGAAATCAGTGGAGGTGAAAATGCAAGTTAAGAACGTGACTAACAATTCATCGACAAAATTTCCAGCTCGTTCAGTATCAACATGTTTTACGTTACAAACAGTTATTGCTGGTAATTCTAAAGTATTCAACGGGCTATGAAAAGAGTCAACTTTTAATCGAGTTGGATTTTCTTTGTATCGAATCCAAAATGTATCGACCAAAACATTGGATGCAATGAATCCGGCTAGCGTTACGATGAGCCACAAGGCACTAAATTGAAAATCGGTTAGAAATTCAGTGATAATAAAAATATTGTAATGGCTGACCGAGTGAATCTGTTTCCTTGTACATCGATTATGTACCTCAGACCATGTATCGTTGTACATTTAGCGAATTCATACCAAGTGACCTGCACGGCCTTACAAAAAATATCCCAACTCTTGGTGGAATGTTTTATGGAAATCATAGAGCGATTCTTCCAATTTTGTTTTATTTAAATGCTAACGGTGAATAGATTGCTTCGTAACTAAAATCGCGATTCAAAGAAGACCGAAAATATCGGGAATGATTTTCCAAATTCAAATATAATTTGGGTGTCAAATAACGGACATCGTGTTATTAAGTTGATGAGTACACCCAAATATAGCATTCAGGTATACAAGGGGAAATGAATCAGTGTCACGTATGATGACATTTATTTGTATATAATTATACGAACGAATCTTTTCCGCCGCAGTTAGTTGTCTTTTCGATTTGAAGAACGATACGATAAACCGACATAATTTACACAATTAATACTGTAGCTCCTCGTTACGTTTGACGATAAGGTACACTACGTCAAAACAACAGTCAGACGTATAATAAAAAAAACATAAGCAAGGGACCCGTACGTATGAGTTATAGATGTGGGAAACAGAGTAGATGTTACGAAAAGACTCGAACGTATCTAAGTAAATATTGCCTTTTATAGATTTATCAGCTTGGGACGATCGTTTTACCAATCTTGAAACACAGATCTGACGATCCTTTGTTCCTTTCCCGTTCATCATTTAAATCAGCTTCCCCACTCAAGTTAGTTAAACCTCCCGATCACCTCCAAGAACTTGCTGAAAGTAGCTGGTTCTAGGTTAGCAACTTCGGACGGTCTTACAACAAACCCTCCCAGCAGCCTGCGCCTCAGTTGGAAGAAACTGGGACATTCACATAATACATGAAATCCCGTTTCTTCCTCTAAGCCGCACGCACACATAGAAGTCGCCGAGAGCCTAAGCTTTTTCAGGTGTCCATTCAGCCCGGAATGTCCAGTGATCGCACCTACCACTCTCCTGATGCGATTCCTGTCCATCCCTAGCAGAGATTTGGCCCATTTCACATTAGATCTCCCAGCGCTCCACATGCCTCCTCATCACCCAGCTCCCCAGCGTTTCTACACGCGCAGGTCGAGTAATCGGCAAAAACGCTCAGGGCCGTGACCGAGAGCTTCGGCACCCGCCTTGGCTAGCTCATCAGCTTTTTCATTCCCCTCCACGTCAGAGTGCCCAGGTACCCAAACTAAAGTGATCTGATTCCTCAGACCCATTTCGTTCAGGTAATCTCTGCACTCTTTCACTAGCTTGGAGGTCACTCTAGGCGACATCAGCGTCTTGATCATTTCCTTACTGTCCGAACAGATAAGCACCCTCTTGCCGTGTGTTCCAGCAGGCAGAGTCTCACGAGCTGCTGACAGCACCGCGAAGATCTCCGCTTGGAGCACACCGGCAAGAGTCCCCAGATAGAAGCAATTTCCCTCTCCAGAGCCCATGCCGTATACACCAGCACCTACTCCTTCACGAGATTTCGATCCATCTGTAAATCTAACCACGCAGTTCCCGGGAAGGCTCGCTGGCCATCCACTAAGCCATTCTTGCCTACTGGGAACTTTCGCTTCAAAATTCCTGTCGAAACAGGTTACCACAGCCGTATCGTCTCTCGGCTTTTCAAACACCGGGATCGATATTATCGTTGCAATCTTACCATGCCCAATGCGAAAATTCGGAGTCCACATGCCATTCTGCATCAGCCTATCAGCCGTGGCAAAAGCTTTCGCTTTAACCACAATATCGATAGGAGGCAGAGCCAGCAGCGTCTCCATCGCTAGGGTTGAGGTGGTTTTCATAGCGCCCGTGGTACAAATACACACTAGCCTTTGAATCTCACTTGACAGTTTCCTAGCGCATTCCGCATCTAGCCTTGGCCACCACGCCACGCAACCGTGGCTAATCATCGGCCTTATCACAGCATCATAAATCCACAGAATTGGCTTTGACGGTAGGCCCCAGTTTCTACCGAAGGAGTTCCTGCAAAGCCAAAAAGCCGCTACCGCCTTCTGCGCCTTATCCTTGACATGAGCAATCCAATTTAGCTTGCTATCAAGCGTCACTCCTAAGTATTTCACCTGCGGAGCTAAATCCAGCACCTTATCGAAGAGCCTGATTTCACCGACCAAATTTGATCCTGAGCGTCGTCTTCTGCTGAATAGCATAAGATCTCTTTTGGCCGGATTGATTTTCAGACCGTTCTCACGGCACCATCTCACGACCACTCTCAAAGCTGTTCTGACTCTGTCACCCAGCGTGCTCTCAAATTTTCCCCAAACTAAAATCGTCAGGTCATCCGAATAGCCCTGCGCATAGATTCCTTCGTCGTTCAGCTTTCTGATGAGAGAGTCTATCACTATACACCACAACAAAGGCGATAGAATCCCGCTCTGAGGGCAGCCTTTCGCTACCCAGAGATTTTCTTTGTGACCACAAACCTCCGCCTCAACAGTCCTATCTCTGAGCATGCTACTTACCCACCTAACTACCACACCTCCCACTCCTCTCTCCTCGAGCGATCGGCGAATAACATCACAATTCGTATTGTCGAAGGCACCTTCAATGTCCATAAAACATCCCAGTGCCACCTCTCCAATTGAGAATGATGTTTCCACCTTTGCTACCAGCCTGTGCAGCTCGGAGTTCGTGGATTTGCCTGACTGGTAAGCATGTTAATTCGAGTGTAGTGGGAAAACCGCCAGAACTTCATCCCTGATATAGAAATCTATCAGTCTCTCAAGCGTTTTCATGACGAAAGACGTGAGGCTGATCGGTCTGAAGTCCTTGGCAGTGAAATGCGATGGTTTTCCTGGCTTAGGAATAAACATAACCTTCACCTTTTCCCACTTGGTTGGAACGTAACCTAGGGCTAGGGAGCTACGTAGTATCTCACACAGCGGCTTCAGCAGAATCTCTCCACTTTCTTGCAGCAGAGCTGGAAAGATACCATCACTTCCACCTGATTTATACGGCTTAAATTTGCCTATAGCCCACCTTAATCTTTCCATGGTGATGATTCTCCTGGCTAGCGACCAATCATCTTCCGTCGGGGGAACGATGTTTGGCAAGCTAGCTAGCTAGAAAGTGAGCTTCCAGCAAGTGCTTGGCCGTATCACAGCCACTCCCTGTAAAGCTCCCATCTGGTTTTCTTAAAAAGCTCGGAAGTAGCCTAGAGTCTTTGGCAAGGATGTTGTGGATTCTGGCATAATCTGGAACATGTTCCATTTCCGCACAAAATCCCTTCCATGCCCTCCTACAAACTGCTTTCCTGAAAGCCTTTTGGGCAGCCTTGTAAGTGACCCAGTCAGCCTCAGCTGCCGTTCTCATGGCTTTGTTCCATGATCTCCTCGCAAAAAGTCTGAGCTATTCGATCTCTCTACACCAGAGTTTACCGCCCTTCTTTCGAATAGCTTTCTGCTCCGGGCATGAGTTTTCATAGGCATTCGTCAGCAACTCTGTGATAACATTTACTGCATCATTGAGCTCTGCCGATGATCTCAGCATCACTCTTTCCAGCTTTGTCTCCACATGTTGTTTCAGAAAGTTCCTATACTGTTCCCAGTTCGTTCTTCTGGGGTTCCTGAATTTCAGCACTTTCGCCACGCTTGAACTTGATAGTTATATGGTCCGAAAAGCTGGGCGTCAGAAAAACTCTCCATGAATCAATTTGATCGGCTAGGTTCTCTGAAGCTAGAGTGATATCCAGTACTTCTTTACTATTCTTAGTGACAAACGTCGGTATGTTACCTCTGTTCAAAATTCTAAGAATCGAATTCGCTATTAATTGCAGCAGGAGATTTCCCCTAGGATTGATGTCCGTACTTCCCCATACCGTGTGATGTGAATTCGCATCACAGCCTAGTATGATTGGTACGTTCTTTTCCTCAGAGAATTCTATCGCTTTCATCAGTACCTCTGTGTACGGTGTGTCCGCCGTATCGGGCATATAACAAGACCTCACTAGCAAGTCTCCCCCATGATCATTTTCACGAGTAATTCTCACCACAGTAGTGTCTTCGTCCGAAAATTGTCGCATCAGCATCGTTTGCAGGAAGGGAGTCGTGTTGCCTCCGCTAAAAACTCTGTTCTTGTGGACACCGAAGACCATTATTTTAGAGTTGTTTATCCAAGGTTCTTGGATTAACACTATATTTGTATGCCCCACTGTTATTGCCTTACGTCCACATTAAATTGTATTGGAATTTGCCGAGAGGGCAACATTGAAAAACCCGTCTGAAGAAACGGCGTAAAAAAAGCCTTCCGAAAGTACAAAATTGACCCCCAAATAGACAAAAATGTTCATCTCAATTTTGTCTATAGCAAAAAACCATTTTTATGTCTAGGGCAGACCTAGGGTCACATACTTCCACAGACAAAAATGTTTCCCTCAATTTGCTCTGCAACATAGCAAAACCAATTTTTTTTGCTTAGGGCCGATCTTAGGACAGACCTGAGGCCTACTTCAGCCCTAAGCACAGGCACCGGGTCCAAATTTGTTTTTAAATATAATTCGGTACTCGATTACCTCTCAAATAGAAAAAGAACCAACAAAATCAGTTAGGATTTATCCAACTTATGTAAGCGAACACGTTGGACCCTAGTAGAAGCTCAGTTTTAGGGTCCTGACTTAGTGTAAGGGTTCCTAATCAAAAAATTTTCTTCCATTAAACGGGAGACAGTCCTAGACCTTTCGATCAAAAAAAATTGGAAATCGGAAGAGATATACTCGAATCTCATTTTTAGTGCCCTAGCTATATCCTAGGGCCTAATCTCAAAAACGTTTTTTTTTCTTCAATTTTTTTTAATTCCTTCAAAGGTAAAAATGATTACTAATATATGTGTGCGTATCCAGATGATGTCGGAAGCAACGTCTCTGTTTAAAAGATTTCTGGCAATGTTGACAAGTGTACGTTTTCTCTTCTAAAAAAGAGATTTTTCGTACATTCGATCATATAGTGAATTACCATTTAGCTACTCACCTTTTTGGGTCAACTTATGTCTTTTTAAATCGCTTTTTTATGTAAAAGATTCATGGCATGTCGGACAAGTGAAGCGATTCTCTTCTAAAAAAGAGATTTTCATACTTTTGATCGTATGGTGAAGTACGCTAGCTACTCACCTTTGTGAATCAACTGATGCTTGTTGAAATTGCTTTTGTCAGCGAAAGATTTTTTGCAAGTCGGACAAATGTGGGACTTCTCTCCTGAAAAAGAGATTTGCATTCTTGCGCTTATTCGGTGGAAACATACCAACTTCTTACCTGAGTGGATCTTTTTGTGGACTACTAAACTCTTTCTATTCACAAGGCCTCCATTCTGAATCACCAAATGTTCCCCGGTTCGTTTTCAGTTTCCGCTGCCATGAAAATCACGCTCATCACCAAGAGCAGCTAAACGCTTTTGTTTTGAGTAAATGGTTCTGATTTATTTTTGACTCAATCTCATGCCATCCCACTTGTCATTAGAACCTGACGCTTATTTTAAAGCTCGCTTTGACTTTTTTCATTTTTTATAGGTTGCAGTCGAAAAGTCGTTCATTTGCCTCTATTGCTCAAAATGTTTCGCGCTTCTCTTTGGCACATGCGATGCTCGTGGGTGTTCGCATCAATCTGTTGGAAAAAAAATTTTTATCACCTGGCTGCGCAGAGATGTCTCCCTTCCCTCGCATTGTCTTTGCTCAAAGTGAACTTAAAAGCTAACACTGAAATTTGAGAAACCTCAAACAGAACGCTGCATTTCACTTATTTTACATTAAAACATTCATACCTCTAGCACATCGGCGTCCATGTTAAAAAAAATATAAACTCTGACTCGTTGCCGCCGCGCCGTCGAAGAACGATACACACAATACAAACTAGAACACAAACAAGCCTCATGTAACGGCGAAAATATTGTGACGAATTGCATTTCTGTGATTGTTCAAGAGCCAACAACATCTGCTGGTCCAATCTAGTACTTTTTTAAAAATGAATCTACAAAAAATCATGCCCGCAACAGTAGCGGAGTGTGTGCCGCAAGTTCTCAAACTCAAAAAACGCCAAACAAAAACCTTTGGGACAAGGAGCCACATATGGGCGAGTTTTTGAGTCTTTCTCCCCCCAGCCCCCTAAAGGGCCGCTGAGCTAGGGCCGTTTAAGTGTTTTTTGGTTTTTGTACATAACTTCAGTAAATCTTGTCAGACTTTCTTTATTATTTTTGTTTTGTTTGAAAGGTCTGGGTATGCCTGACAATTTATGGACGAAACTTTTTTAATTTTGAGCTTTAGGGCCAGGGCCCGAAAAACTGAATCTCTACTAGGCGTCAACAACATAAATCAGGTAAATCTTATCTAATTTTCAAATTCTTTTTTTTTCCTGAAAATTAATCTAAAAAATGGTTAAAGTATGGAATTTGGGCGAAATCGGTTGAAAACTTTCGAAGTTAACATCGAAAAAATGGTCAAAAACTCGGGGAACTTTTTTGTATGGAAGTGTGGGTCAGAAGTCTCTCAGTTCTAAGATCGGCCCTATTGCCTATTGTGTGAAAAAATTTGTCTTCAAGTTTTTCTTCAAACTTTTTTTGGAAATTTCTTTTTATATTTTAGGGTTTTTTAGGGATTTGGAGAGGTTTTTTGCGTCGTTGCTTCGAACGGGACTGCCCTTTCTGCAATTTTCAGTGAAATTTGATGTGGGCGTAATTTCATAAACTTAAGAGTTAAGGCAATATTTACTTATAGATACGTTCGGGGCTTTTGCATTCTGTTTGTCACATTTATTCTGATACGTACGGGTCCCTTGCACATTGTTTGGGTTATAACAGACATTGCAAAACGACATTCCCTTAGTTTCTAGGAACTCATCAAGCAGGACGGACGTGTGTGATGCAGTTTGTGATTTGTGACCGACAAACAAACAGGCGAATAAATAGACGCATATGACACAAAAATAGACGCATAATTAGACGAATTTTAACAGACGAATAAGCCGTTGTAATGGGTATTTGAAAGTACCGATAGAGTGTAGTCAAAGAAGTCAATTTGAGCTTATTTCTCATTGCCTATATTTTCCAATGACAATTCACCGATGACAAATCGTCATTTAGCATTTAGGCATTTAGAACGATTAGCCTCACATCATTTATGTTAAAGACATTGGAAAAATTCATAGATCGCTATTTAAGAGATGGCGTACTGAAATCGTACCACTTGCATATAAACAGTACGCATACCAATCCAGAAAATCGGCCGAACTAGCACTGCACCACTTGGTTTGTCAAATTGAAAAGTCGCTAGAATATGGACTATATGCAATAGGTTGCTCCATTGACATAGACGGAGCATTCAATAACATGATTTATGGCGCAATAACGATAGCATGTGCTGAGCATGGTATCGACCATCCGACAATTGGTTGGATCATGAAGATGCTGAGATCTCGTATTGCCAGTACTTACTTCGACACAGTCAAAGTGACAATTTACCCCTTTACGTGGAATTGTTGCCCCCCCCCCTTCTCTTCTGACTGGTCAAAGACAGCTTTTTAACCCTACTCAATGACTCCGGCTACTTTGCGCAGGCTTTCGCTGATGATCTCCTTATTATGGGCAAATTTCTGAGCACCGTCTGCGAGTTAATGCAGTCGGCGATGAATTTAGTACAAAAATGGTGTCTCAAGAATAAGCAAATGGCAAACACGTCTAAGTCGAAACTGATGTTATTCACAAATTAAAATCTGATCCAAGATTTATACCGCCAAACTTTTTCAATGTTGAAATTCAATTGCCTAATTCAGTAGAATATCTAGGCGTTTGGTTAGCTAAAATGGAACATTCATGTCAAACAATCTATTCAGAAGTCAATAGCAATACTGTGGCAATCTCGGAGAGCAGTTGGGACTAACTGGGGATTAAGCCCAAAAGTCCGTCCTTCATTGGATTTACACCTCTATAGTAAGACCTAAACTATCTTATGCTACGGTTATCTGGTGGCCGAGGTGCAGGTTCTCCATTACACAGCTTAACCTGACCCCCTGTCACGCAAAAAAGGAAACATTTGATCCAATTTCGTTCAGACTGTCACGCTTGCCTCATACGCATTTATGAACGACCCCTATGTGCGATGGTTCATGCTTTGACGCACACGTTTGTAACACATCGGCTAAGTGGCATGTAGAAAGTTTGGGTGAAGTGGCTTTGTACTTCGGACGGGACTATCAACATTGCTTTTAGTAATTTTTGTAGTCTTTTATAATACGTGGTATATCAGATCAAATTGCAGTCCAACACAAATTTATACTCTCTGTAAAGTTATTGATGCTTTTATCGACTTGAATATTCAAAATCATTGCACTAAAGCGACAAGAACAAAAAAATAGGGTTCCATACAATGTTTTTGTTTCTGTTCAAAGTATACCCGGCGGAAGTGCACACAACACAAACAGCGGTAACACGAAATTTAGCAACATTTCTTCGATACTATGAAATGAGAATTGCGTGCGTACTTTTAGGGGGAGGGGAGGGGGTCTCGAAAAGCGGGCAAAAGCGTGCAGAGGGGGGAAGGGTCAAAAATCCGACTTTTTGCGCGTGCGTACTTTGTGAATGGCCCCTACACTCTTTTATTGAAGCTAAAGCCAGATCGACCATGCTCAGGTGGCACCACTATGGTTATTTAATTAAGCCAAACTTTGGTTACTCCCGACTTTGGCAGCAGATGACCGCGTAATCGCCATATCTGAACATGCCATGCGACGCTATTCCTCCTACATATAGGTTTGATAAATCTTTTAAAGTATCGATTCCCTCCACAGAAGAATGGCAACAGCATGACACATCCCCGGATTTAAATATGAAGCATGATACTCTGACGGATCGGTCTCTCTGGCGCTGGCTTCCATAGCGAGCACAACGGACCGGAAATCTCCCTACCGCTCGGTGGGTTCATTACCACATTTCAATCGGAAATCTCAGGTATTTTTGGATGCTGCCATGAAAAATGAAAAGAACACAAACTCACATCAGCCGGTGCTCATCTTCACAGACAGCCAATCAAGTTTGAAAGCTCTAGATAGTGTAGAGTTTACCTCTTCCCTTACTCTTGAATGTCGTGACATAATTCATTCGATTAACAATCAGCGAGAAGTCTCACTCTTCTGGATTATAGGCCTTCACGGTTATCCCGGAAATGAAAAAACAGATAAGCTGGCAAGAGCCGCGTCTGCATTTTGCGGACCCGAACCCAGTGTTCCGGTGTCGTTAAGGACCTTGCAAGGAACTATAACCGCATGGAAAGATAAATCCTTCGCAGATCATTGGAAGAATCTGAACTCAGTCAGACAAGCTAAGAATTGTCTCTCGAGATACACGAGATACTATTTATCTCAGAATAAAAAGAACATCAAAAGAATGACGGACATTTACTGGACACAGTGCACTAAACAGACACTGAACCTCGTAGACAACCCATATTGTGATAAATGTGGTGAACTAGAATCAGCCAAACACTTCCTCTGCCACTGCCCAGCTCTAATAAAAGACAGGGGCAAATGTCTGGGTGCTTAACAACTTCGGTACAGCACCATCCGGAATATCCATCCTAAACACATTCTCAACTTCCTTAATTGTAGCACAGTTTCAAACATATGAAGGGACCCGTACGCATCAGAATAGATGCGGCAAACAGAGTTGATGTTATGAAAAGACTCGAATGTATTTAAGTAAATATTGTCTTACGTCCACATTAAATTATATTGGAAATTGCCGATAGGGCAATATTGAAAAACCCGTCCAAAGAAACGGCGTAAAAAAGGCCTTTCGAAAGTACAAAAGTGACCCCCAAATAGACAAACATGTTCATCTCAATTTTTTCTACAACATAGGGGTCGTGCACATATGACGTCACGTTTGCTATAAAAAATGAGTATCCATAAAACGGTCATAACTTAGTCAAGACAGCAAATTCTGTTTATAGGACTCTGGCTACCCCCCCCCCCCAAACAGGGGGTGTATTTGGGGGGGGGGCAGCCGGAGTACTATAAGCAAAATCTCTTACCAGTTTGGAGTTATAGACTTTGTGGATTTTATAGCAAGCGTGACGTCATATGTGTACGACCCCATAGCAAAAAACCATTTTTTGTCGGGTCCTCAGCAGAGGCCCCGGACAAATACATACATAGACAAAAATATTTCCCTCCATTTTTTCATAGTGAAAAACCATTTTTTTGTCTAGGGCAGATCTTAGGACCGACCTGATGCCTACTTCAGCCCTAAGCACAGGCACCGGGCCCAAATTTGTTTTTGTACTTTTGATTACCTCTCAAATAGAAAAAGAATCGACAAAATCAGTTAGGATTTATCCAACTTATGTAGGCGAACACGTTGGGCCCTAGTAGAAACTCAGTTTTAGGGTCCTGACTGAGTCCAAGGGTTCCTAATCAAAAAATTTTCTTACATAAAACGGGAGACAGTCTAGACCTTTCGATAAACAAATTTGCAAATCGGAAGAGATTTACTCGAGTTATGTACAAAAAACATGTAGAGCGCTAGCAGAAACTCGTTTTTAGTGCCCTAGCTATATCCTAGGGCCTAATCTCAAAAAATTTTCTTCTACTAATTGTTGGCCTTTCATAGACCTGTCTATTAAAAACAATTTATGAAAATCGGAGAAGATCTACTCGAGTTATGTACAAAAACACGTATGGCCCTAGCAGAGACTCTTTTTTAGTGCTCTAGCCTAGGACTTAGGCTCAAGATCGAAAAAGTTTCTTCCATAAATTGTCGGCCATACCCAGGCCTTTCAAACAAAAAAAATGTGTGAAAATCGGAAAAGATTTGCTCGAGTTATGTACAAAAGACCAAAAACCACTTGAACGGCCCCAGCTCATTGGCCCTTGGGCCGACAGTGCCCAGATTCAATCCCAAAAGCGATTATTTGATTACCTTTCAGGGGAAAAAAGCGGTGACGGACGGATGCACATTTTTTTATTGTTGATTCGTCATCTAAGGATCATTCTCGATGCTCTCCCACTACTCCCTGGTCGAAATTGGGGTAATTAAAACCGTCGTGGTAAACGCATAAAACCCCTTCGTTCTTCGTACGGTTCTAAACACGTAAGTACGCACAACCGGCCCAACTGCGGCCCAGGTGCATGGCTCTTATCTGAGTCAGCCTACTTATCCTATCCTATGCTTCACATTCCTTTCACTTCACCCAATAAAATAAACTTAGAAAGTTTGTCTTCAGGGCCTAAAACTTTGGAGTTTCAAACAAAAGTTCTTATGTTAATTTTTTGGACTGTAACTCGCAAACATTGAAATATACCGCCTTTCCGAATTTACGAAATGTTTTCGAAAATTCGTATTAACTGATAAGAATTATGACGGCTTCGTCTCTGCTTATTTTAAAAATAGCTTTGGTGTTTTGATTGTTCATCTACTGACATTACTCATCACACCAGACAGTCCTTTTATTTTATCATTTTTAAACATTGTACCGTTATAATATTAAGTGTATACTCAGTACTTGAAAACGTGAAGATAACAGAAAGTTAAACGATAAAATTGAACATATAGAATCCCATGGGTTTTGTCCGAAATCGTCGACAAAAGTGAATAAAAAAAAACACTTAAAAAACGTACTGCAATGTCGACAACGTAACAGAAACAGAGTTGATGTAGGATTTAATGAGTTTCTCTTTCAATATTGTATTGTTGTTGTTTCTCTGATTTTGCGTGAATGAGATTTCAGTCAGCCTGGGAGTATCAAATAATGTGGATTTTCTGTTCGAATTACACCCTTAAAATGTGAAATTTCGATGTGTGGACAATTTGTGCATTTTTATTAGTTTTTTGTTATTCAAATCGAACGAAACACTAACAAACGTTTTTGATACACCAGGAAAATGTCACTCGATTTCCGTTCAAAACAAAAGGTGTTTTTGAATCATCAAATTTTGTATTGAAAGAAAAAAAGTTGCTAAACAAAAACAGGTTTTTTTTTAATACAATTATTTGTAATTTACGACAGAAACGAAGTGCAATAAACAAAAACAAAAGCTGACAATGACATCGGATACAAAAAAATGTATGTGAAACAGACGTCTTGAGTGGCAACTTTTGATGTTGATAAGAGAATCGTTCAACTACGAAATCGAAGAGTTTAATATCAGGAAAGTTGAGAGGAGTCGTGCGGAAAAATCAATAAAATACTACAAAGTGTGTGTTTCTTAAAATTAAAAAAAAAATCTCTTAACTTGATAAAAATGCAATGACTTAATTTGGCGATTGAAGTGTTTTCAGATAAAAATTGTGCAAGAAAAATGATTTCAATTTGAAAATTGTGAGCAATTTGTTAATAATTTTTTGTTGTACTTTGTGATATTAGTTTATTTTTGGTCATTTCGTTTATAGGTCATCTAATGACAGCGAATCTATAAAAGTTGTATAGAAAATTTGTGAATTATTACTTCTGTGAAAAGGTGAAAGTTTCTTGTGTAATCTCATCAAAATGGGCAAAGATAATGAACTGTTAGAAGCTGCAAGAAATGGAAATGTGACAGTTGTTGAAAAGATTTTATTCCAGAAAAGTAAAAGGAGTGGTCCATTGGCAAGGTAATCATCATTTTCCACTTAACCATTAACCCGATTCGGTTTTCACATTGATCGGTTGGTTACAATTTTTTTTATATTCGATTCTCCCAATTCCCGTTGAATTTCCATTATTTGTCATTTTGCTTTTGCTATCATCGTGACCTAGATAAAGCGACACATTTACCACTCGTCTCATTTATGTCTAGTGAAAATAGAAATTGTTGCAGGCTACAGAGGGATAACATGTGTCACCAACGGAATGACACAAAAGAATGGTTTTATTATCTCAAAATTACTTCCTTTTTCAGCTAGAAATTAAATATTTGATTCACTTGATGTTAAAACTATTAAAATAAACTTCAACAAATGAAGCGTTCTTTAAGTTACAACATGTTTGTTTCCCGAAAGGTTAAATAGTCCTTTGACATTTCTCATACCTTTTTTAATTTTGTAGAGTGAAACAGTTGAAAACATTATAAAACTCCAAGAAATATTTTTGTGCTGTTTGGTATGTGTTTCTTAATGAATGTTAAGTTGCACTGACTCACAATCTTTCGGAATAATAAGCCGCTAGTCATATAGATCTATTGAAAAAATGCATTAGATCTTTACGTAACATGTATGGAAATGAGTGAATGTGTTGCTCTAGCACGCTAATGTTACATTCAAGTTTGATGCTGACGCATATTGAACATACTTCCGTTAGTAAAGGGCAGCAACGCAAGTCTCAACAAAAAAAATTCGTTGAAGTTTACTGAGGAGCTATTTAAATTTCACTTCCATTCATATCCTCGCACGTTTTTTTTCTAGACCGTAGCCTGATATTTACATTTCGTTTAGAGCACTTCGCAAAATTTGAACTGTCAAATTTGCGATGTTTTTTTTAAGAGCAGAATCGTGTTTAAAAAAACAATATATTGAAAAACATAACCAAAGGCCCGTACGTATCAGAATAGATGTGACAAACAGAATAACACCACTCTCTGTTTTTGCTGATATACACATGGTCTTGCGACAAAGGTGTACTGAAGACGTAAACGTCCCAATCAGCCAACTTTGTTCGTCGAATAAAATCATTACTCACGTAATGCATTTCCCTTCGTTGCCTCGTCAACGAATTTGGCCGCTTCCAAGCAATACAACAATTTTGATAAATTTATGTTTATTGGCCAAGCAATACAACAATTTAATATAAACAGAATAGATGTGGCAAAGTGACTCGAACATACCTAAATATACAAATAAGCAAACAATCCAACGTTTTCTGTTCTTTTATAACTGTAAGAATTTCAA
The DNA here is from genome assembly GCA_029228625.1 of Pseudolycoriella hygida. Classification (NCBI taxonomy): domain Eukaryota; kingdom Metazoa; phylum Arthropoda; class Insecta; order Diptera; family Sciaridae; genus Pseudolycoriella; species Pseudolycoriella hygida. The sequence goes on from CM055404.1 coordinate 132,535,953, forward strand.
AGATCCAAAGAAATTACCCAAGGTAATGTCAAAGGCCCTACCGAAGTACGTCTCAGACCATTCAAGTCTAGAAAAGCTTATATCCAAGGACTAAGTCGTTCTTCCCTAAAACCCAGAAACACTTTTTGTCTAAAATTTTATTGTCTACAACTTTGTCCTTGGAAGCAACTTTCTACCTCTCATAGTTCTGGAGATCTGGGTCATCCTGCCCAATTATGGAAGTGGCCATATACCCGGATTGGACCATATCTCCCCAAAATCCTGGAACACGTGTTCGTTTAAATTTAATTCTCTACAATTTTGCCTTTGATAGTAAATCTCCATATTGCATAGTTAAGGAAATATAGACGAACGAAAAACTGTTTTCGTATATGGCCAAGAATCTCAATTTCGTCCATTCCATTGGTCCCAGTGCCCACACCCCTGTACCGATTCCCAAAAAGTTTTTCCCAGTTTTGTGACATCAAATGCTTTCATTTGACACCAAAATGAGGAATTTCCGTGCTATACTTGCTGAGATATTTGCGAAAAAGCTTCACCGACCTTCGAAAAACCATGTTTTTGGTAACTTCCTCGACCATATCTCCGGAACCACTTCATCGATTTTGCTCACCTTCGAACTTGAATCATGGGAGGCATGTACCTTTCAGGGAAAAAAAAGTTTAGGCTGATCGGTTGAGCCGTTTGGAAAAAAAAGTGGAGACGGACAGACGGACGGACATTTTTTTTATTGCTGATTCGTCATATTTAGACGATAATAGATGCATCCCTCCCCCTCCCACCTCGATCTACCCCATGTTCAATAAAATTGTTTGTATTAAACGTATAGGACCTTTGTACTTCGTACGGGTCCAATTATAGCTCATGTACTGTGAGAGGATGACTCTCACACAAATCATGGGCGCGCGGTAGCATTGCGCCCGTGACGCAAGTCCCCATACGATTAAAAAAATCAGAAATTTTTTTTCGTAGACTGCGGAACCATATATATAGCTAAATTTTGACTTTTTTCCCTTGCGTTGTACCCCCCATACAAAATGTGCTGCTTCATAGAAGCCAAAGAAAATGTATCACAACAAAAACCCTTTTAAAAGGGAAATGTGACGCAAAAGTCCTTCTTCCTCCTTCCAAAACAACTGATATCAATTTGGGGTGACGCTTAAAGCTTTGAAACGCAAAAATTCTTTTGGAATGTTTTCATTTTTGATTAAAAAAATGCGTCACAAATGCCGGACCCCACAATGTTATAGTTTTTCTGTTCTTTCAGCTTTCACAACGCAAAAATTTGTCATTATGTATGGCGTATTTTTGAACAGGAAATCAAATTTTTGCGTATGACAGCTGAAAGCGTAGAAAAATTATTACATTGAGGGGTCCGGCATTTGTGACGCATTTTTTTTAATCAAAAATGAAAACATTCCAAAAGAATTTTTGCGTTTCAAAGCTTTAAGCGTCACCCCAAATTGATATCAGTTGTTTTGGAAGGAGGAAGAAGGACTTGCGTCACATTTCCCTTTAAAAGGGTTTTTGTTGTGATATCAGTACTTTTGGAAGTTTCGGCTACTACTTACCATGGGCGAAATGATCACCTCAACTTCCTCTACAACATATCAAAAGTTTTTTTTTGAGCCGCCGCCGCCGCCAAACCGAGCCGCGGCGGCTACTACTCCATGGGCGAAAATATCACCTCAACTTCCTCTACAACATATCAAAAAGTTTTTTTTTGAGCCGCCACCGCCGCAACCGAGCCGCGGCGGCTACTACTTCCATGGGCGAAAATCAATCACCTCAACTTCCTCTACAACATATCAAAAGTTTTTTTTGAGGCCGCCGCGCGCCCCAAACCGAGCCGAGCGGCTACTACTTGCATGGGCGGAAAAATGATCCCCTCAACTTTCTCTACAACATATCAAAAGTTTTTTTGAGCCCCCGGTCCATTTTCCGCCATTTTGGCGGTCACCCCTATACACTACACACCCAACCCAACATCTTTCCCTTTGACACCAAACCTGTATCTCGAACACCCAACCATGTCTTATACAAAATATGCTTCCGTACACTCCAAAACTCCAAAAAAGTGGGTTTTCATACAAATGGCTCTGGAACTAAGTAACTAACTAAGTAACTAAGCAACTAACGTAGGATATTTCCATTAACTTTGGTTTCTATGAAAGTGCACATTTGGTATGGAAAATGACGATTTTCTAAAGGTCATATCTCCGGATCCACTGGACCGATTTTAATGAGTGAAAAGCCTTAGAATTTTCCGTAGAATCCAGGAAAAATATTTTCCGGGGGGTACGTCGCAAGGGGGGGAAGTCAAAACTTAGCTGTATATATGGTTCCGAAGTCTACGAAAAAAATTTTCGAATTTTTTGTTCGTATGGGGACTTGCGTCACGGGCGCATTGCTACCGCGCGCCCATGATACATCCTACGTTAGTTAGTTAGTTAGTTAGTTAGTTAGTTAGTGGGTTAGTTAGTTAGTTAGTGGGTTAGTTAGTTAGTTAGTTGTGGCATTTCCATTTGTATGAAAAACGACTTTTTTGGCGATTTCTCGAAAACTGGCGGTCAGATCTTCTTTAAATTTTGCAGGGACCTTCGGATGGGCATTCCACGCCATCTAAGATTTTAAAAAAGTGGGGTCACCGGCTTCGTTTGGGCGCTAGGGCTCCTGGAAGCTTCCATACAAATCCCATATAAAATGTGTATGTGTGTGAGTGTCACAGTTGGGTGAGTGAGGTATTCAACTTCCTGATGTTTTTTGATATTTTTCGGTTATTCTCGACATGAGTGAGGTCATGCAATGGAGCTTCCTAGGTTTAAGGGATTTTAAGGATTTTTGTGGATTTCTCTAGCACTTTTCAACTTCCATCAGGTTTTTTGATATTTTTCGGTTATTCTCGACATGAGTGAGGTCATGCAATGGAGCTTCCTAGGTTTAAGGGATTCTTAAGGATTTTTGTGGATTTCTCTAGCACTTTTCAACTTCCATCAGGTTTTTTGATATTTTTCGGTTATTCTCGACATGAGTGAGGTCATGCAATGGAGCTTCCTAGGTTTAAGGGATTCTCAAGGATTTTTGTGGATTTCTCTAGCACTTTTCAACTTCCATCAGGTTTTTTGATATTTTTCGGTTATTCTCGAAATGAGTGAGGTCATGCAATGGAGCTTCCTAGGTTTAAGGGATTCTTAAGGATTTTTGTGGATTTCTCTAGCACTTTTCAACTTCCATCAGGCTTTTTTGATATTTTTGATCGGTTTCAATTTCTTCCAAAAGTACTGATATCACAACAAAAACCCTTTTAAAAGGGAAATGTGACGCAAGTCGTTGTCCCTTCTTCCAAAACAACTGATATCAATTTGGGTGACGCTGAACGCTTCGAAACGCAAAAAAACTTTCAAAATATTTTCACATTTGATTAAAAAAATGCGTCACAAATGCCGGACCCCCCAGCGTTATAATTTTTCTACGCTTTCAGCTTTCATACGCAAAAATTTGATTTCCTGTACAAAAATACGCCATACATCCCATAAAGTCAAATTTTTGCAGTGTGAAAGCTGAAAGAACAGAAAAACTATAACGCTGGGGGTCCGGCATTTGTGACGCATTTTTTTAATCAAATGTGAAAATATTTTGAAAGTTTTTTTGCGTTTCGAAGCGTTCAGCGTCACCCAAATTGATATCAGTTGTTTTGGAAGAAGGGACAACGACTTGCGTCACATTTCCCTTTTAAAAGGGTTTTTGTTGTGATAGTAGATGAATCGGAATTCAAAAGTTTCTGTATAGAGGTCGAAGGTTGCTCTGTACCTTTTTAATCAAACTTTTTGAATTGTGATTCATCTATTGTTCTCGTAAGTCATCCTCTCACAGTACATGGGCTATAAGTTTGAATAATTTGTTATTTACGCAGAATTTCCTTCTAAAAAAACATCGCAAATTTGACAGTTCGCATTTTCCGCAAGTTTTTGTGTGCTTTTGCTCCGGAATGACTGTGCCCCCGCGCGGGCGATTAGCCAGCCCTATGGGGAGAGACTATCCGCCCGCGCGGATGATTAGCCAGCCCTATGGGGTAGAGACTATTCGCCCGCGAATTATTACCTATTATAAAAACTCAGTGGGTAACGATTTTACCATCGAAAACCAAAAAAAAAAGAAACATATGAAGGGACCCGTACGTATCAGAATAGATGTGGCAAACAGAGTTGATATTACGAAAAGACTCGAACGTATTTAAGTAAATATTTCCTTAACTCTTAAGTGTATGAAATTACGTCCACATTAAATTGTATTGGAAATTGCCGAAAGGGCAATATTGAAAAACCCGTCCAAAGAAACAGCGCAAAAACCTCTCTAAATCCTTAAAAAAATCTCAAAACTTAAAAAAAATTGCACTAGGGCCGATCTTAGAACCGACCTAGAGCTCTTAGGAGAGGCCTCTGATCCATACTGACATGAACAAAAATGTTCGCATCTATTTTCTCTGAAAAACCGTACAAAAAGCCTCATAATTAGCTTGAGTTGGGCCCACACTGAAGACTCTTCAGCCCGAAGCACTCAACAGATTTTCACTAATTTAATTTTCGTGATTTTTTGATGTCCACATCTTTCATTCAAAACCTTGAAGAGCGATTTCCGTTCTGATTTCGCAGAGATATAAGTCAAAAAGCTCCACGAACCTTCAAAAAACCACGTTTTTGACCACTTTTTCGACCGTAACTTCAAAAGTTTTCGTCCCATATCCCAAATTCAATCTCGTCATCAATTTGGTGATTAGGTTTCAGGAAAAAAAAAATTTTGAAAATCGGATAAGATTTACCCGATTTTTGTAGAAAAAAACACGTTGGGCCCTAGTAGAGATTCAGTTTAGGGCCCTGGCTGAGACCAAAAGCTCAAAATTCAAAAAAGTTTCTTCCATAAAATGTCCGGCATGCCCAGACATTTGAAAAAAAAAATTATGAAAATCGGAATCGATTTACTCGAGTTATGTACAAAAGACCAAAAACCACTTAAACGGCCCTAGCTCATTGTCCCTTGGGCCCAGATTCAATCCAGAAACAGGTTTTTCAATTACATTTCAGAGAAAAAAAAAGTTTTTGAAAATCGGTTGAGTTTATCGCGGTGACTGACGGACTTTTTTTTTTGCTGATTCGTCATCTAAGAACCATCGATGCTCCCCCCTACTCCCGGGTCGAAATTGGGGTGGTTACAAACGTAAACGCATAAGACCCCTTTTCGAAGAACTTAGTTCTTCGTACGGGTCTGAATACTTTTTATATGTTGTTGGTGATGGTCTGAAACGTGGAGAAAACTTGGTCTGGTGTGTGATATTGTTCTGAAATAAGGGAGTTTTGGGTCAAAATTGGAAATGTTCCAAAAGTTACTTACGGAGCAGCTGCAGAGTTTTGGTCGCGGAAGAAAAGTTTTAGAGTTTTGGATTGCCAACAACTTTGTAAAAGAAAATTTTTTCATCCGAAGGAGCTAGACAGCGATAACAGCTAAAATTTCGGTGGTTGCTCACTTTTTTGTGAGGAAACTTTGACTGTTAAACAAAGTAGACTTGATTTTTGACCGTCAATATTTAGCGGAGGCCCAGTTCAACAAAACTGGTTTACAATGTTGGTCGAAAAAATTCCATACTCCTAAGGTATAGGGCATTTTTCGACGATTCAGCCCATAACGGGAGCACTTCTTCAGCTAAATCTCGGTCACTAGGGGTCTTAATGGGGGCGGTGAGGTGTCAAATGAAAGGTATTTACCTAACGAAGAAAAGGACAACTGACTTGGCAAAATCCAATCTAATGGCGCTCGCCGAGAGTGCGGTAGACCGCTTGCGGTCGGACCGCACAAAGATTTTCGAAAATTTTTTATCAATTTGGCATTCGTCAGGACTATAATTCTCCGGGTGATAATTTAGAAAAAGGTGTTCACTCCGGGCGATAATTCCCCGATGGACGTGGCCGACCAACAATCATTATTTCAAAAACCTTAACTGCTAAGAAAAAGAAGTTGCTAACACTCCCCTATTCAATCTAATGGCGCTGCCAGCGGAGGTGAGATTATTCAATTTCCCATTCGTCCGGGCGATAATTCTCCGGGTGACAATTCCCAAAATTTTTACTCCGGGCGATAATTCCCCGATGGATAATATACGTGGTCGACCAACAACCATTATCTCAAAAGTCCCTACTGCTAAAAAGAAGACGTTGCTAACACTCCCCTATCCAATGTATATAAGTGGGAATGAACGATTCAAGCTCCTCAAAATTAGTTTATTAATTATTTAGGTCAGTCCTGTGGGGACTGGCTATTCGCTCGCGAAAATGATGACTTTAGAAGAAGTATCCATAGGACTGGCTAATCGCCCGCGCGGGCGGATAGTTTCTCCCCCATTGGGCTGGCTAATCTTCTCCGCGGGCGGATAGTCTCTTCCCCATAGGGCTGACTAATCGCCCACGCGGACGGATAGTCTCTCCCCCATCATCATAGGTATTGTGTCATTTAGGTCCCACGTATAATTTAAGAATGGGTAACTGCGTTCAACTAGAGGAATATTCTGCTGGGTTCCGTTGCCCCATCATTGTATATCACCGGCAGGCATTATTGGACCACATGATTACCGTGAATTCAAAACCACGCCTAACGGTAGTTAGCATTTCACCATTAGGATTTCTTCTGGTGCTAATTATATCTCCGCCTAAAGTCAGATTCAGACATTTGTACATAGAATTAATCGAATATGGGTGACGTCATATTTATCATTCTTCTGTATACGATTCGTTGCGGCACCAAATTCACAACTAACCATATTACCTAGGAACCTAGGAACCTAGGAACCTAGGAACGTTACTTACATGCTAATACATTGAAGAAAAATCCTATACAGAATTTGTCCCCACCAGGATTGAACCCGGATATTCTTGGTGGAAAGCCAGTACATTACAATTGAGCTAGCCCGTCCCTACTGACATTTCGTAAGGTGATGTCTCACAAATTGATGGCGTACTTTGTTACACTTCTTCTGAAAAATTACTAAACATCCAGCAATTATAGTTGTTTCATGCACTAGTTTGATACTTCCACTAGTGCATGAAACTACTGGATCTTGAATCCGAAGTACATAGCCTTCAGAAATTTGCAACAAGTGGAAGAGTGTTATTTCGGCCGAGAAGCCGGATGTCAGAAAGTGATGCAAGGAAGTGTTAGAGCCAATAGTGAGTGCTTTACGGTAAATGGCCAATTTTACATCAGGTTGCGTACTTTGTCACAATTCAAGGTCAATAAGACGGCAGTCCGGTGTAAAAAATTGAAGCATATCACTATGTTGACATAAACGAATGCTTTACCACGCACCAATTTTTATCTTGACACAAGGCATCGTTCTTGAGCTATGTTTGTTTAAATGTAGATAGAAGCGGCAGCCTGGTGACAAATTGAAATTTAGTGCGTTATAAAGCATTTGTTGCTGCCGTCACGGTGATATGCTTCAATTTTTGACACCAGGCTGCCTTCTTTTTCATGGTTCAAGGTCACATAGAGGGCAGCCTGGTGTCAAATTGAAACGTATTGCGTCGGAAAGTACCGGCTACTAGATTCAAACTGCCCATACAACATTTTTTGACATCAGTCTGCCTTCCCTGACTTGATTACTGGAGCATGACAACAATCGTCTACAACAAATTTATTTTTTTCAATCTTTTCGTGTCACGTAACCATAATCGTACTACCGCGTTGGTCGGTTATTTATTTCATTTTTCGTAGTATTGTCTGATGAAAATCAACTTGGTGTGGCAATAGACTATAGAGTTTCAAATAGCTGATCAATTTGTCTCGGGGACAGCTGTCAAATTTTTATGAATAAAAATAATTGAGAGAAACGGGAATAGTTTCAATTTCTTTACTCTCATTTTGGAATGACGTTTTCATTTCTCTTTGCTTTCGCTTGTTAAAGTGATCTGAAATCGCCCTCTGAAAATCCCTTATTATTATTCCTTTATTAAGTAGCGATAGCTACTTTATGTTTTCACCGTCCTGTTCCGTTCACCGTGCGTTTCCTGTCTGTCCGTCGTCCGTCTGTGCCCCGCCACAAAAACGATGTTACAAATACGACATGACAAAAATGGCGTCACACATACGACAAAAATGACGTCACAAATATAACCGAAAGTTATGACGTCATAAGTGTTGTTTCGTTTAATTCTTCAACAACACACTATCGCTACTTTTCTATACCCATGTCGATGGTTTATTTATCAATTTACTGATGAGGTGGATAATTGCAAATAAACCAACTATTCAAAGTCACTCAATTACCTTAGAGCTTAATATAATAACCATTTCGAGCGTAATTACATCAGACAATTTTGTCGTTTTGACAAACGAAAATCGGCTGAAAAATATTTACTTGAATTTAGTTTGAATTGACATAATTGTGCAAAGTTTTACAAAATTTTAGCACCAGTAACCGGAGTTGTTTCCAACCAAATCCAATTTTTTAACCATTTTATATATGGTACTAACCCACACACACCGAGACTGCATTAATAGTACATTGCGTAAGTGCTTCCAAATTGATTGTTTTGAGCCGCAGGCGAATGCTGCAATCCTATAAGTCAAAACAGATACTTCGAAGCGCTTACGTACAATATTTTGTATGTATGTTGGTGCTCGGTTAATGCGTTTTCTGAGTCGCTTGCATGTAAATTATTTGACCGTAAGTAACCCACTAAACGCCAGTTTTTAGACACGTACGAAGAACGAAGTTCTTCGAAAAGGGGTCTTATGCGTTTACTACGACGTTTGTAACGACCCCAATTTCGACCCGGGAGTTGGTTACTTTTTCGTTTTGGGGTCTAAATAAGAGAAAAAAATGCAATAAAAATGTTGTCCATCCATCCGTCTGTCACCGCTCTAACTTGAGTAAAACTTGACCGATTTTGAAAAACGTTTTTTTCCCTGAAAGGTAATCGAAAAAGCTTTTATGGGATGGAAACTGGGCACTGTCGGGTCGGGCTGAGCTAGGGTCGTTTAAGTGGTTTTTGGTGGTTTGAACAAACCTCACGTAAATCAATTAATCAATCAATCAATCATTTATTTTTCATCGAACAAAAAGGAAATAAATCCTTATACAAATGTTCGGACGAGCGATGGACAACAATTCACTAACACGCCACACTTATAACTAAAATTAAAATTAAAATTAAAACTAAAATTAAAATTAAAGCAAAATAAAACAAAATTCACACTTTCTTCAAACAAAATCGAAATTAAAATTAAAACAACATCCGGGACGGGATGTTTTGGGTTTACGGGTCTACTGGCAATGCGTTCAATAATGGGCTTTAATCCCAAAGAACAAAAACAAAACGTAAACAGAAATTCCAGGTAATACGGCAGGATCCCATTATCGCAACTCAAAATACGCCCTCTTGAAGTTCACGATCGAACTCTGCTTCTTTAAGCTTTCCGGCAGAGAATTGTAACTTGAGACTGTCCGTACAAAGAAGGAACGATTATATTGAATTGACGTATGTCGCGGCAAAATAAGCAATCGATTTCGCGAGGACTGTCCTCGCTGCAATTTAGAATAAAGGTAATCGGAGGTCTTGCTTATCGTAAGACCGTGTAGAAACACACACTGACGATACCTCAGATAATCAAATATCGAACAGCCCAGCAATCTATGATCGAATTCTTGAGTACTGTCATAGCGCCTCAGCCGATAAACAAACCGAACACATGCAGAAAAAGCCCGCTCAATGGTTCGAACATCTCCTGCCTGCAAGTTCGTCGAATAAACCGATTCGGCGTAGGTGAACAACGGAACGATCAGCGACTTAACCAGCGCTAGCCTAACCTTAAGCGGAAACAAATGACTATTCGGCCAGTGGCTACGCAGCCTAGAGAATACTTTTGAGCACAACTCCTTCACGTGTTCTTTAAACAACATCCTCCTGTCCATATTCAGCCCGAGATTCAACACAACAAAAGAAAATGGGATTTCGACACCATTCAGCAAAACATGAGGGGCAATAACGTTCGCAGCGTTCTCAACGAATATAA